>PIJE02000209.1:476183-511411 GCA_002895965.2 Coryphaenoides rupestris | reverse complement strand
GAGAGGAAGGAGGGAGAGGAGGGGGAGGAGAAGAGAGGAGAGGAGAGGAGAGGAAGGGGAGAGTCAGAAGGAGGAGAGATATACAGTAAATGAAGAAGAACAAAGCATCGGGGGAACAGGAAGTTGGAGCAGTGAAGTGAAGTGACGATGAGACGCTGAGGAAAACAGTTGAGAAATGATGAAGAAAAATCCACCTGGCTGTTTTAGCGTTGGCAATAGTGATAGCATTAGCATTAGCCACCATACACACAGGACACAGTGTGTGTGTGTGTGTGTGCGAGCGCGAGCACGTGCGTGTGTGTGTGTGTGTGTGCGCATGTATGGATGGATGCATGCATTTGTATATTTGTGTGTGCATGCATCTTTGTGTGGCAGTGACCGCCACCTCTTGAGACTCCACCCCCAAACCCATCAGTCCACCAGGAACCCCCTCCTCACTGACCTAGAAACACAACACACACACACACACACACTGCAGGCACGTCACAGGGCCGACACACACACACACACACACACACACCTCCATCACATCATAAGACCACTGAGCCACACCTGTACAGCAGCCCTAGCCACGCCCATCACACCCAGTACGGCCAATCAGACACAACCGCCTCCCACGGAGTCTGGAGGTGACCTCAGGTGATAGGTGGGGGGGGGACCCCTGGTCGCTCTGTACCCATAAATCAACTATAGAGCACACACGTGTCTTCATCACCAGCCTCCCATGTTCATTCATCATCATCCATGTTCATTATTCATTAATAATGTAAGTAATCAGCCAATCACACGCAGGAAACACCACAATACTGTGAATACGACCTACTGTGAAACACTGAATAGGAATGAATGTAGTTGTGCCAGGAGGACCCCCCCCTCTCTCTCTCTCTCTCTCTCTCTCTCTCTCTCTCTCTCTCTCTCTTCTCTCTCTCTCCCTTCTCTCTCTCTCTCTCTCTCCTCTCTCTCTCCTCTCTCTTCTCTCTCCTTCTCCCTCCCTCCCTCCTCTCTCCTCTCTCCCTCTCTCTCTCTCTCTCTCTCTCTCTCTCTCTCTCTCTCTCTCTCTCTCTCTCTCTCTCTCTGTATAGCTCTCTATCTATCTCTTATTCTGTCTCTCTCTTTCCTCATGTTTTCCCCTCCTCTCAGGGATTCCCTGTAGGCATCAAAGTCTCATGGAGGCTGAGAGAGAGAGAGAGAGAGAGTGGGGATGGGTGAGAGAGGTGTATTTACCATTGTGTGTGTGTGTGTGTGTGTGTGTGTGTGTGTACTTGAGTAGATGACCAACTAACCCAGATAGACTTTGGGTTGTGATCATAACAGAACAGATCTATGATGATGATGATACACGTGTACACGCTCCCTTAGTGTGTGTGTGTGTGTGTGTGTGTGTGTGTGTGTGGTGTGTGTGTGTGTGTGTGGTGTGGTGTGTGTGTGTGTGCGTGTGTGTGTTGTGTGTGTGGTGATGGCTGGTTCAATCCTGTGGGCCTTGATTAGCCATACATCGCAGGTGTGCATCTGACTGGGGACCCGGGGAGGTGACCAGACACCCACCACACACTCACTCCACAAGCAGATGTCATAATAGTCACATGCAGTCTCCAATGCTGTTCCTAAGTTGTTCTTTCTCTGGAGCCTGTCCTGAGCTATACAGTCCCTTCAGGTGCAGAGCTGCTGCAAACTAGACACTACTCCTATACATTCACCTGATCGCTTTATATAACGCACACATGAACACACACACACACACACACACACACACACACACACACACACACACACACACACACACACACATACACATACACACACACACACACACACACACACACACACAACAGAAGTCTGTAAGTCACTAGTGTGTAGGCTGCCATTAGCAGAGCCAGAGTGACGAGTATCTGCTAGGCTTGCAGATGACAGAAACAGGATAAAGAGCTGATTGTGTCTATATCTATAGATCTATATATTGGTATAGATCTATATCTACAGTATATCTATCTATATATAGAGACAGACAGACAGACGGTGGTATGGTGGGATATGGATGAGGGATTACTGCTATTGGCTGAGGGTTTAGGTGAAGGCACCAGGAAACAAGGCAAGGCGCTAGAGGAGTGGACTAGGAGACTAGGGACTAGGAGACTAGGGACTGCTTCTACTTACTGTACTTGTTGATCGAGGTGCTTTTAAATAGGTGCAGTCGTGTGGTGTTGTGGTGTTTTGATGGTGTTGTTGTGTGTATGTACAACGGTATGACCATATATTTTATATACACTATAGATAGATTTAAACAAAACATTAAGAGGAGGAGGAGAGGGGGTGAGGAGAGGAAACGAGGTGAGAAGAGACAAGAGAATAGGAGGCAAGGAGAAGAGAGGAGGAATGTGGAGAAGTCTGACACATACTATACTAATTATTAACGTGTCACAACGCCATAATTTAACCACGTAACAGTTGTTGACTTGTAGAAATAATAATTACTAACATGGCATAATTATTAACATGAAATAATTATTCATGCTCTATAATTATTGCCATGTAATGCGTCATAATTACAGCAGCAAGAAATTACAATTAACTGATCATGTGACATGTCGGGGAATCCTTTGAAATCATGTGTGTGTGTGTGTGTGTGTGTAAGTGTGTGTGTGTGTTTAAGTGTGTTTGTGTGTGTGTAAGTGTGTGTGTGTGTAAGTGTGTGTGCGTGAGACATCCCCAGTAGGGTCCTCCATGGAGACTGCTCCCAGCAGAGGACCTGTGGGAGCAGCATGTCCCTGTAAACCCAGTCCCTGTAAACCCAGTCTCATGGTGTCCTCTCACTCCGTCTGCTAATCAAAGAGAAGCTCACTTTGTGATGGAGCACCACCTGATCACCTCCACCTCCCCGGCCAAATATAATCCCCTGTAATCCTAACCCCAAGAAGAGAACCTCTAATCTATCCCGGGTTTACCTTAATGCCCCAAAACCCTTAACCTCTGCCTCGGACGTAACCTCCTTAACTGTACCCTCCAACTCAGACAATCTTCTAATCTAACATCTAAACTTCCCTGCGTGGTTGTTGATATTCACCCGTTATGCATTTCATTATCAATGAGTATGCAACACAATACAATCACAATTGTATATCTTTTCTGCCGTTGTCTTTGACATTTTAGACGTTGTGTCACGGGGGTGTTGTGATAGAGATGAGAGGACACGAATGCAGGGAGCAGGAATACTTAAATGATTTAATTTCAAAACTAAACTGGTAACTAAACAGGCAAACAGGAGAACAGGAGAACAGGGACTCACACATGAGACGAAACACAAGGATCTGCCCAGGAACACAGGATCGGGGCAGGTACAAGTAGGGAGAAAAATAATCAGGGGAAGTGAAAAAAAGGTGCAAACAATCAAGGGCAGGGAAATAACACAAGGCAGCAATTAACAGAACAGACTATAAAATGACAGACAACTACAGGTGAGGGGCAGGGTCAAAAAAGGCACATGGGGAAAACAGAACACATGAACAACCAGATACCCTAACACACACACACACATGGGGAACAGAAGAGCAGATAAAACATGAAACAATAACTAAACTAGAACATCAGGGGAAACACAAGGAAGGAGGTACACTATGACAGGGTCAGAGTCAGGGTCAGGGTCAGGGTCAGTAAACGTCAACAGTAGTCAACAGTAAACAGCCTGATTAGCGGTGACACCACTCATCTCGTCAGCTTATCTTCTTAAGGGTCTGAGCTCACAGTCTTTAACGAGGGTTAATGGAGATTAATGGAGTTAACGGGTTAATGGAGATTATGCTGAGGACACAGAGGAAGTTTATTGGATGACACAGAAGGGGCGGGGTCAAACTCTACTAGTAGTGGAGGACATAGTTAAAGATTATCACAAAGACTTAACTTGTGTACGATCTGGACTCCGTGGATCTATGGACACAGTAGTGATCAGTGATGCTTTTAAGATGCAAAATATAGTTTAGCAGAAACCTGTGGTGTTATTATCATCATATCATCTGGATTATTGTTTTATTGTACTGTATTGCTATGCAACCTGGCACAAGAATTTCCTTCGGGATTAATAAAGTTCTATCTTATCTTATCTTATTATAACTTCTTTCTGAAGCTATAAACCTTGACGCTGACAGGCAGGTTAGCGTAGGCAGCGTCTCGGAGCGGTCAGCGATGCATGTGGAGCCCAGCGTCCCTGCATACCAAGCAGACCCCACAATGTGTGAGTGTTCGGACCAGCAGGGACACACACTCTGTAACACACACACACACACACACACACACACACAGGCACACACACACACAGGCACACACACACACCGCTCACCAACCATGACCACACACCTGACGATTAGCACAGCGTCAAAAACACATGCACACACACACACACACACACACACACACACACACACACACACACACACACACACACACACACACACACACACACACTGATCCGCACTCTGAGGAGGATTAGCTGCGTTATCAAATCTCTCAGAGCTTAAAATGACGTTTTTGTTTTTTTTACGTTCAGGATCATCATGTTGATTCGTTCACTGATTGATCATGTGACCTGTCACGGTGGGGGCTCCGGGGTCTGGGGTGAGATAAGGGCCTAGCCTGGCTTGTAGGGAGCTGTATGGTGCAGACAGACAGACAGACAGGGACAGCTCAACTCTGTTGCCATGGGTCACCGCGGGTCACCTGATGTACCGCTCTGTCACGTGATGTAGCACTCTGTCGCAATGGGTCATGTGATGTGGATCTGTGGACGTGACGTACTTCCTGCACTTTCTCCAAAAAAGCAGAACAAGCTACTAGTATACTAGTATACTACACCCAGGCAGGCAGACAGACAGACAGACAGACAGACAACCCAGGCAGACAGGCAAGATAGGCAGAGACAGACAGGCAGGCAGGCAGGTAGACACATAGACACACCCAGACAGACACCCAGACAGGCAGACAGACAGACACCCAGCAGCAGGGTGCCCGGGCACGGCGTCCCCCACCCCGGGGTCACCTTCAGGTTGGCAGTGTCTCGAGGCGGGAAACTTTCCTTCACTTGTCATTCACCGCTGACGACCCGGCAGCCAATCGGCTTCTAGTAGGCGGTGTTTAATTGGACGAGGGGGCGGGGCGAACACAATGACATCGCCACATCTGATTCATCTGGTTGTGGTCCTGGGACAGAGGGCAGGTAGGATGAGATGACCACCAACCAACAGAGAGGGGAGAAAGGGAGGGAGGAGGGAGGGAGGAGGAGAAGAGAGGGAGAGAGGGAGGGAGGGAGAGAGAGAGAATGAAAAGGGGGAGAACAGAGGATGTGTGTGAAGGTGACGCAATTGGAACAGAAAAACAAGATATGTTGAAGAAAAACATGGATGTGTGTGTGTGTGTGCGGCGCAAGTTATTCCCTGTCCTATGGTCTGTTCTGTAACATACGAGGAATGCTATAAATTAATACTCGGCCCCGACATTCTGCAGTCATTGAACAGTCAGAAGGACGCATACACCATGAATAGGCCGACGACAAGACACATCACCCAGACACAACGACACACACACACACCCACACCCACACAGTTGCAGGGTTGTGCCCCAGCATCAGGTCTAGCGCTCTCTCTCTCTCTCTCTCTGTCTCTCTGTCTTTCTCTCACTCTCTCTCCCTTTCACTCTCACTCTCTGTCTCTCTCTCTCTCTCTTTCTCTCCCTCTCCCTCTCTCTCTCTCTCTACTCGCTCTCTCTCGCTCTCTCTCTCTGTCTCTCGATGCCAGCTCTGTTGCCCTCTTCCTCCTCGATCTCCTATTGGTCGCTGCCCAATCTGGCCGTCCAATCACATCAGGCAGAGTGAGCCTGTGCACAGACTTGTAAATAATCTGTGGTTTCACAATATATCACCAGACACACACACACACACACACACACACACACAACACACACAGCTGAGACACACACACACACAGACACACCACACACACACACAACACAGACACACACACAGCTTAGACACACAGACACACACACACACACACTGACACACACGCACACACAGACACACACACACACAGACACACACACACACACACAGCTGAGACACACACACAGACGCAGACACACACACACAGACACACACAAACGCACACACACACACAGCTGAGAGACACACACACATGGACACACACACACAGATACACACACACAGACGCACACACACAGACATACACATACACACACACACAGACAGCTGAGACACACACACACACACACACACACAAACATACGCACAGAGAGCCAACACACATATTGCACTACAGGTGTGTGTGTGGATCAGAGTGACTGCTGTTAGTTCAACATGTTGACTCTTTATTCTTATAGCGGCTATATGCTGTATATATGTATCTTATCTTGCATCTTATCTCTTCTCCTCCTCAGATATCTTATATCTTATCTTGTATCTTATCTGAATACCGTTTATATCGTCTCCTATCTGCTCCTGAGGAGGAGGAGGAGAAGGAGGCTGAGCTGCATCTGAATTATTAACCAGTGAATTATATTTTTATATTATAATTATGGGGTCTGGGAGAGAGGGACTGAGACATAGAGAGAGAGAGAGAGACAGAGATAGAGAGAGAGGGACTGAGAGATAGAGAGAGAGGGACTGAGACATAGGAGAGAGAGAGACAGAGAGAGAGAGAGAGAGAGAGAGAGGGACTGAGACATAGAGAGAGAGAGACTGAGACATAGAGAGAGGGACTGAGACATAGAGAGAGAGGGACTGAGACATAGAGAGAGAGAGAGACATAGAGAGAGAGGGACTGAGACATAGAGAGAGAGACTGAGACATAGAGAGAGAGGGACTGAGACATAGAGAGAGAGAGACTGAGACATAGAGAGAGAGACATAGAGAGAGAGGGACTGAGACATAGAGAGAGAGAGACTGAGACATAGAGAAGAACTGAGACACATAGCAGAGAGAGAGACCAGAGGAGAGACTGAGACATAGAGAGAGAGACTGAGACATAGAGAGAGAGACTGAGACATAGAGAGAGAGGGACTGGGACATAGAGAGAGAGGGACTGGGACATAGAGAGAGAGGGACTGAGACATAGAGATAGAGGGACTGAGACATAGAGATAGAGGGACTGAGACATAGAGATAGAGGGACAGACATAGAGAGAGGGACTGAGACAGAGAGAGAGCGAGAGAGAGAGAGAGAGACAAAGACAGAGGGGGGGAGAGGGAGGGAGGGAGAGAGAGATAGAAACAGAGAGAGAGAGACAGACAGAGAGAGACAAAGACAGAGAGGGGGGGAGAGGGAGGGAGGGAGAGAGAGATAGAAACAGAGAGAGAGGTCAACTTCACAGTGAGAATGCAGGGAAGGAGAAGTGATTGTTTCTGTCTCTGAGGACGTGTGCGTGTGTACGTCTGTGTGCGCGCGTCTGTGTGTGTGTTTGTGTGTGTGTGCATGTGTGCTCTCTATGGTTCTATTTTCTCTGTTTCTATTTTTATCTCTCTATGAATTAGTGTATTTGCACACATGTCCATGTGGACCGGTTGTGTTCATCTGATGCTGTCATCCAGACCGCGAACGTGCTAGGATGTTAGTGAGTCCTGTCCCCATGGAGGCTTCTGACTCTGGGGGGCCTGCAGGTGGAGTCAGACACCCGGACCACCGAGCTGGGACTCAAACAGCCGCCACACTGGACTCTCTCTCTAAGAGTCAGGTGAGGTCACCTGGTACCCCGTTAGTCACGGCAACCTGTGAAGTTAAGCGCCTTAACCCAGATTGACCCAAATCTGTTCTACATTTCAAAACCAATGGATAATAAATATGAACATGTCTATTTTACTATAGATATGATATATATCTTGTACAGTAGATATGAATATGTGAATACGGTGTTTCTGGACCCAATTGCAGACAACCACAGGAGATGTTTGTAATGAACTTTAATAAAAGTTCTGGTGCAAGGTGCAGGGTAACACAAGACACACCAGGTGAGCGGGTGAGTGTGGCAGGGTGGGAGAACTCACCCCCAACACGGCCCTCCGTACGGGGAGCAACGGGTACCGGCAGGTGAGGGTTGCTGTTTACTGGAGAGTCTTGCACAGCGAAGACACAGTCTGGTAGTGAGTGTGTGGGAAGAAGGAGCTTAAATAGCGGGCTGATTGTGAGAACAGGTGGAGGTGATGTGGCTGATGAGGTGGTTGATTGAATGATTGACGGGGGAATGGATAACTCACAGAGTGACGAGGATCCTGGCGATCCTGTACAATAGCTGGTGTACAGAAGAAGTATCATCATCCCAAACCCTCTGCAGAACACCGGACGCAAACATCGACTCAATCATTATTGAATTTGAATTAATATCTATTTTGTTCCTCCATTTTTTTTTTACAGTTTTTAACAGTACACGAAGGCCTCATTGATTACTGCAGTATTGGTCGTTTTTGGGTTGTCACCTGTAGACCAGGCCTGGTGGGTCCCTGGGGGTCCGTCAGCTGTGACTCTAGACCAGGTCCTCCCCAGCGTAGCTGGAGCCTGGGACTCAACAGAGATGGAGCTCACCTCTGTTGCCGTGGGTCACCGCGGGTCACCTGATGTACCGCTCTGTCACGTGATGTAGCACTCTGTCGCAATGGGTCATGTGATGTGGATCTGTGGACGTGACGTACTTCCTGCACTTTCTCCAAAAAAGCAGAACAAGCTACTAGTATACTAGTATATTTGTGTATTAGTGTATTCATGTGCTAGTGTATTAGTGTACTGGACTAGTGTACTAAGGTACTGTACTTACACTACTCTGGAAGTATACTATCAATACTGTAAAGAGAAAACAACGTATGAATACTGTATAGGTATACTATATAAATACTGTATACAGTGTTCCATCACCACCCTCTGTGAGAAATGATTACTTCTCTGTGTGTGTGTGTGTGTGTGTGTGTGTGTGTGTGTAAGAGAGAGTTGTGGAGGGTGCATTGGAGACCGAACAAGAGAGAGAGAGCGAGCGAGCGAGCAGTAGCATGACCTACATTCGGCAGGGCTCGCTTTATAGGCGTGAAACTGCCTAACATCACCCTAGAGCTCGGCAGCAGCGAGCCACGTGATTGGCTGCCCTCTCTGCTCCAGTCTGACAACAACACTGGCACCACCTCGGGGGAGGGGGAGGGGGGAGAGAGAGAGAGAGAGAGAGAGAGAGAGAGAGAGAGAGAGGGGATGGGGGAAGTAAAGAGAGAGAGAAGAAGGGAGGAGAAGACATGAAATACTGAGGAGCCAAGAAAGATGAAAATACAGTGTGTGTGTGAAAGTGAGTGTGTGTGTGTGTGTGTGTGTGCGTGTGTGTGTGTGAGAGAACGAGAGAGAGAGAGATGGAGAGAGGTAGAGAGAGCATGCATTTGTGTGTGTGGATGCTGAGTTTGTTCTTTTAGTCATGGGAGCTTCTGAAATAGTGAGAGAATTTGTAGCGTTGCAAGTCTAAAGCACACACTCACACACACACACTGGCACACACACACCGGCGCACACACACCGGCACGCACACACACACACACACACACACACACACACACACACTCACTTTCACACACACACACACACACACACACTCACTTTCACACACACACACACTCACGCACGATCACACACACACACAGGTTAGTCTAAAGCACACACTCACACACACACACTGGCACACACACACCGGCGCACACACACCGGCACGCACACACACACACACACACACACACACACACACTCACTTACTTTCACACACACACACACACACACACTCACTTTCACACACACACACACACACACACACACTCACGCACGATCACACACACACACAGGTTAGTCTGTGTGTGTGTGTGTGTGTGTGTGTGTGTGTGTGTGTGTGTGTGTGTGTGTGTGTGTGTGTGAGTGTCTCTTGCTCTTCCTGGCTTTAATCTTTAAGTTGTTTCCATAGAAACAAGCGTGTTCTCCGCAGCTCCGGATGAGCGGCGGCCGACTGAACACGCCACTTAGGGGAGTTGTCTCCGTGGAGACTCATTGATTATATAACAGGCGGCCGTTAATAATTGATAACGCAAACCAGTCATTGATTGATTAATTCCCTGCTATTCACTATCCAGTTATAGCAACCCTGCTGGGTCTGGAGGGAGTCTAGAGACGTCACATGACCACAACCCATCACAGGACACACCCACTGGAGGTTCTAGTCCAGCGAGGAGGGTTCCACCATGCTAGGTTCACACACACACACACACAGACACACACACACACACACACACACACACACACACACACACATACACACACAGACACACACACACACACAGACACACAGACACACACACACACACACACACACACACAGACACACCCATGCAGATGTGTGACACCATGTGACCGCTGGGCTTTACGTGGCACAGCGGGGGGCCACCCCCTCTCCCTGCAAGCTGGTTTCCATGGTGACACACAGTTAAAAATAACATGGGCATGTCTCGAACCATCACCTCAACATGGCTGCAATGTGTTCACACACACACACACACACACACACACACACACACACACCGGCACACACACCACACACACAGTGCTGGTGTGTGCGCTGGTGCGTGCGCCGGTGTGTGCGCCGGTGTGTGTGCCGGTGTGTGTGTTGGTGTGTGTGCCGGTGTGTGTGCGCTGGTGTGTGCGCTGGTGTGTGTGATGGTGTGTGTGCCGGTGTGTGTGGTGGTGTGTGTGCCGGTGTGTGTGTTGGTGTGTGTGTGCTGGTGTGTGTGCTGGCGTGTGTGTTGGTGTGTGTGCTGGTGTGTGTGTGCTGGTGTGTTTACTAGTGTGTGCGGTGTTGTGTGTGTTGGTGTGTGTGCTGCTGGTGTGTGTGCTGGTGTGTGTGCTGGTTTGTGTGTGGTGGTGTGTGTGGTGGTGTGTGTGGTGGTGTGTGTGCCGGTGTGTGTGCCGGTGTGTGTGTGCCGGTGTGTGTGTGCCAGTGTGTGCCGGTGTGTGTGTGCCAGTGTGTGTGTGCCGGTGTGTGTGCGCGGTGTGTTGCCAGTGTGTGTGCGCGATGGTGTCGTCTGCTGGTGGTGGGGACCTCTGTGTCTCTGGACTCTGTTGGTGACTGAAGCCGCCACAACAGCCCGCCTAGTGGGCAGATCATAATAATGGTGGGCAATGCTCCTATGCAGCCAGTGGTGGCGCTTATATGGAGTCAATATTTTGCGCAACATCCTCAGCTAACTCCAGATGAGCCAGTGTTAGCTTAGATGCCTAGCGTGCCTAGCCTGCTGTAGCTTTGGTTGCTACAGGCTCCTAGCCTACTCACACACACACACACCACACACACCAACACACACCACACAGACACACATAACACACACACACACACACACCACACACACACACAAACACACACACACACAACACACACACACACACACACCACACACACACTGCTCTGCCATCTACACTCCAAGGTCGACTAATGAGACGTAGGCTGCCAGATTAGAAGCAGATTATCAAACAGCCTCTCTCTCTCTCTCTCGTCTCTCTCTCTCTCTCTCGTCTCTCTCTCTCATCCTCTCTCTCTCTCTCTCTCTCCTCTCTCCCACCCCAGTATAGGAGTTAACTCTTCTGAGTCCAATCAGATCGTAATTAATGACAGCTAACACTGATGTTAGCCACATTGTGCTAATGTTACCCACTTCAGTGCTGAGCAGTTTGTCTGAGCTACTATAACAGCTACTGTTAGTCGTGAGTACCCTCTCTCTCCCTCTCTCCCCCCCTCTCTCTCCCATCTCTCGCTCTCTCTCTCCCTCTCTCTCTCCCTCTCTCCCTCCCTCTCTCTCCCTCTCTCTCCCCCTCCCCTCTCTCCTCCCTCTCCTCTCTCCTCTCCCCTCCTCCCTCTCCCCTCTCTCTCTCTCTCCTCTCCCCTCCCCTCTCTCTCCCCTCCTCTCTCTCCCTCTCTCCCCCTCTCTCTCCTCTCTCCTCTCTCTCTCCCCTCCCTCTCTCTCCCTCTCTCTCCCCCTCCCCTCTCTCTCTCCTCTCTCTCTCCTCTCTCTTCCCTCTCTCTCTCCTTCCCTCTCTCTTCTCCCTTCCCTCTCTCATCCCTCTCTCTCCCATCTCTCGGCTCTCTCTCTCCCCTCCTCTCTCTCCCTCTCTCTCTCCTCCCTCTCTTCTCCTCTCCCCTCTCTCTCCCCCTCCCTCTCTCTCCCATCCCTCGCTCTCTCTCTCCCCTCCCTCTCTCCCCTCCCTCTCTCCCTCTCTCCCTCCCTCTCTCCCCTCTCCTCCCCTCCCCTCTCTCTTCCCATCCCTCGCTCTCTCTCTCTCCCCTCCCTCTCTCTCCCTCTCTCTCTCTCTCCTTCCCTCCCCTCTCCCCTCCTCTCTCTTTCCCCCCCCTCCGTTCTCTCCCTCTCTCTCCCTCTCTCCCCCCCCCCCCCCCCCCTCTCTCTCTGGGTATCAGGGTGTGATGATGTTATTGATTGCGGTGGGAGAGTCATGCAGGTGATTGATCGGTGACAGAGTGTGTGTGTGTGACAACATCTTGTGTCTGTGTGTATCGGGCAGTGCCAGCAAATTAATATGTTTCATAATTTTCCCGCCACGAACCCCTGGGTGTCAGTGGGGGACCTGCGTCTGAAGTGCTGCCCGCGGCGACGCACCATACTGGGGGAGGGGCCACGGACAGCAGGGGGCGCCAGGGGGAGGAGCCATGGGCTTACAGATGTTCCTGATCCCCTCGGAGCGCGTGTGTGTGTGTGTGTACGTGTGTGTGTACGTGTGTGCGTGTGTACGTGTGTGTGTGTGTGTGTGTGTGCGTGTGCGTGTGTGTGTGTGTGTGCGGTGCGTTAGCGGGGAGGGAGGGGCGGCCATGTTCAGCAGCAGCAGCAGCAGCAGCAGCAGCAGCAGCAGTGAGTGAACGTGAGGACAGCTCCACTGTTGGCATGGTTACAGAGAGGATGTGCTGAGGAGGCTGGAGTAGAGAGAGAGAGAGAGCGAGCGAGAGACTACGAGACGGAGAGGAGAGGGGTGGAGGTGCCATGGCTCTGGCGTGTCTGGGTCTGGGCTGTGTCCCCGTCAGGTCTAAAGGTACGCTCAGGGAGGTCTGGAACTCACAGCGTTTGGCTCATTTAGTTTCTCTAGTTTCAATCCAAGTTGAAATCTAGTTCATCCAACGTCTTGATATTCATGTGGTGAGAAAAAGCACCAATGATTTATTCTGGCTCCTAATGTTAACAACATGTGTGTGCACTATATTTAAGGAATGGCTTGATTACAATATTTTCAGTATGTTAGAAGACAGTCTTGGACGAGAATACAGTATGTTGTCTTTTCTGCAAACTTGTCTGCAGTGTGTCTGTGGTCGTTGTAGTTTGACTCCAGTGTTTTCAACTGTTGTCGCTAGTAGTGTTGCTGTGACTGGAGCAATCTGCCTGTTGTGGTTGTAGTCTTTCTCCAGTGTGTGCATTTATTGTAGTTTTACTGCAGTGTGTCTGTGGTCATTGTAGGTCCACAGGTCTACGGTGCTCTGCAGTACTGACCCTCCAGGACGGTCTTGTATAACATCTGTCTACTGTGACAGACCTGCCGCTTGGCCTGGCCTGGCCTGACCCAGTTTGCAGCCCTAATACGTTCTGTACCACTAAAGACTCCACCATCACATCACATCTGGAGCGTGCAGCTTTACCACAGCTTAGCTAGAGAGGCTCTCTAGCAGCCAGGCTTCCTGGATGGAGGTTTAGCGCTCACACCAACCAGCACCAGTGGATTAGGACCACTACCGCTTCTACTGTACTGGTCAGAGGAGAACCTCCTGGCTACTCCTCTCTCCTCTGATTTGATCTCCTCCTCTCCTCTCACCTGTCCTCTCTCTTCTCCTCCTCTCCTCCTCTCCTCTTCTCCCCTCCTATCCTCCCATCTCATCTTTTCTCCTCTCATCATTTCTCCTCTTGTCTCCCTCTTGTCTCTCCTCATCATCTCCGGTCCTGATCAATCATATTGATTAGTACATATGATCAGTATTAGTCCATCTCCCACCTCGGGTGGCAGTAGCTCAGGAGGTACAGCGGTTGTCTGGCAACTGGAAGGTTGCTGGTTGGGCTCCAGTCTATAGTTGGGCTCCAGTCTGTAGTTGTGCTCCAGTCTATAGTTGGGCTCCAGTCAGTAGTTGGGCTCCAGTCTATAGTTGGGCTCCAGTCTGTAGTTGTGCTCCAGTCTATAGTTGGGCTCCAGTCAGTAGTTGGGCTCCAGTCCGTAGCGTTGCGTTGCTGTTGGCAGCCGGTCCTGATGATGACGCTGCAGGCTGCTGACTCTGCACCTGCACACTCAGGAGAGAGGGATCTGGAGGGGGGGGAGGAGAGAGAGAGAGATGGAGAGAGATAATAAGAGAGAGAGAGAGCAAGGCACAGAGGGAAAGAGAGAGAGAGAGAGAGAGAGGGAGAGAGATCGAGGGAATAGGGGAGAGGGAGGGACAGAGGGAGGGAGGAATAGTTAGAAAAGCAGAGGAACCGTCGAGAGAAACCGAGAGGAGAGACATCAGAGGAGGAGAGAGAGAGGAAAGAGAGAGAGAGAGAGAGAGAGAGAGAGAGAGGGAGGGAGAGTCATGGATAGTTCACCCTATCAGTGTGTGTGCGTGCAGGTGTGTGTGTGTGTGTGTGTGTGTGTGTGTGTCGATCTCGGTCGTACAAGCAGCAGCAGCAGCAGCAGCAGCAGCAGTCGGTCGCTCGTGTCGGGCGACGGGCCGGCGAGGTGATATGGGTTCGACCGGGTCCTGGCTGGTTCTCGTTCTGGGCTAGCGATGGGAAACTATCCAGACAAACACCAGCGATACCGGCCCCACAGGAGACCCTCCAGGGCCCGGCCGGCCCGGAACGCCGCCCAGAAGAGGGGGGTCTGTACTGCAGGTACGCGTCCGGGGGGTCAGGGGGTGGGGGTTCGCAGTAGCTGTCCCGTGTTCCGGGTCGGAACTGTGGCGTGCTCTCGCTAACGCTAACGTTTCATCTGTCGCAGTGCTCACCGTAGCCGGCGGGTGATCTGGTCCCAAACAACGGCGGGTGATGGATTATTTCAGTTTAGCTGAATCTATTTTTGGGTTTGAGGGTTGGAGCTAGTCCGGGGTCAGGGAGGGAGAGACGGATGCACACAGCAGCACAGAGACCGGTGGAGATGCAGCTGGACTAGCATGCTGGCCAGTATCTGCTTCTGGTGCGTGTTCTTCACTCGGCTTTCCTTTGATCGGCGTTTGATTCTCTGCAGCAGAAAACAGAAGCTCTCTGCTTTTGGTTTGTAATGAGCGCGACCGTGAGCACGGTGGGGGCAGCGTGGTCTGTCCTGCAGGCTCGCTGTAGCCACGGTCTGAAGCTATAAGTAGAGTCTGTCCTAGAATGTGTCCCAGAGGTTCAGTATCTGGATCTCCGGTCTGTCCCAGTAACATTAGCAGGTTCCTCCTAAGGTCCACCTCTCCTACCGTTATGTACTTATTTATGTTTTCTCCCTAATGCACTTTCTTGTTTCTTCTTTCTCTTCCTTTCTGGCCACTGGTTGAATATCCACCTACCTGGCACCTATAATACACCGACAATACACCTATAGTCCACCTATAGTATACCTATAGTACACCTATAGTACACCTATATTTACCTGTTATGACACAGAGGGTTATGAGGTGATGCTTGGCTCCTTGGGGTTGGTCTACCTGTCAGTCAAAGCATCCAGCAAGGATTGTGCACTGAAACGAACATGTGGGGTTGATACCAGATAGCATACCTGATATATCCTGAGTGCTTCTGGGAAATGTAGGAAAATAACACAGTAGCTCAGCAGGAAGCCTAAGAGTGCAGAACTCACCTGGACTCTGCATAGCTTCCTTCCTTCCTTCCTTACTACCTCTCCTCTCTCACCCACTCCCACCTACCCAACCATCAGCAGCACACACATGGATGTTTGTATGTCATGACACTTAAAAATAGTACTTGAAACTGAAACTAGTTCTGTTGAAAACGTATTGAACTGACAGCAAAATATTGTGGTTTCACTCTCTTCTGAGAAATGATTCTTATTATCTTATTGTAAGTGGCTTCAGTAAATGCTCTGAACTTACGTGTAAATGCATCGTTTCTCTATCATAGATCAATTGGTGAAATGCTGACAGCCAATCGGGTGAGGTGTGAGCATGTGACAACTGACAGCCAGTCAGCTCTGTCCTTAATGAGCCTGTTTGGTGGTGATGTTAACATTTTGAGGGTGGTGATGATGATCGGGTTTAAAGTGAGACTGAGAAGTGGGAGTGAGGTGAAATTACGAAGTGACTTCTCATAAAGTCTCCAGTCTCACCTCCCATGCTAATATTAATGTGCTTGTAGTTCTACTGTCCTACTGTCTGTCTGTCAGTCACACGTCTGTTAACGGGTTAGGGTTAGGGACTGGTTTGAAAGAGAAATACCCACAATGCACCGGGGTGATTCTACGTCTTGCTGAACGCAGATGTTTCCGGAAACATAATGATGCGCAAATTAATCCCAAACATGGATTCTTCAGACTCAGACGACAGCATGGTTCTTGTTGACCATCACGATCCTAGCGTTACGGTTTTAAGAACGGTTTAAGGATCTGTTAGCGATGAACACTCGATGAACAGCTACTAATATTTATCCTTGTTGCATGTTTTACTGGCCTTTATACAACTGCTGCCCCTTGATAGCGTCGCATCTGAGTGTCTGAATATGCAGGAGGCCGACACATTGAGATGGAGAATCACACAACATCCACTCAGACGTACTCGGCCACATCAGCATGACTCATATGTGGCCGACGTAAGTGTGTGTTTTTTTAATTTATTGTGGACTTTAAATAGACCCCCGCCCATAAATTTACCCAAGCGAGCGTGCTGCTGATGCCGGCCTGCTGATTAAATGAGGGCCAGAGATGCGAGCCGCGCCGCGAGCCCCAGGTTGCCAGGCGACCGCCGTACAGTCGAGCTTCCAAGGGCACCAACGCATTCTGCATCCTAAAGCCCGGTGGAGCCCAGCATTGTGAGGAAGCGTCACAGGGCCTTGACAACAGACCCCTGGAACACTGTCCGCCTGGAACCCACCTGGAGCCACCGCCCTCCTGGAGTCATCTCCCTCCTGGAGTCACCACCCTCCTGGAGTCATCTCCCTCCTGGAGTCATCTCCCTCCTGGAGTCACCACCCTCCTGTGTTATTGTATTTGGTTATTGTTCTTATGTCGATCGTAAAAATGATCAAACCAGAGCAACGATGCTGCAGCGGTGCGCGCGGTGCCCCCTGCTGGCCAGCCGTGGAACTGCTCCATAAACATCATTACAATACAACACTGGAACCGCTCTGTCCTTCAAATCCACCGTTTCTCTGATGACTTTATGAAGATAAGCCCCGCCCCCAAGCTCACCCTCACCCCCACCCCCACCCTCACCCCCCAGTTTTAGCTGCTAGCAAGCAGTTTTAGGGACTAACAGCAGAAGCTACTGGGTTCGGATTTCACTGGACGTACAAAAACCTACCTGGTAGGTGTTCCTGGAAACACTCGGGTCTGTCTGTCCTCTTCTGCTCTCGTGTCTTCTCTCTTCTGCCTTTTCTTTGTCTCACTCTCTAATAATCCTGTCTCACTCTCGTTAATAAAGCCCTGTCCTCACTCGCGAAGAACATGAAATTCCAATTTCAAAATTGAGCATCACATAGAATGGTCCACATTTTCTGCTCACCAAAGCAGTTGAACGATTTAATGAAACACCTCTCTCTCTCTCTCTCTCTGTCTCTCCCCCCTGTCTCTGTGTGTCTCCTATCGTCTGCCTCTCTCTCTCCCTGTCTCTGTGTGTCTCTAATCTCTCCTCTCTCTCTTCTCCCTTGTCTACTATCTCTCTCTCCCTGTCTCTGTGTGTCTCTGTCTCTATCTCTCTCCCTGTGTTTCTCTCTCTGTGTCTCTCTGTCTCTCCCTCTCTCTCCCTGGCTCTCTTCTCTGTCTCTCCTCTCTCTCCCTGTCTCTCTGCTTGTCTGTCTCTCTCTCCCTGTCTCTTCCTGCCCCTCTGCCTGTCTGTCTCTCTGCCTGCCTGTCTGTCTCTCTCTCTGTGTGTCTCTCCCTCCCTGTCTCTCTCTCTTCCTGTCTCTCTCTCTCTGTGTCTCTCTCCCTATCTCTCTTTCTGTGTCTCCCTCTCTCTCCCTGTCTGTCTCTCTCTGTGTGTCTCTCTCTCTTCCTGTCTCTCTCTCTTGCTGTCTGCCTGTCTGTCTGCCTCCCAGCGGTGTCCAACCTGGAGGTGGAGCAGCAGCTGTCTGACCACTACCAGGCTCCATGGCACCAGCAGCACAACGTGTTCCATCCGTGCACCCGACCGCCCTGCACCGAGGACATGCACCGCCACGCCCACCTCAGCCTGCGGGCCCTGCGCAGAGGTACACACACACACACTCACGCACGCACGCACGCACGCACACACACACACACACACACACACACACACACACACACACACACACACACACACACACAGCTCAGCTCACAGAGAGTGGGTATTCATTATCTCTGTGTGTGTGTGTGTGTGTGTGTGTGTGTGTGTGTGTGTGTGTGTGTGTGTGTGTGTGTGTGTGTGTGTGTGTAGATGAGTTGCAGCGACAGCGCTCCACCAGCAGGGAGCGCTCCAGGGTGAAGGCGTGCGTCTCGGTGGCTCCGCCCATGCCCACCTTCCCCTCCCCCCACACCGTCCACCGCCAGCAGCGCAGCAGCCTCGCCCGCGCGGTACGACCACTTCCTGTTCCTGCACCACCCACTTCCTGTTCATGCACCACCCACTTCCTGTTCATGCACCACCCACTTCCGGTTTCCCACGCCATTCATCCTGCCACAATAATCTCTATGTTTATCCTGTATATATATATAACTATAACTAACTATCTGTCTGTCTGTCTGTCTGTCTGATGTGGTGCTGGATGCCGTGTGATACCTGTGCTGTGTGGTTGTGACTCCGCCCCCACGAGCAGCAGGAGCGAGCAGAGAGAGAGCGAGCGCTGGACCAGCAGCCTCTCCAGGTGACACAGGTAACTCCGCCCACACTGTGTTGGTACCACACACACACACACACACATACACCTGTCTCTCACCTCTCTCTCTCTCTCTCTCTCTCTCTCTCTCTCTCTGCTTCCACAGGAGCGGGCCGTGAGGGAGGCGGAGCTACAGACCTTGCAGAGAAAGGTACGGACTCACCTGTCACCTGTCACTCCAAATACCCACACTCTAATCAGACGGTAACATCTAGATGTGCTCTCTATTTGCTTGTGTGTGTGTGTGTGTGTGTGTGTGTGTGTATAGGAAAGGCCAAGACGAGAGGCAGATGTTCAGACGATTCAGAGAAAGGTAACAACACACACACCCACATATATATATATATATATATATATATACAGTATATATATACTGTATACTTTACCTTCATGCGTGTCATCACCACGCCGTTTTAATCACTTCTTCTTTTTGTCAAACTCTGGCTTCATGCATGCATCGATCCACCATCATGTTGCGCTGTGGCTCGTGTGTTGGTAGTCCGACTGCGTTCCATCCGTCCTCGCCGCTCGCTGTTGCGTCTTCGTGTCCCCCAGTGGAAAGGTCCCAAGTGGTCTCCTAGCTTCTGGTGTCCGTCTTGTTTCTTTAGTTCCATCCACGGTGTTTGTCCATTTTGTGTCTGTCAAACGGGTATCTTTAGACGTTTATTACAATCCAACATTTTCGAATTGTATTCGCATTTTTACAGAAATGTCTAATGGCTACAGGAGAGAACTGTTTCACACGTACTTGATCTGGTATTAATATCCAACGTTGGTGAGAATACCAACTATCCTTTCTGTTGGCAATACAGCACTTCAGTCGGATCTTCTGACAATCAATGAAGTTCCGTATTGATGAGCGACTGCTGTTCCTGCTGTCTGTCTGTGTGTTTTGTAGCCTGCATCCACAGCAGAAGATGAGGCCACTGAGCCTCTGGAGGCCCCCAGAGCCAGGGGCCAGGTCTCCAAGGGCCAGGTCTCTCAGGGCCAGGTCACCAAGGGCCAGGTTTCTCAGGGCCAGGTCTCCAAGGGCCAGGTCTCTCAGGGCCAGGTCTCCAAGGGCCAGGTCTCTCAGGGCCAGCTCTCCAAGGGCCAGGTCTCTCAGGGCCAGGTCTCCAAGGGCCCCACCACCGCCGACAAGCAGACCAGCTGGTCCAAGGAGTCGCTGTCCACCACAGACCAGCAGACAGAACCCACGTCCATCTCTTCCTGCATCATCCCCATTAATGTCACAGGTATCAGCAGTTACTGACGTGATTATATTGTCCCCTAAGCTGTGTAACTAACTACATCTATCTATCGCCATGTATTGTTTTACAAAGCCATTGAGAAGGCTATATCCCATAATGGATCAATGAAAGTGATTGATTTGTTCATTGCTTTAATGGATGTCCATGGGCCATCAGTCAAACCGATTGAATTAAAAGGAGTCAAAGGAACAAGCCTCATTGGTGGTCATGGTTGGTTTACACCTCCTGGTGGGGTCAGGGTGATCAGGTCACAGTATGACAGCACTGGTCCTTACCTGCTGTTCACCTAGTGTTGGCCTGGTCTTCACCTGTTGTTCACCTGGTCCTGCACGCTTTCCCAACCTGAAGGCCAGGACCCCACTTGGAGTCACCTGATATGCACATGGGGTGGAGGGAGATTTCTGGCTTAAAAGAGGAGGCAAAAAACTTCACAGAACGACGCAGGTGATGGTGCTGGAGTGCTGGTATTCACCTGTTCCTCTGTGTCTCCATGCTTGGGTGGGGTTCCTGCAGGTGTGGGCTTCGACAGGGATGCGAGCGCCCGGTGTTCCCTGGTGCACTCGCAGTCGGTGCTACAGAGGAGGAGGAAGCTGAGGAGGAGGAAGACGATCACAGGAATACCCAAGAGGGTCCAACAAGATATGGGTACGTACTGACTGGATGTGGGTACGTACTGACAGGATGTGGGTACGTACTGACAGGATGTGGGTACGTACTGACAGGATGTGGGTATGTAGAGTCAGGATATGGGCATACTGTACATCGCATGAGGATTCCCTCTTGGGAACTTTCCAAAACCTTATTATTTACTTTTCAAAAGCATTTCAAACCGGGGATTCTCCTTCTACGTTTTATCTCCGTTTTTGACCACAGAAGTAACCATCAAGCATCATTTATTGAAGGTAACATTCAGGGCATGCCCAAGTCAATTGTGCTGGGCATCAAACCTCGTTTTATGTGATTTAGTTTGTAGCTCATCTCCTTGGTTAAGTCTGCAGTCTTGGCTATGCTCGTGTGTTTGTTGCTCCAGCTCTAACCAGCTCCACCATCTCTATTCCCACCCAGACTCAGACGAGTCTCCCGTGGCGAGGGAGAGGACGGTCGGCAACCAGCTGTCTCTCTGTCAGGAGGAGCTGTCCGGTCGCCTCCATCACACGCGAGACTCCGGCTGCCAAACCGACGACTTCCTCATATCGTGTACGTACCTCCGAAGGCCTTGTTGAAGAGTTGGAGTTTGTGGAAGCTGAAAGCACAGAGACACATGAAGATAGTATCTTATCGTATCTGTGATAGTACTAATAGGACTTCATTTGTACTGCTGGGCACGCAGATATTCCTTGTTATTGACAGAATGAACCTCTCTCTGCAGCCTCAGCAGCTCCGTCCAGGAGGCGCATCAGAGCTCAGCGCCACCAGGGCATCCCCGCCTCGCTGTCCCACTCCACGGGGAACATCTCGTCCCTGGGGGACCAATGCGACGGCTCGTACACCAGCACCACGTCCAACGGCAGCCGATTGCGCTCTCGCAGTTTGCCCCGCGAGGGCGGCCGCCTGATGGACAGCGACGAGGACGACGAGGACGACGACAACTACGACGATGATGACGATGAAGACGAGGAGCTGTCGCCCTACGAGGCGGAGGACTTCCTGCCCAGCGGGCCCAGCCCCCGCATGATGATGATGATCATGAAGGATGAAGAGGAGAGCACGGACGACCAGGCGGCCCCGGAGCCCCTGCAGCTGGGCAGCCTGAAGAGGTCGCAGCGGTCCGGGGAGCGAGACCGGGGCTGCGGTGGGGGAGGGAGCCCGGAGCACAGCTGGATGGAGAGGGGTCGCTCCCGCTTGCCCCGCAAGGCCGACATGGGCAGCTGCGAAATCTCGTCGAGCTCGGACACCTTCAGCAGCCCCATTCACTCTGTGTCCACCACAGGGGTTCTGGGCAGCCACGTGGACCCCAAGGAGGACCACCAGTCATCTAGCGGGAACTGGAGTGGCTCCAGCTCCACCTGCCCCTCCCAGACCTCAGAAACCATACCGCCTCCCTCCTCGCCGCCCCTCACAGGCTCCTCCCACTGTGACTCCGAGCTGTCACTCAACACTGTGCCCAACGCCATCGACGAAGGCTTCGTCCTGGACACCTCCTACCACTCAGACCTCAGACCTCAAGGCCAGGGCCACAGGTCAAGCTCTTTCACTTCCTCAGCCACAGATCAGCTGGACGATGCCGGGGTCAGTACCGCCAGTGAAGGGGAGTGGACCTACCCGCCTGACCAAGACCAGGCCGATCCAGACCAAGAACCTGAGAACACCCAAGGCCAGAGCCTCAAGCCCGGGCTGGAGGACACAACCTGCTTCACCGAAAAGACCAGCAACCCTGAGAAACAGCCTGACTCTCTATACCAGTCGGACACAGAGGGATTTTACCCTTCTGGGCACTTTGGAGAGTACAACCAGAGCTACAGAGGACACAAGTACAACTATGCAGACCCAGGGCCTGGCTGTGGCCAACCCAGCACTGTGGTAGCCCCTCTAGCCCACGGAGTTTACAACCAACCCCAGTCCAACTACAGACTGGGCACTATGACCCTGGGGAGAACCTGCCGTCCACTGAGGAGGCCAAAGGCCAAGCCTCCACCACCCAAGCGAAGTTCATCCCTGAAGGACCCTGTCAGCATTGCCGTGGGGAACGGCTGAGATGGAACAGGATCAACCAAAGACAGTTAGCGATCAAGACCTCACCTTGTCTTCCAGAGATATGAAGTTGGAGCTGGACCTGGAGCTCGCAGCGCCTCCAGAACCACTGCAGACCTCTTGCCTGGTGGCCGAGCCCTTGGGGACCTGGGGGATGGGACTGAGGGAGGCAGGAGACATCGTGGAGCCCATGTCCTTCGGATCTACGGACACGCACTCCTTCAAAGACGACGGCGCCGTGCAATCCGACTATGCAGACCTGTGGCTTCACAACCATGAGCTAAGGTCTGGCAATGGAGAATACACGTCCATGTCCAACTCCAGCACGGCCACCGGCACCACCGTCATGGAGTGC
Source organism: Coryphaenoides rupestris (assembly GCA_002895965.2). Taxonomy (NCBI): domain Eukaryota; kingdom Metazoa; phylum Chordata; class Actinopteri; order Gadiformes; family Macrouridae; genus Coryphaenoides; species Coryphaenoides rupestris. The sequence goes on along the minus strand of PIJE02000209.1, from coordinate 488,056 downwards.
ATCAAGTCTCCAGACAGTTCCACCTCGTCTACCGAGAGCCAGACTCCAGCGCCCAACCCACCACCTTCAGAGTGCAGGGCCTCCAGTCCTCCTCTTCCCCCCCACAGAAGGAGACTTCAAGTTGGGCTCACCGGAGAAGCTGGCTGGCCTGGCCTCTCCCTCCAGTGGCTACTCCAGCCAATCGGAGACGCCGACGTCGACCTTCCCCTCTTCCTCCGCGGCATTCTTCCCTGGGCCGCTGTCGCCGACCAGCGGGAAGAGGAAGCCCAAAGTGCCAGAGAGGAAGTCCTCTCTCTCCTCGCTGCAGCATTTCCCCCGGGAAGGAAATCCCATGAGTTCTTCCTACAAGAGAGACCCGGACTTCCCCCCTCCTCCCTCTCAGCTTGACCTCCACGTCCTGCACGGCGGACACGCCAGGTACACGCTCGCCCACCGGACGCATCACATGCACACGCTCCACCACAGCAAGCCCAGGATCATCACTGCCGTTGCCGCAGTTGTTAGAAGCTCGTCCGCTGAGAAATTGAACTCCAACCCCCTGAACTCCAACCCCATCCCGCTGATTCCCAGCGCTAATCTACTGGCCATCACGCCGTCCGCTCTGCGTGCCGTGCAGCTGCGCTCAGTCACCCAGCCCCGAGAGGAGAGTTCCAGCGCCGCGGACGAACCCGTGGTTCACAGGTTGGAGACGGCCACCAGACCCAAATACGCCCCTAGCGCTACGACACTGGCGCCGCCTCCCATCAACACCAGGCCCCTCCCACCGCGCAGACCGCCACCCCAAAGACCCTCAGCTCAGGACCACACCTCCTCCCCCGACCACTCCCATCCCTCCACCCACCCTCCCGTCCACCCTCCCCCCGGACGCCACCCCGATGGCCCACCATCTTACGAGAGCTTGCGGCTCAGACAGGACCGCTATGGCCCCGGAACCTTCTGGGCCATGACGGCTTTCAGAACCCGGGAGGAGCCGCTCGCCAGCCTCCCGCCAGACGACTCCCCGTTGCACCGGCCGGTGCCGCGCGCCCCCAACCCCTCGCCAGTGGACCTCCACACACACATCAACTCCCACGTGGAGTTCAGGGGACTCACACACTCATCGGCCCAGAAGCACCCCCGAGTTCAGGGTGCTAGGGGAGCGCACCTTCTCCTTGGACGACGACGATGACGATGAAGACGATGAGGAGGAGGAGGAAGAGGAGGAGGAAGAGGAGGAGCCCGCGCCGCCGCGGAGGACAGTGTGCTCCGGCAGGGTCGGGCCTCGGTTGGACCAGCCTCCGCCCCCGGCGTACGGCCACGCCGCCGGGTACCACTCAGACTCAGGGTCTTGGGCCAGTCCAGCCAAAGTGCCTGGTACCTCCATGGACACATCGCATCCTTACCCAATCAGCGATGTGCGAGAAGGCCGGCGGGACCGCGAGGAGGAGGAGGACGAAGTGACATCAGGTGCTACCAGAAGTGCCCATCAGCATCCGCCGTCCGAGGGCAGAGACGACTCCACCACCCCGACACGGAAGACTACTTCAGTAAAGGTAACCCGCTAGCCTGCGTGGCGGCAGCCGGGGCTATGAAGTGTTTTAAAAGATAGAGAATGCAACAGAGACGTTTTGAGAAACATTATTCATTAGAATGCATTTATTTGTAACACCTTTATCGTTAGTTTACACACACATGACTTTCATTTTCAAACAGCAGTGAGGGTTTCAAGCTATGACTGCTGCTCACTATAGTTGCTAGTGTTAAGCTAGGACCAATGGGGGTCTTTTGGTCAATAATCGATATCAAAATATCTGTGATAGGCTGGTTGTATGTTCTAGACCACCCAGGATGGTTGTGATAGGCTGGTTGTGTGTTCTAGACTCCACACCCAGTGACAACTCCCTCTCGCCGATGATGGACGACTGCAGAGTGGATGATGACATCATATTCACATCGCCCAATAAGATGCGGACAACTGAGGATTTATTTGCAATGATACACAGGTCTGTCTCTCTGTTTGTCTCTGTCTACCTCTCTCTCGCTCTCTCTCTGTGTCTCTCTGTCTGTGTGTCCTGTCTCTTTCTGTGTGTATTGATTATCTATTGATTGTATCTATTGATCTGTCTGACCGCAGGTCCAAGCGGAAGGTGCTGGGTCGTAAGGACTCCGGGGACATGGCCCTGAAGTCCCGTCTCCTGTGTCCCCCTCCGCCGCCGCCCCCCGTCCCCTCCGTCATCCTCCCCCCTGCCCCTCCCCTCTGCATCCCCGCGGCCCCGCCCTGCCTCCCCCCTCCCTGCCTCCCCCCCGCCTGCCTCCCCCAGCGGGCGCCCGTTCCCATCTACCGCAGCGCCAAGAAGTCCAGCACCTCCAACGAGGAGTTCAAGCTCCTCCTGCTCCGCAAGGGCAGCCGCTCGGACTCCAGCTACCGCATGTCGGCCACCGAGATCCTGAAGAGCCCCATCGCCGCCAAGGCCCCCGGGGACCCCCTGGAGGGGCCGCCCGACCAGCCGCCCTGCGCCTTCCAGCGGGACCCCGCCCCGGATCCGGAGCCCGTCCAGATCCCGGGGCTCCCGGGGGCCAACGCCGAGAGCTTCACCCCTAAGACGCTCCCCATGTCCGCGGCGTCCAGGCAGGGCCGCTCACGCCTCCCCCCGGTGGCCAACAGCAGCCGCTACAGCACGCGCAGCCGGCTCTACACCGCGCCCATGCAGGCCATCTCCGAGGGGGACACAGAGAACTCTGACGGGAGCCCCCACGACGACCGATCCTCCTGATCAGCCAATCGAAGGCGCCGCCCTTAAAAAGCTGCATTCTGCCCTGCCCCCCCCTCCCCCCCCCACACATGAACCGAGTGACGTTTCCATGGAAACAGAGGCTGTCGAAGCTGAGCTGATGCTGATATCACGAGTAGTGTGGACTCGTCACCCTGAAGGATCTGGAGATCTGAGATACTGGCGAGGAACGTTCTCCACATGCTCTGAACAAAGGCTCCGTGTTCGAGAAGAGCAAGACTGACCTATTTTGATCAAACAAACATTTTATATGTCTAACTTTTATTATTATGACAAAAAAGAGAATTCTTGGGGTTTGTGTATCTCGCGTGTGCATGTCGGTGCAAACAGAAGCACCAACTAATATTTCATCTCATGTGCTGGTGAGGGGTGTGTGTGTGTGTGTGTGTGTGTTTGTGTGTGTGTGTGTGTGTGTGTGTGTGCGTGTGCTTGTGCGTGTGTGTGTGTGTGTGTGTGTGTGTGTGTGTGTGTGTGCGCATGTCTGAGTAACTGCTTTATTATTAACAAAAAAAGGTTGAACAGTGTTTCAACACTTGGTGCCCAAAGCAGTGAGCACGGTGACTGAGCTGTGGCAGCGGATGTTCTTCACCACACCGGATCATCTTAACCTTTCCTGAGTCCATCTGCGTCGCTGCATCCGTGTAGGAAGACATCTCAGCAGGCTCAGTCAAAATCTGCTGCAGTTCTAGAGCTGTCCTGCTGCAGTCCTAGAGCTATCCTGCTGCAGTTCTAGAGCTGTCCTGGTGCACTTCCAGAGGTGTCTTGGTGCACTTCCAGAGGTGTCTTGGTGCAGTTCTAGAGCTGTCCTGGTGCAGTTCTAGAGCTGTCCTGCTGCAGTCCTAGAGGTATCTTGGTGCAGTTCTGGAGGTGTCCTGGTGCAGTTCTACAGCTGTCCTGCTGCAGTTCTGGAGCTGTCCTGCTGCAGTTCTGGAGGTGTCTTGGTGCAGTTCTGGAGGTGTCCTGGTGCAGTTCTAGAGCTGTCCTGTTGCAGTTCTGGAGGTGTCTTGGTGCAGTTCTGGAGGTGTCCTGGTGCAGTTCTAGAGCTGTCCTGCTGCAGTTCTGGAGGTGTCTTGGTGCAGTTCTGGAGGTGTCTTGGTGCAGTTCTGGAGGTGTCCTGGTGCAGTTCTAGAACTGTCCTGCTGCAGTTCTGGAGGTGTCTTGGTGCAGTTCTGGGGGTGTCTTGGTGCAGTTCTGGAGGTGTCTTGGTGCAGTTTTAGAGGTGTCTTGGTGCAGTTCTAGAGGTGTCCTGGTGCAGTTCTAGAGCTGTCCTGGTGCAGTTCTAGAGCTGTCCTGGTGCATGTGTTTTTTGTGAAGCAGCCATCAGAGAACACAGTGACGTCTTTCCTCTTGCATGATTTGGGACAGAGACATCTTAAACTCTCTGTCCGCTCTGTCGGGCGTTTTGGGGATTCTAGGAACAATGAATCCTTCACTGTGAAAGGTTTCTGTGACGTCCGCTTACTAAGTTGCTGTCAGTGCTCAGATTAGAGTTTTTCTCATTGGGACCCGTGAGTCTGAAGAGGGGACCTGTCTCTGCATCAGTCGGGTCTCAGACACTCCAAGGCTAATTTAGGACAATCGCAGGGTGGCCTTTCTATACTGCAGTTGGTAGCGAGCAGCGCAATTAGCAGTCCTGTAAGACCTGCACACACGAGGCTCGTTGCCTCGCCTGTCCGATACGCTGGGATCGAGGAGAGCAACACCAAACTGCCTGTCGGTGGCACCGTTACACATCTAGGGAATTAACGACTATCGCTAGTTAAAACTGAATGAAGGATTATCTGTAGTAAAAACCGAATAAACGAATATCGGTAGTTAACACTGAATTAACGATTATCGGTAGTTTGGAGGATCTGCGCGTCGGCCGGCAGAATGCTTCAGGAGAGCTCTTCTTAATCACCTCAAACGACAATTTGGAAAAATAGATTTCCAAAAGCCAACTTCCCTTTTTGCACTTAAAAAGAAAAATATATTCCTTGAATAGAAAATATATCTTATGAAATAAAAAAAATGTATATTTGTATTGACGTAGTAAAGTAATATTGACAACAAATGATGATGATGAGGAGGAGCCAGCCCAAGAGTAGCAAAGATGAAGAGCTGTGGATGATGAGGATGACGTCACACTATGATATCACACTATGACATCACTATGACGTCACACTATGACATCACACTATGACATCACTATGACATCACATGCCGGTGGTCATGCTCAGTAGCCACGCCTCTGCTCTGACCAGTAGCATTAGACAGGTAGAGGTAGACGGCCCTACAGCAGCTCCCCACCTCCACCTCCTCCTTCCCCACCTCCCAACTCACCCACCTCCACACATCCTCACCTCCCACATCCACATCATCACCTCCCCTCCACCCCCTCACACATCACCACCTCCACCTCCCACATCCACATCATCACGTCCCCTCCATGTCCTCCCCTCCACCTCCACCTCCCCACATCCTCACCTCCCACGTCCACATCATCACCTCCCACCTCCTCACCTCCCACCTCCACCTCCTCACCCCCCCACCTCCCCACCTCCCCACATCCTCACCTCCCACGTCCACATCATCACCTCCACCTCCTCACACGTCCTCACCTCCACCTCCTCACATGTCCTCCCCACATCCTCACCTCCCACGTCCACATAATCACCTCCACCTCCTCACACGTCCTCCCCACATCCTCACCTCCCACGACCACATCATCACCTCCCACCTCCACCTCCTCACACGTCCTCCCCACATCCTCACCTCCCACGTCCACATCATCACCTCCCACCTCCTCACACGTCCTCCCCACATCCTCACCTCCCACGTCCACATCATCATCTCCCACCTACTCACCTCCCCACATCCTCACCTCCCACATCCACATCATCACCTCCACCTCCTCACACGTCCTCCCCTCCACCTCCACCTCCCCCTCCTCACCTCCCCACCACCACCTCCTCACCTCCCACGTCCACATCATCACCTCCCACCTCCCCTCCACCTCCTCACACGTCCTCCCCTCCACCTCCCCACCTCCACCCCCTCCACCTCCTCCCCCAGACGTGACGTAGGTGAACACGCAGAGACGGAACTTCAGTGGAAACGAGGACTTGCTGTATTCTGTGAATACAAACACGTTGCCAGGTTCCAATCATGTAAATGCAATGTATAGATAGATCGCTCGTTAGGTAGCTCGTTAGGTAGCTCGTTAGCCAGGTAGAGCCCAGCGGTTGAACCCTCAGCGAAGCCGGACTGCAGAACTGACACTGTGTAAGATAGGAGAGAGAGGAGAGCGGCAGAGTCCATCACCTCACTGTCGTCCCGTTTCTGTTGCTCTGTTTGTTGTATTTTCTATTGCATGCAATAAGTAAACATGAAGAAGGCACAGAAGACCACGCCGGTGGACACCGCCGGTAGACCCTGACCCGAAGGACGTCTCTGTACCCACATGAAAATAAGATATCGTACTTTTTGCGTTTTTAAATGTTCCCCGTTGTTCGGCGGTGTGTTCTGTCTCCGTCCGACCCGGCCCTGTTCTGTACAGCTGTGATCACCGCAGGCTTTATCTTGTACTGTTTAGCTCCTCTCACTGGACAATCATGGGCTAGGAAACCAGAAGAGACCACATATGGTACTGAGAACCTGCTTCTGAGGGCCTGGTTCTTCTGAAGACCTGGTACTGAGAACCTGCTTCTGAGAACCTGGTTCTGAACCAATGGTGCTGCGTTCAAGTCTCAGTGGAGCGTTTGAAATGGGAGCGCTTTGAACAAAAGAAATAACTAACGACACATAACCTAGAAAATATACGACTAATCTCTTGAATTACTAATATTGTGAATATAACACAACAAATACTACAATAACTCTTCCCTGTAGGTTTAGTAGATCTGAAATCATAAGGCCGAGGGGAGCACACTGTTTGGTTGAACATTTCATAGTCCTTAAACGTACCTTAACATTGTCGGCTATCGACAATTTGTTTAGCATTTTTTGCTTTCCTATCTGCACCTGAGAACCGCTTAAGAACTAAAAGGTTTCGATCTAAAGGAGACCAGCATGGGGAGGGGGCGGAGCCAGGGCCCCCCAGCTGGAGAACCTCCGTTAGACCTTGACCTCCTCTGACGTCATCCACACTTTGAGATGAGCGGCTGAACAGCCTCTCATCTGGATCTGTTCGGGGCCCCCGTTAGTCCCCCCGTTGGTCCCCCCGTTAGGGTCCCCCATTGGTCCCCCCAGGCCCTCTACCAGGGAGGTGAGGGGCAACAGGAGCTACTTTGATCCAAAGGTGCGCAGCGATGGGTCCTGCTGGCCAGACAGGAGGAGGAGAGGAGGAGGTCCAGGGAGGGGGTCCGGGGAGGTGATTGGGAAGGGGGTCTGGGGCGGGGGGACCGGGGGTCCGGGGAGGGGGGACAGGGGTCCGGGGAGGGTGTCCGGGGGGTCCAGGACAAACAGCAACTCCACGTTTAAACCTCGAGCCAGGACAGATTTGAAACAGATTTGAATCACTTTTGTATTTTTGTATAAACCTGTAAATATATTTTTAAAGAAAAAAAAGTTGCAGATTCTTTCTTTTGTAAAAAATACAATAAAAAAGAGCGAGAGAGGAAGAGACAAAGTTTTTCAAAGTTTACATGACTAATTCCAAGCCTTTGTATGTTTTTGAGCTGTGAAACACTTAGTCTTGGATTATTTATTTTTTGGGGGGTACAACATTGTGAAGAGTCCATTATTCTATATCTTATTGATTTGAACAGCTCATCAGGCTTAGTAACTGTGCATAGAAAAGCCAATAAATGTGATTGCGTTGAAAATCAAATGGTCTGTTCATTTCCTGCAGTAGAGGCGCACAGCCACCAGGGCGGCGCTGTTTCCTTCTGTTGGCTTCTGTCGTCAGAAAAATAGATCTTGGTTTATAAAATATATTAAATAGAAATATTAAATGCAAATATTTAAACTGCTGAGTCCCTTATCCATCACGCAGCACTACGTTCTCCATATTAAGAAAAGGTTTGCGTCTCATTAGAGAATAATATACAGAATATACAGATCTACACGTTAAACCACAAGGTCAAAATGCTTATTATGGATTTTATAAGAATAAGAATAACGAACATTGTTTGAAACACTGACATTTTGTAAAATGTTTAATTGTGTGGATGCATATAAAAGGTATGAAACACCTCTTCAACAATAAAACATGATTATATGTATCAATTGTTTTTAAGGCAAAATAATAAAAATAATAATAATAATAATAATGATAATGATAATATATTTATAGACAGCCGCTGGGCATGCAGTATGGCCATGAACACAAAGTGAACAAGAGGAGATGGTTTGTATACAGTGAGGCCTATCAAAACCTGAGTTTCACCTTAAAGCACAACGGCTCCAAGAATCCTAACTTCTCAACAGAGATGTCGAAACACAACAAACGCTACAAGAGACAATAAAAAACAATACAAATTAAAATAAAACAAACAAACAAACGAACAAACAATGGTTGTGAAATGTTCCAGAAACGAGCACTTCCTCCATCAGGAACAGATAAATATGCTACTGGCAGACTAGAAACTGGACAATATTATCTCCCCAACCTGTAGGTATCTGAGGTGCACACTAATCCATCACAGGCAGGAGAAACACACTAATGCTCGGTACAGACGTACAAAATGCTATAAAAACAACATAATCAACATATCTATTTACAAAAACAGTCTCTTTCTCTTCTTCGGGTTATACTGTGGAGTTCTGAAAGCCTCGTCAAGTCATCTTCCAGCTGCGCCGCCTCGCCACACCGGTCCACACCGGTCCACCTGAACGTCTCACAGGAAGCAGGACAGCAGGCTCACCAGATGCTGGACCAGAACAGGTCACCAGGTATCTACACACACACACACTGAGTTGTGGTTCTACAGGAGGAGTCTGGAGGCCAGAACGTTGCTCTCGTCTGCCACATGGTGGTCGCCTCTCGCCTGCAGACGAGCCACAGACCCTGCGGTCGGACACAAGCCACCGGCCACAGGCCAAGTGTTGTGTTATTGCATTTTAAAAGTTCCACTCACTTCAAATAATAAGAATAAGAATAAGAATAATAAGAATAATTATATTAAGCCGTGTGAACCACCACACCTCCCCCTCCTGAGCTCACAGAATCACTTCTTCTTCCCAAAGAAAATGTCCGACGCCAGCATTTCACCATCACATGGGAGGGTGTGTGTGTGTGTGTGTGTGTGTGTGTGTGTGAGAGAGAGGGGGGGGGAGGGGGCTGTCCAGACTGTGTTCTAGAGCATAGTTAATCTTAATAATTAATCTTGTGGGTGTGTGTGTTTTGTGTGTTGTGTGTGTGTGTGTGTTTTGTGGGCGTGTCCTGTCCGAGAGACAGGAAGTGAGGTCACTCTATGGTTTGGCCTGCTTGAGCTTCTCGATGTGGTGGCAGAGTTTGAGGGCGGGGCCTAGCTTCAGACCCATGTACTTCATGATGACATCACTCCTCAGCAGCATCAACGCCTTGCCGTCAATCTCCTGCAGAGAGCCAGGAGTGAGAGAGGGGAGGAGCCAGGAGGGAGAGAGGGGAGGAGCCAGGAGGGAGAGGGGAGGGGAGAGAGGAGAGAGAGGAGGGGAGGAGAGAAAGGAGAGAGGAGGGGGGAGAGAGAGAGGAGGGAGAGAGAGAGAGGAGAGAGAGGAGGGGAAGAGAGGAGAGAGGAGGGGAGAGAGAGAGGAGAGAGAGGAGGGGAGAGAGAGAGGAGAGAGAGGAGGGAGAGAGAGAGGAGGAGAGAGAGAGAGAGGAGAGAGGAGGGGAGAGAGAGAGGAGGGGGAGAGAGAGAGGAGAGAGAGAGGAGAGAGAGAGAGGGGGAGAGAAGAGGAGAGAGAGGAGGGGAGAGAGAGAGGAGGGGAGGAGAGAGGAGAGCGAGGAGGGGAGGGGAGAGAGAGAGGAGAGAGAGGAGGGGAGAGAAGAGGAGAGGGAGAGGAGAGAGAGAGGAGGGGAGCGAGAAGAGAGAGGAGAGAGGAGGGAGAGAGAGAGAGGGAGGAGAGAGAGGGAGAGAGAGGGGAGAGAGAGAGGGAAGAGAGAGAGAAGGAGAGAAGAGGAGAGGGAGAGGAGGAGGAGAGAGAGAGAGGAGAGAGAGGAGGAGGAGAGAGAGGAGAGAGAGGAGAGGAGAGAGAGGAGAGAGAGGAGAGGAGAGGAGAGGAGAGAGAGGAGAGAGAGGGGAGGAGAGAGAGGAGAGAGGAGGGGAGAGGAGATCAATTAATTAATTCTCTGTTGTAGTTGTAGTTCTAAAGTTAGTGTATACTCGGCGAGGAGAACGGCCTCCCCAGACAAGAAGTTGAACAGTGTACTACTTCCTGTTCCAGACAGGAAGCTGCTGCACACGCCGCGACCACAGCGGGATGGTTAGCTTAGCGCGAGACGAGGCGGTGAACTCACATGCTTCCGGAACAGCTCCACGTGGGGTCCCAGGGTCTGGGGGTCCGCCTCCTGGACGAACCGGATGACGTCGTCGACCGACCAGGACGCCGCCGCGGTCCCCGCCCCCTCCTGTCCGGCTGGGTCACGTGATCAGGACCTGTCGTGGAGCTAGCTGCTGTGGACAGAACATCATCAGTAACCTGGACCCCCTACTGGTCTGGACCCTCTCCTGGTCGGTGGACCTACCCTCGACCCGTCTGTGGATGTGCAGGGCTCCCAGGTCCGGGGGGTTGGAGCTGAGCGGTCTCTGGGGGGGCGTGGCCCGGCCGTGGGGCGTGGCCCGGCCATGGGGGGTGGCCCGGCCATGGGGGGTGTAGAAGCTCGCTCTCTCGGCGGCCGCCGAGCGGAACTCCGGCGGCGAGCGGAGGGAGCGGCCGGTTGCCGCCCCCGCCGCCAGCTCGCTCTTAGACTCCTCCCCCGAGACGCCGTGGGGGAGGGGCTCTGCAGGGGGAGGAGCACGGCAGGGTCAACAGGAAGTGTAATCACATGAGGAACGTCTGAAATGGTTCACTTAAATTAAACATCACACATAAATCAGTAAGAATGAGTTTTGTATTATTTATACGTTTAAGTGTCGACTCTCTCCCTCAATATATTATAATAACTACTTATTAACTGAGACCGGAGCTGCACTGCGCGGGAGCCAATCAGAATGCAGGAAGTAGCACAGCCATATAATACTGTATATACATTATATATATAAATATATACACATATACGTATACACATATACTGGATATACAGTATATACTGCTTATGTGTCTCCCGTTTGGTGAACTTTCATCCAAAGCATCTTACAGTAGCTCTCCAAAACCCTGGCAGTGATAATATTGATGACTGATATTGATAATTGATATGGATCATTGATATGGATCATTGATATTGATCCTCGCAGCAGGCGCAGCAGGGGGTCCTCACCGGTCTTGGTGCGCTCGTAGAGGGGGGTCCTGGCCAGGGGGCTGAAAGGCTGTGAGCTGAACAGACAGTCGCTGTGCAGATGTTGACACAAAGTCTCCAGGAAGCGAAGGACGGCCGAGGTGCTGGTGGCCGAGGGAAGCTTCACGTAGCGAATACCGTGGTCCGAGCGCACTGGAGACACACACACACACACACGCACACACACACAGACACACACACACACAGACACACACACACACACACACACACACAGACACACACACACACACACACACACACAGACACACACACATGCTCATTCATCTTCAGCTTCACAGTCTGAGAGACAGTTTACAACGCACATACACACACACACACGCACACACGCACACGCACGCACACACACACACAACAAAACAGACACACACACACACACACACACACACACACACACACACACGCCACACACAGGCAGATGTTCTGGGCTCACACCCTCCCTCTGCACGCCAGACACCCCCCCCCCCCCCCCCCCAGTGTGTGTGTACATCAACAAACACGGGGAGTACGGCCCCCACCTGGACAGGAAGTTGGTCCATCAGCTCCCTGACCACTTTGGCCCGGCGCCGGTCAACGCCGTGCTGCAGCAGTCGGTCCAGGCCTGCGTGGACTGCACCTACACACCCGCCCTGCTGCTACCCTTCCTGCAGAGCCAGGCCCACACCGGGGGGGAGGTCATCCGAGGT
>PIJE02000209.1:384610-474710 GCA_002895965.2 Coryphaenoides rupestris | reverse complement strand
CCCCCCCAGTGTGTGTGTACATCAACAAACACGGGGAGTACGGCCCCCACCTGGACAGGAAGTTGGTCCATCAGCTCCCTGACCACTTTGGCCCGGCGCCGGTCAACGCCGTGCTGCAGCAGTCGGTCCAGGCCTGCGTGGACTGCACCTACACACCCGCCCTGCTGCTACCCTTCCTGCAGAGCCAGGGGGTCGGGGGGGAGGTCATCCGAGGTAACTCCACTCACCTAACGCTGAGCTAACTAGCTCCACTGAGCTAACTAGCTCCACTGAGCTGGCTCCTGTCCGACTGCGTCTCCAAACCTCCAATCTACTCCTGACTCAAAAGAAATTGCAAAATGGCGGAGAACTGGTTTAGGTCCATATTGTGTGTGTGTGTGTGTGCGTGTGCGCGTGCATGCAGGAGTGATGTGTGAGTCTGTGTGTGTGTGTGTTGAATAACAGACAGAGAGAGATATGTGTGTGTGTGTGTATTATTGAATAAAGAGACAGACAGTGTGTGTGTGTGTGTGTGTGTGTGTGTTTGTATGTGTGTGTGTGTGTGTGTGTGTGTGTGTGTGTGTGTGTGTGTGTGTGTGTGTGTGTGTGTGGTAGCATGTCGAGGCAGAGAGGCGGCGGGGGGGAGATTTGTGGTCTTGGATCTGGGTCAACCTGGGGTGAGGCGCTGGGCGTGGGGTCTAGGGGCGGGGGGGGGGGGGGGGGGGCAGAGGTTGTTGTTGTTGTTGTTAGGCTACAACTACGAAAGACTAAAGAGTTATTATCGCAGGTAGGTCCATCCTCAGGTGTGTAACAGAGAGATGTGGTGTTCACTGACTCACCTGTGCAGACCACGTTGGAGCCGTTGCTATGGTTACCGTCCGTTGAAGCGTGGCTGGTGCCGAAGCGAGTCTCCGGGGTCGGCGCAGCAACGCTCGCCCCCCCCAGCGACTGCACCACCCGGGGTTTCCTCTGGAGGACAAAACAAACGCACCGGTTGCTACATGAAGTGTTGTGACTTTAGAGAGCATCTAAATCACATGACAGGAAGTCATGCTAACGACGGGCCCCCCAGGGACGTCTAGTCTGCTAGCTTTCATTTTCACAGCCGCTCGACTAACGCAGCCACAACTCTACTTCCTGTTTATCTGCGGGTCGCAACGGCCTCTTCCTGTCGCTATCTACTCCGTCTGAAGCCCTCCATCTCATCTGTCTCTGTGTGGCTATTCATTTACTTTTATTGATTGTATGATGATGTGTTCTTATTTGCATATTATTCTATGTCCAAAGAGTAAACCTTTAGATAAAATGGATATAGAACCTTCATATCTAGTGAGGGCCTTTAGGTTATTTTATGGCAAACAAAGCAGAACATTTGTTTTAAAAACACACAAAGATGGTGTCAGCGTTGCGCAGCGGTTCGCCTGCAGGGGGCCTCACCTTGCTCCCGGGCTTGGGGCCCCTCTTCTTGTGCGGTCTGGGGGCCAGCGGGGGCCCGGTCCCCTGGGAGGAGCCGTGGGCCTCGGCCTCGGCCGCCGCCGCCGCCGCCGCCTCCGCCGCTGCCTTCAGCAGGGCGAGGGTCTGCAGCTTGGGCCGGCGACCGCGGACGCCCTTCCTCACGGGCAGCGGGGGCAGTGGGTTGGGCAGGCGGTAGGAAGTCTGCATGGCCGAGGAGGAGGAGGAGGCGCCGGTCGCCGAGGAGCGTCGGGTCGCCAGCGAGGAGGAGCAGGAGGAGGAGACCGGCCCTAGCAGCGCACTGGGAAGAGTGACTGGAACACAAGCCAGAAGGAGTATCAGGGAACATGTCACTCTGAACACGGATACACGGATACTGCAGGGAACATGTCACTGTGAACACGGATACTGCAGGGAACATGTCACTGCGAACACGGATACTGCAGGGAACATGTCACTGTGAACACGGATACGCCAGGGAATTCACTGGGGCAGGGAACATGTCACTGTGAACACGGATACTGCAGGGAACATGTCACTGCGAACACGGATACTGCAGGGAACATGTCACTGTGAACACGGATACTGCAGGGAACATGTCACTGTGAACACGGATACTGCAGGGAACATGTCACTGCTGAAACACGGATACTGCAGGGAACATGTCACTGTGAACACGGATACTGCAGGGAACATGTCACTGTGAACACGGATACTGAGCTCCCTTACTGCCCACACATCTGATAGTCGGAATCTGATCTTCATAGATCATGCCTTCTCCGTTTAAACCCAAACTGACCGAACTCTTGTGGTCTATATAAATTATCTAATTTATATGGGTCCTATATATTTGTATACTTTGACTGTACATTTGTAAATCTGTTAGTTTATTTTCATTATTCTGTTTATTTCTCTTTTGTTTTATTGTACTGTATTGCTATGCAACCTGGCACAAGAATTTCCTTTGGGATTAATAAAGTTCTATCTTATCTTATCTTATCTTAAAACTTGTGTTTTATATGTACGTGCAATATCAACTCCCATCTTGTGACACCAAGCATGTTTGTACACAAACATGTACAAAAAAGATCCTCATTCAACACGTAGAACGTGTAGAACGTGTTCTATTGTACGGAATGAAACGGTCTATGACTGGTCTTCCCCACCACGGACGGGAGGACTGGGTGCACAAACCACGTTGCTTTGTTTTGTGTCTAGACCGTAGACTTTGAAATATAAATAAAATAAGTCCAGACAAGATGAATGTGTGTGAGGCTCCTGTCAACAAGGTCGTTTATCATGCTGTTGCTAACTTCCCCACCGCTAACGCCAAGGTCACCCGTCCTGAGGTCTCCTTGCTTTGTGACCACTTGGGTAGTTTTATATTGTCTCTGTTAGACTGATCTACTTCTAAGAATAAAACAACATGATGTTAAAACCGTGGACCCTATAAACCTTCAAATGATTCTTTCATGAAAAGCCAAACAAGATAATCTAAAAACACAATCCTACTCGATTCAAATATAGAAATAAACCGGCCAATCCGATGCAAATTCTCACAAACACAAAGTGAGGAATAGGTTAACAGAGAATCAAACTGGAACCTTCCAGGTCCAGTTTGCAGCCGACGTCCCGCCGGTGGCCTCACATCTCATCCTGACGGTTGTTGATGAGCTAAACTAACAACGCACATTTCTGCCGTTGGTGGAAATCACATTTGAATAAAAGCTGGTTCAATAGAAGCACATTTAAAAAAAAGCTGGGTGGTGATTGGCCACTTTCCCTCAGAAGAAGAGAAAGACAAAGCACAGCACGACAGAATAATGAACGTCAGAATAATGAACGTCAGGGCGGTGAAGCGCGGGGGAGTCGGAGTGGCCACCGTTCTGTCCCTCATCTCTCTGTTGCCCGTCTTGAGGGTTAGGAGCCAGCGGGCCCTGGACTCCAGGGGCCCCAGAGTCCACCGGCTCCTGGAGTCCAGCGGGCCCTGGAGTCCAGTGGCCCCTGGGGTCCAGCGGCCCCTGGGTTCCTGCCCAGGGAACCAAGATTTCAAGATTCAAGATTGAAGAAAGGTAATCATCACATACACATACAGGACGTGCAGTGAAATGAAAGAGTGCCGATGCCCGGCGGAGTGTGCAAAGAACGACACAAATATCACAGGCTGGAGGATCACAATCAGAATATCCACAATTATTTACAGTCTCTAGCCCGGCTAAAGCTGCTCTTTATTCTCCCTAATGCTGAACTCTGGTCCAGCTGAGTACTGGTGACCAAGATACGTTGGACATGAAGCACAGACTCTGGAACACCCTGAAAATAAATAATACTCAATAAATAATGCAACATAAATAAAAGACCTGGGAAGATCAAACCCCCCTTTGAGAAAACCAATCTGAGGGCGCAAAGAGAAGGTGTTTGGAGACAGAGAGAGAGAGAGAGGGGGGTGGCGTTCAGAAGGAACCCAACACCTCCACGCCGTCCATTAGCTGGTGACTTGGTGATAAGATCACACAATCACCACTGTGTGTGTGTCTGAGAGTGTGTGTGTGTCTGAGAGTGTGTGTGTATGTGTGTGTCTGTCTGTCTGTGTGTGTGTGTGAGTGTCTTTTTGGAGAATGAGCGGGAGATGAAAAGGGGGGAGGGAGAGAGAGAGAGAGAGAGAGAAATGCAGTGATAAGCATCTCGGATTTCAATACAACCTTCAGCCTGGCTGGAGAGGGAGAGGGGGGGAGGAGTCTCCAGGGGTCTGGCGGAGGCTCCCTGACGGGGGCCGATATGGAGGGAATAGTGAGGGTTTAGGGTATTCCCCACAGACCAGGCCCCGGGGCCTCGAACGCCCGGGAAGCCACCGCTTAATTGGGCAGGAGAGAGAGAGGGAATAGAATAGAGATGGGTTTGTTTTCACAAGCTGGAGGGGGAGAGAGAGAGAGAGAGAGAGAGAGAGAGAGAGAGAGAGAGAGAGAGAGAGAGAGAGAGAGAGAGAAAGAGAGAGAGAATAACAGAGAGTCAGAAAGAGAGAGCGGCAGAGAGAGAGAGTAACAGAGAGTCAGAGAGAGAGTGACACACACACACACACACACACACGGAGAAACAGACAGAGAGAGGGAGTGAGAGAGACAATAACAGAGAGTCAGAGAGAGAGTGAGACAGAGAGAGAGACAGAGAGAGAGCCCTGGGAACAGAGGAGAATGGACCAGATGCACCAGGCTTGTAAAGATGGAGAGACAGATCCCAACATGGCCACCGCAGCGCCGCGCTCCTCCCCGCCTCCAGGGGGCGGCGCTGAGGCTGCAGGTCAGGCCTGCGCTCATCAGCCCACAGCAGCACACACATGGTAGTGATCATGTAACCCCACCTCATCCCCGCTGACCTGGGGAGACATGCGTGTGTGTGTGTGTGTGTGTGTGTGTGTGTGTGTGTGTGTGTGCGCGCTGTCTCGTGGTGGGGGTGGGGAGCAGAGTAGGCCCTCATCTAATTACATCCACCCTTAATCCACACACACACACACACACACACACACAGACCATCCTACCAACATGGACTTTGTTTGACAAAAGCAGCACATGGCATCAACTAAGTGTGTGAGCGTGTGTGTGTGTGTGTGTGTGTGTGTGTGTGTGTGTGTGAATAGTCACACAGTAGGCACCACATGCGTCCGGTCATGGGAATTTAAATTCAGTGTTTCCCAGAGAAAGTTGTGGTGGAAGCAGACTTTCACTGTTAGGTAGACCCCAGTATGAAGATAACACACACACACACACACACACACACACACACATACACAGACACACAGACACACACAGATACACACACACACACACACACACACACTCCCCGCCAGCCGGAGATATTTTAACTGATTGAAGCCGAAGTCCGACTGACTTCCAATCCTTTCAGAACCAGCGGAGCCATCATAGCAGCCCGTCCGGACCGTGTGATCTGCAGTCTGGTTAACATGTTCCTGCTGCAAGTTAACATGTTCCTGCTGCAGGTTAACATGTGGATCACCATCATCTCATGGCTGCTGGCTCGCTCTAATGTCATCTGATTCACCATCGATCACCAGGATGAAGATAAGAAAAACAATGTCCACAAACAATGTCCTTCATCTTTCTAACAAACTCCAAGCCAGACTCTTATAGTCTTACAAATTATAATAAGACCAAAACTATTTTCTTCCTGCATTTTTTGTAGTATTGTAGTATTTCCTTCTTCTTGTGCAAAACATGTGCAAAAGTACTATAAAGTCAGCCTGAACACTGGTACTGGTACTGGTGCTGAGCTGTGAGGAAGCTGCTCTCAGTAACACAAGTCAACTAGTCAGCCGGTAAACTGGTTCTATTGTGCTGCTGGAGAGGAGAACAGCAACACAAAGACAAGAAACCACAACGCTGCAAACTCACCGGCACAGCAGCTCAGCCAGGACACCTCGGCAGGAAGCACACTACTCCTAGTAGTAGTACTACTAGTAGTGGTAGTCGTAGTACTATGTATAGTAGTAATACCAGTAGTACTAGTAGGAGAAGCAGCAGCAGTAGCGTCCACAACAAGGGGAACTTAAGACAGAAGCTTCCTGGTTCTGTTGAATGAACTCTGGGCTTCCTCCTTACCCCCTCCTCTCTCTCTCTCTCTCTCTCTCTCTCTCTCTCTCTCTCTCTCTCTCTCTCTCTCTCTCTCTCTCTCTATGTCTATGTCTATGTCTCTCTGTCGGCAGTAGTCCACAACAAAGCCCCACGCTGGTGCCTGCTTGCTAAACTCCCCCCTCTCCCCCCTCCACCCCTCCCCCTCCCCTCTCTCTCTACTGAATGAGGGACACCAGATTAGCATAGCTCTGGGATCTGGGCTCCGGGCTCTGGGCGGGAGGGAGGGGGGGGGGGAGCCTATTATTCATGCTATCAGTTGGCCGTATCGATAGACTACATCAGTCACCTGCCACTCAACAAGGAGGGAGGGGGGAAGGGGCGGGGCTTCATGGGAAAGCAGAGCTCTCAAGGGAGGAGAGAGAGATGTGTGTGTGTGTGTGTGGGGGGGGGGGTGTGTGTGTGTGTGTGGGGGGGGGTGTGTCTGTGTGTGTGTGTGTGTTGGGAGTGGGGGGTGTGTGTGTGTGGGGGTGGGGGTGCGGGGGGCTGCACGCTAGCAGGTTCCCTTACTAGATAGCACACACACACACATGCATGCACATGCACACACACACACACACACACAACGACCATGTCTATGTTTGCACACACACACACACACACACACACACACACAAGCACACACACACACACACACACAGATGCACACACACACACACACATGCACACACATACACACACACACAGACAGACGCACACACACACACGCACACACACACACACACACACACACACACAGACAGACGCACACACACAGACACACAGACGCACACACACACACACACACACACACTCACACATACACACACACGTCTATACAAACACATTGGGCAGTGGGGGCGTGGTCAGTGTGTCACCTGATCACTCAACAGCTGGGCGCTACGTTAGCGTTAGATGTCTCTGTGCATATATTTATGTATTTTTATATTTAAATAAATAAGATCATAATTAATCCTGACAAGTATGCATATCAAAGTCTAAACTGGAAGATAATTGTTTATTTTAATTATTAATTCTCACTCTAACCCTCTCTCTCTCTCTCTCTCTCATCTACATATCTATAGATATGCATATATAGATATATATCTATACATATGTAGATATACATCTATATATATGCAGATATATATCTACATATATATGTAGATTTATATAAGATATTGTTGACTTTGCATGTATGAAGTGAGGAGGTGATGACACTGACTACCGCACGGCATGTTATGTTATGTTATGTCCTTGTATGTTTTATGTGATTCATAATTAAGATAAAACTAGTGTTTGAACAACATTATGAGAGAGTTATTAATACATAGAAGTATTCATGTTTCATACTTGAAAGAAGATTAGCATAAAACAACTATTAGAATTAGCAGAAGGCCTTTTAAAATAAAAATTCTAACAGTATTATATACAGTATATACAGTATATATGTGTATATATATTATTTTTACATGAGCTTCATGAACAACCTAACAACCTGAGCTCTTGGTTAAATAGATTCTCACAAACAAAACCATTCCTTCTAAATGTATGCTAATCACAAAGTTTTGTTTTTTTTAAATAACTCACAGCAGCATGATCTGTTGATTTGCGTTAATGTGTGAGAATGACCTCAATGAGCTAATAAATTACTTTGAGAATTGTGGATGGTTAAGAACAAATATTAATTATATCTTGAGGTTTAATTTGTGTATCTGAATTCAGACTGACTAACATATGCTTTGTTCCCAACAACAACTTATGGAGAGATGTCCTTGATAGAATATACAGAACCACTGCTGATTGTACCAGACCGCATCCTACAAATAAATACAGTTTCAGATAATAAACTGAGTACTGGAGTCCACAGACAGCTTAATAATCCCACCCACTGAAGGTCTTCAAGAAAGTTTGGAGAATAGCAAAGGTTCTGTATGGAAGAACTCCTTCTCATTACTGACCCCTGTGGCCAGTAGGTGAACTGCAGCCTGCTGGAGCTCTGTGCATTCTGAGCTCCAATCAAACTAATGTTAGTTCTCATTATAATTCAACCTTGTACACATTTAAAAAAAGCTATGAAATAACTTATTTTTTCAATTATCCACGCTTACATGTCTTTTTCCTCGTCGGGGAAGCTCTCATGTTTTAACTTCAACCACAACCTGCTCACAAACTGGTGATGTAAAGAGATTTGTGCTGTAAAATCCTACATGTAGTCCCTGAACGGATTCATTATTCTCACATACAGCACCTTTAATTCTCAAGTCTGTTCAGGTGCATTTACTGACGTGCTTTTACTGCCATCTAGTGGTCAGACATGTGAAGTGAGATGTAAATGTTTGTATGACAAGTGGGTGGATAACTGTCAAGATAATGATGGTATTGTGGCAGCCAGACTTAATGACCTGTCTCTGCACTGTCTAACCCCTACCTGCTCCTTAATGACCTGTCTCTGTACTGTCTAACCACTACCTGCTCCTTAATGACCTGTCTCTGTACTGTCTAACCCCTACCTGCTCCTTAATGACCAGTCTCTGTACTGTCTAACCCAGACCTGGGCAAACTACGGCCCGCGGGCCACATACGGCCCGTTGCGTTGTTTAATCCGGCCCGTCGGGCATTTACATTAACAACAGTCCTATAATACATTTACATTTGTAGTATTCATTTCGCTGTATTTTTCATTCTGCAATTGATTTCTTGATTGGTTCCACTACATCAGAGGACACTAATATGCAGACCGTTAATTCGGAGCAATACCGCTACCGTGAGACGCGCGACGGGCACCGAGTCAGTGACTCCCGGGGGGGGACGGGGGACGGGTGCTAGATGCGCTAGACGCGCAACGGGCACCGAGGCAGTGTCTCCCGGGGGGGGGGCCCGGCCCGTCTGTCAGCTTTAAAAACCAAATGTGGCCCTTGAGCCAAAATAATTGCCCACCCCTGGTCTAACCCCTACCTGCTCCTTAATGACCTGTCTCTGTACTGTCTAACCCCTACCTGCTCCTTAATGACCCGTCTCTGTACTGTCTAACCCCTATCTGCTCATTAATGACCCGTCTCTGTACTGTCTAACCCCTACCTGCTCCTTAATGACCTATTTATGTACTGTCTAACCCCTACCTGCTCCTTAATGACCTGTCTCTGTACTGTCTTAACCCCTACCTGCTCCATAATGACCTGTCTCTGTACTGTCTAACACCTACCTGCTCCTTAATGACCTGTCTCTGTACTGTCTAACCACTACCTGCTCCTTAATGACCTGTCTCTGTACTGTCTAACCCCTACCTGCTCCTTAATGACCTGTCTCTGTACTGTCTAACCCCTACCTGCTCCTTAATGACCCGTCTCTGTACTGTCTAACCCCTATCTGCTCCTTAATGACCCGTCTCTGTACTGTCTAACCCCTACCTGCTCCTTAATGACCTATTTATGTACTGTCTAACCCCTACCTGCTCCTTAATGACCTGTCTCTGTACTGTCTAACCCCTACCTGCTCCTTAATGACCTGTCTCTGTACTGTCTAACCACTACCTGCTCCTTAATGACCTATCTCTGTACTGTCTAACCCCTACCTGCTCCTTAATGACCTGTCTCTGTACTGTCTAACCCCTACCTGCTCCTTAATGACCTGTCTCTGTACTGTCTAACCCCTACCTGCTCCTTAATGACTTGTCTCTGTACTGTCTAACCCCTAGAAGGCATGCGGGGGGGGGGTGTACCTACAGAAGTTCCCGGGGGGCTGCAGGCTGTGCTTGGTCAGGGCACACCAGCCCACGGGGAAGATATCCCGGGAGTCACAGGGACACCAGTAGTCGAAGGCTCCGCGCCAGCCATCGAACATGACGAAGATGTCGTGACCTCTGACCTGGCCCACGGTGGCGGGGCAGATGAGGTACGGGTTCTTCCTGTCCACCGCCTCCAGCTTCATGCCGGGCTGGAAGTGGTTCTTCAGAGGGCTGGCAGGCTCCTGGGGGGCGCACACACACACACAAACACGGATATTTATACACAGTTACACACTCTCTCTCACACACACACACACACACGCACACGCACACGCACACGCACGCCCCCACCTTGTTGAAGGCGGAGGCGGGGGCCACCTCGGCTCCGCTCAGGGTCCTCAGGAGGAACATCGGCCACGACGACGCGTTCATCCTGAACCCTGGGAACCATAGTGACAAGGTTACCACGGGAACCACACAGCCCTCCAACTACCACTACCGCCGCAGTCCTCCAAGCGTTGCCACAGTTACCAAAGGTTACCACGGTTACCATGGTTACAGTCTCACCATTCAGATGTTAGATTCATATCTAGAGTCTGGTGATCTGGTGATGTGGGGTGTTTGACTTTCTTATCCTTCGTATTTGTTTCGACCAGTCATGTCGCTGGAGGTAAGCTCCTAATTGGCTGTTAACAGCGAACACAAAGTAACTAACGAAGCAAATGATAAATGACAAATGGATTGCATTTATTTCACCCAAAGCGCTCCAGTTGCCTCACATTTATACACCGAGAACAATGTTACCATGGCAACAACATAACCATGGCAACGATGTCACTACAGCAACACCGGTAACATGGTAACCGCGTTACCATGGCAACAATGTTCCCAACCCGTGGAGACCGACCAGGAGAGGACCCGTCCGTCTCACCCAGCGGAGGCTGCAGCATGTCTCCCGTCCTCTCGCACGTCCCGATTGGCTGGATGTCCGACGAGTCGACCAATCGCCAGAAGTCGTTGGTGTTGTCACTACCGTCGAGACGCAGTCGCAGCCGGGCGCCCGTCATCCCCATCACCGTGGCGACGCACACCGAGTGGGAGTTCCGGGGGTCCCGAGCTTCCAGCTTCATCCCCGCCTTGAAGTCATTGGGCGGCGGGACCCTGGACTGGAGCACAACACCTCCTCATCACCTCCTCATCATCACCTCCTCATCCTCCTCATCACCTGGACAACACCTCCTCATCAACTCCTCATCACCTGGACAACACCTCCTCATCAACTCCTCATCACCTGGACAACACCTCCTCACAAGACAGACAGACAGACAGACAGAGAGAGAGAGGGGTAGACCAAGAGACAGAGATAGAGAGAGATAGAGAGCGGTAGAGAGACAGACAGAGAGACAGACAGAGGGAGACAGACAGAGACAGAGAGAGACAGACAGAGAGACAGAGATAAAGAGAGAGAGATAGAGAGGGGTAGACCAAGAGAGAGAGATAGAGAGAGGTAGAGAGACAGACAGAGAGACAGACAGAGAGGGACAGACAGAGACAGAGAGAGACAGACAGAGAGACAGAGATAGAGAGAGAGAGATAGAGAGGGGTAGAGAGACAGACAGAGAAAAAGACAGACAGAGAGGTAGAGAGACAGAGAGGTAGAGAAACAGACAGGGAAGAGAGGCAGATGGAGAGAGAGACAGTGAGACAGGTAGGGAGCCTACCTGTCTGAAGCAGTTGGGGGAGGCGGCCACAGAGGAGGTCTCCTTCAGGTAGTCCTCCCAGCTAAAGGATTCTGTCAGCAGAGAGACGACACGACAGAACAACTCAGACCCTTAATGAATACGTGCTGCTCATACAATGGCTGCTAATATTTGGCACCATTTTGTTTGTCTGAATATCGTATCTTGCCATATATATTTTTATATTTTTATATTTTGACTGTACATTTGTAAATCTCTTAGTTTAGTTCATTTTTATTATGCTCTATTGTTTTATTGTACTGTATTGCTATGCAACCTGGCACAAGAATTTCCTTCAGGATTAATAAAGTTCTATCTTATCTTATCTGTTTAATTGTTAAACAAAATAGTGTTGTTTTATAGTTTTGTTAGATTGTAAAATATTCAGTGGTGAGTGTTGGTGTTGTGTTGTGTCATGTTGCTACGATGCATATGTAGTAATAAACAGGAAGTGGTATTAAACAGGAAGTGAATGGTGCAGAAGAGGTCAGAGGTCAAACCGGTGGGTTTGTTGACAGCGGAGCCGGTCGCCATGGTTACCCTCTTCTCCTTCTTCTCCTCTTTAGGGTCTGAAATGGTTTCATTATTTATATATTAATAGTATATTTGACCACACATTGATGTAGAGAAGGAAGACTAATTCACTTTTCTTTGTTTTCTTTAGTTTGATTCACTTCCTTTAGTTGAATTCATTCTAAATCATAATAATCTGCCAATGTCAATGTGTCACTATGTTAATAATACACATTAATATATTGATATTATTAAACCAGGCAGAGCACCAGGTCCACCTAACAGGTGTTCTGGAGGAACATGGTTACACAAATCACAAGCCTTGTGTGCACACAGCCCCACCCACCTTTACCTCGGTGGGGGGTCCTGCCCATGGTGGCCAGCCAATCGGAACCAAGAGGGGGAGGAACAGCCAATCACCTGCCAGCATAAGACAACCAGGCTAAACTCATATCCACTGCAAGGTTAGGTCAGGTCTAGTAATGGCAAGGCATGGCATGGCATGGCATGGCAAGGCAAGGCAAGGCAAGGCAAGGCAAGGCAAGGCAAGGCAAGGCAGGGCAGGGCAGGGCAGGGTAGGGTAAGGTAAGGTAAGGTAAGGTAAGGTAATGCAAGGTAAGGTAAGGTAAGGTTCAGTGTTGTAAAAGCATTTGAAGGTAATGAAGACAGAGTAAAGGTAAAGACAAGAAGAACGGTTCAGAACCCTCATTTCCCCGGACGAACATTTAGGATGGTGGTTTGGGTACTAAAAGTACAATATGTGAGACTATACAATAATAAGCAAGCTTTTCCCAACGCTGGGAACATTAGATTTTTTTTACAAGGCAGTTCTGTCATATACTGTATTGGAAACAAACACTCACACTTACAATGGATACTGCATTATGGTCGAGTTTAACACCTCAACGTTCGCTTCTGCACTCTATTTATAGAACTCGATTGTTGACTAATCCTTTTTTGAAATCGTGATCAGCCTATTTAGCAAATTTTAGTTTAATGTAAAAAGTAATTATTCCCCAATTCAATGTTTTTGAAACCAATCGTAGACATGTACTGTAGATGTGTGGTTCTGTGCAGTATGCACCCCACCAAGGCTAAATCATACTCAATAAACATCAGGAGAAAATGTGTCCAAATAGAAGCAATAAGCATGAGATAAGCACTAGGGTTGGGTTTGTTAAACAGAGATGATAAACTATATTTCTGAGGAAAATCCATTTTGTATTGTAAATTAATTGTAACACATAAAACTATTCAATTTCAATGAAGTCTATGGATCTTATTTTATGAATTGAGCAATTATGAAGCGTGTTCTATTCAGACCCCACTGCGCCCTCAGAGACATATCGTTGTTTCACTTCCTTTGGACAAATGTACTTATTGTAGGTCGCTGTGGACAAAAGCCTCCGCCAAATGAAAATGTAAATGTAGGGGTGAGTTACCAGAGCGTGTTCAGATTCCTGCAGAAGGGTCCGGTCTCATGGTCTGGGTCTGGACCAGGACCATGAGGTCTGTTGGGGGTCACCACCACAGCAGATCCTCACCACCAGAGACACAAATAAAACCAGTTTGAAACTAGTTTTATTCTGCTAAACGCTCTCCTTGTGAACAAAAGTGTCTGTCTGGTGTCAGCCCCTCCCGCCGGGCTTCAGTCCTCCAACAGAGACTCCCACTCCTCAGGGGTCATAAAGATTCCTGGACACCGTAAAGACGACCCAGGGGGGAGGGAGGGAGAGAGAGGGGGAGAGAGGGGGAGACAGTCTTCAGACAACATAAAAAGGAACTGAGTGTCCAACCCCAGACCAGACTGCTGCTTAGTTTGGTCCAACCACCCCCACACCCAGGAGGGCCAGACGACCACTCCACCCCCAGCAGACCAGGAAGCACTTTGCTTTTACAACCTTCATACCACAAGCCCCACCCCCACCTCCAACACCACCACCATACTACTACACTAGTACACTACTAACCTCCAACACCACCACCACACTACTGTACTACACTAATAGACCACGTGTGGCGTGGGCTATTTATAGCTCATCGTGGAGGGACACGTTAGTGGGCGTGGTCGACGCGTGGTCGACAGCCAATCAACACGCGGTGTGCGGTCCCGACACCTGTCAATCAAACCGCGCGACGCGCATCTTTTTTTACAAGGCAGTTCTGTCATATACTGTATTGGAAACAAACACTCACACTTACAATGGATACTGCATTATGGTCGAGTTTAACACCTCAACGTTCGCTTCTGCACTCTATTTATAGAACTCGATTGTTGACTAATCCTTTTTTGAAATCGTGATCAGCCTATTTAGCAAATTTTAGTTTAATGTAAAAAGTAATTATTCCCCAATTCAATGTTTTTGAAACCAATCGTAGACATGTACTGTAGATGTGTGGTTCTGTGCAGTATGCACCCCACCAAGGCTAAATCATACTCAATAAACATCAGGAGAAAATGTGTCCAAATAGAAGCAATAAGCATGAGATAAGCACTAGGGTTGGGTTTGTTAAACAGAGATGATAAACTATATTTCTGAGGAAAATCCATTTTGTATTGTAAATTAATTGTAACACATAAAACTATTCAATTTCAATGAAGTCTATGGATCTTATTTTATGAATTGAGCAATTATGAAACATGTTCTATTCAGACCCCACTGCGCCCTCAGAGACATATCGTTGTTTCACTTCCTTTGGACAAATATACTTATTGTAGGTCGCTGTGGACAAAAGCCTCCGCCAAATGAAAATGTAAATGTAGGGGTGAGTTACCAGAGCGTGTTCAGATTCCTGCAGAAGGGTCCGGTCTCATGGTCTGGGTCTGGACCAGGACCATGAGGTCTGTTGGGGGTCACCACCACAGCAGATCCTCACCACCAGAGACACAAATAAAACCAGTTTGAAACTAGTTTTATTCTGCTAAACGCTCTCCTTGTGAACAAAAGTGTCTGTCTGGTGTCAGCCCCTCCCGCCGGGCTTCAGTCCTCCAACAGAGACTCCCACTCCTCAGGGGTCATAAAGATTCCTGGACACCGTAAAGACGACCCAGGGGGGAGGGAGGGAGAGAGAGGGGGAGAGAGGGGGAGACAGTCCTGGACACCGTAAAGACGACCCAGGGGGGAGGGAGGGAGAGAGAGGGGGAGAGAGGGGGAGACAGTCTTCAGACAACATAAAAAGGAACTGAGTGTCCAACCCCAGACCAGACTGCTGCTTAGTTTGGTCCAACCACCCCCACACCCAGGAGGGCCAGACGACCACTCCACCCCCAGCAGACCAGGAAGCACTTTGCTTTTACAACCTTCATACCACAAGCCCCACCCCCACCTCCAACACCACCACCATACTACTACACTAGTACACTACTAACCTCCAACACCACCACCACACTACTGTACTACACTACTACAACTACTAACCTCCAACACCACCACCACACTACTACACTACTAACCTCCAACACCACCACCACACTACTACACGACTACACTACTACACTACTAACCTCCAACACCACCACCACACTACTACACTACTACACTACTAACCTCCAACACCACCACCACACTACTACACTACTACACTACTAACCTCCAACAACACCACCACACTACGACACTACTACACTACTACCCTCCAACAACACCACCACTACTAGCACAACACCACCACTATGACACAAGCCACGCCCACCAGACCTCCACCAAGCCAACTATTCGCCTCCACTGACCTCCTCCTCCCCCACCTCGCCGACACTGCACTTATCTCGCGCTCAAACGCATTTTGCAGCCACGCACACAATAACCTCATAAGACGCTATTGCCCAATGATCCCTCTGTATGTATCTTGTGCTGGTGCACCTCTACTTGCTTCCCTACCGTTTTGGAGTTGGGGGGTTATTGCATTCGAGAGTAGTTCACAATTCATTTTCACAATAGGCGCTTGTGTGTTTCTAAGCGGTTAAACAGTAAAAGGTGATGGGTCTTCACAACTTTCATGGAAACGTTTATCCGACCTTACCAATGCTTGTGTGGGCATGAGTACATCATAAGACAGTGGGGCAACATCGGTTTAGGCATCAAACACCAAGCGTTTAGTCGCGAGAGGCATGGATGTCCAAACTGCACTTATCTCGCGCTCAAACGCATTTTGCAGCCACGCACACAATAACCTCATAAGACGCTATTGCCCAATGATCCCTCTGTATGTATCTTGTGCTGGTGCACCTCTACTTGCTTCCCTACCGTTTTGGAGTTGGGGGGTTATTGCATTCGAGAGTAGTTCACAATTCATTTTCACAATAGGCGCTTGTGTGTTTCTAAGCGGTTAAACAGTAAAAGGTGATGGGTCTTCACAACTTTCATGGAAACGTTTATCCGACCTTACCAATGCTTGTGTGGGCATGAGTACATCATAAGACAGTGGGGCAACATCGGTTTAGGCATCAAACACCAAGCGTTTAGTCGCGAGAGGCATGGATGTCCAAACTGCACTTATCTCGCGCTCAAACGCATTTTGCAGCCACGCACACAATAACCTCATAAGACGCTATTGCCCAATGATCCCTCTGTATGTATCTTGTGCTGGTGCACCTCTACTTGCTTCCCTACCGTTTTGGAGTTGGGGGGTTATTGCATTCGAGAGTAGTTCACAATTCATTTTCACAATAGGCGCTTGTGTGTTTCTAAGCGGTTAAACAGTAAAAGGTGATGGGTCTTCACAACTTTCATGGAAACGTTTATCCGACCTTACCAATGCTTGTGTGGGCATGAGTACATCATAAGACAGTGGGGCAACATCGGTTTAGGCATCAAACACCAAGCGTTTAGTCGCGAGAGGCATGGATGTCCAAACTGCACTTATCTCGCGCTCAAACGCATTTTGCAGCCACGCACACAATAACCTCATAAGACGCTATTGCCCAATGATCCCTCTGTATGTATCTTGTGCTGGTGCACCTCTACTTGCTTCCCTACCGTTTTGGAGTTGGGGGGTTATTGCATTCGAGAGTAGTTCACAATTCATTTTCACAATAGGCGCTTGTGTGTTTCTAAGCGGTTAAACAGTAAAAGGTGATGGGTCTTCACAACTTTCATGGAAACGTTTATCCGACCTTACCAATGCTTGTGTGGGCATGAGTACATCATAAGACAGTGGGGCAACATCGGTTTAGGCATCAAACACCAAGCGTTTAGTCGCGAGAGGCATGGATGTCCAAACTGCACTTATCTCGCGCTCAAACGCATTTTGCAGCCACGCACACAATAACCTCATAAGACGCTATTGCCCAATGATCCCTCTGTATGTATCTTGTGCTGGTGCACCTCTACTTGCTTCCCTACCGTTTTGGAGTTGGGGGGTTATTGCATTCGAGAGTAGTTCACAATTCATTTTCACAATAGGCGCTTGTGTGTTTCTAAGCGGTTAAACAGTAAAAGGTGATGGGTCTTCACAACTTTCATGGAAACGTTTATCCGACCTTACCAATGCTTGACGTGGTTGACAGCCAATCAACACGCGGTGTGCGGTCCCGACACCTGTCAATCAAACCGCGCGACGCGCATCTTTTATACTGATCGATACGACACACAAACACACACACACATAGAGACACACACACAGACAGACACACACACACACACAGACAGACACAGACACACACACACAGAGACACACACACACACACAGAGACACACACACACACACACACAGAGACACACACACACACACACACACACACACACACACAGACACACACACACACACAGAGACACACACACACACACACACACAGAGACACACACACACACACACACACACACACACAGAGACACACACACAGACACACACACACAGACACACACACAGCGTGTCGTATCAAACAGGCGTCACTTCGTCCTGAAGCAGACGCTGCGGGTCCAGGGTGTGTGTGTGTGTGTAGTGTGTGTGTGTGTGTGTGTGTACGCACCGTGCAGAAGACGCGTCCTCCTCCTCATCCTCTCCATCAGACGCAAGACGCCGCCGCGCATGCGCAGCTCGGCGCAGGGCACCACTCTCTCATATAAAAATATAAAACATAATAATATAAAATAGCATGTATAACATGTATGACATGTATAACATGTTTAACATGTATGACATGTATAACATGTATGACATATAACACTGGCCTCCTGACGTCTCCGTGGTCATGAGGAACATTGAGCCACCACAAGACCCGCCCACCCGATAAGAGGAACCCGGTCATTGGTGGACACTAAATGAAACACATGGTACACGGGCTCCTATTGGACTAGCGAATAGATCATACACCTAACCAATAGAGCTAACCAATAGTCCCTCAATGACTGTAGACAGACACAGATCGATTGATTGATTGATATCTATCTAGTATCTATCTATCTAGACTGGAGTAGTGAAGCCAGTGTTAGGGTGTGGAGGTCAGACCCAGGAGGCGTAAGATCAGGTTCAAGCCCAGAGGGGCGGTTTAATAAAGTAACACAAAGGGGTTGCCACGAAAAAGGGGATGCCACAAAAGTAATGGGAGGAAAAAGATAGGTGCCACAAAACTAGTTGCCACTAAATAATAAAGTGAATGTGGTCACAGGAGCTGTAGAGGGTTGTAGGTGGAGCAGGGTGAGGCCTCTGCAGGGTGTGGCCTCTGCAGGTCAGCACGGCTCAGCAGCGGGGGTCCGGGGTGAGGGCTCTGCAGGTGAGAGGGGGTCCGGGGTGAGGGCTCTGCAGGGTGAGGGCTCTGCAGGTTAGAGGGGGTCCGGGGTGAGGGCTCTCCAGGTCAGGGCACGGCTCAGCGAGGGGGTCCGGGGTGAGGGCTCTGCAGGTCAGCACGGCTCAGCAGAGGGGGTCCGGGATACTGGAGAGACGAGGAGGAGAAGGAGGGTGAGTGATAATGATCACAGGTAAGGCAAAGGCAAAAAAACAGGGTTGGCACAACAACTGCGTAAAGTTTAGTTGGCGAGAGAAGAAGGCAATACAATCACTAGAACAGAGTAGGCTCAGGGCTCTACGTTACCACTGGTAGGTTATGGTAAGATCTGGAGAAGAGTGGAGTGCAGACCAGGTTCTTGTAGGGGTTGAAGGTGATTGCAGACAAGGGACAGGTGCAGTGATTAGGGATGAGGAACAGGTGAGCAGAGCCGTGCATGTGGCAGCGCTCATCACCGCTCCTGCCGATTGCGCATGCTGCCGAACGGTGCTGTGGACGTCGGGCCTCATACCTTAGCTCTACCTATTTGTGCCAACCCTGTTTTGTCTTTGCCTCCACCTCCCTTCTCCTCCTCGTCTCTCCAGCATCCCGCGACATCCATCTGCAGTGCCCTTTCCTCTCTCCCAACTAAACTTTGACGGCCAGTTTTGTGGCTAACCCTGTTATTTGTGCAATTTTGCCTTAACCTGTGATCTCTTATCACTCACCCTCCTTCTCCTCCTCAGGCTCTCCAGCATCCCCGGACCCCCGCTGCTGAGCCCGTGCTGACCTGCAGAGGCCTCACCCTGCAGACGCCCTCACCCTGCAGAGCCCTCAACCCCCGCAGAGCCATCACCCCGCGAGATCCGCTCACCCGCAGAGGCCTCACCACCGGCAGAGGCCTCACCCCCAGAGCCCTCACCCTGCCAGAGCCCTCACCCCGCAGAGCCATCAACCCCGCAGATCCCTCACACCGCAGCAGGCCCACCCCGCAGAGGCCTCACCCCGCCAGAGCCCTCACACCGGCAGAGGACCTCCTCACCCCGCAGAGGCCTCACCCGCAGAGCCCTCACCCTGACAGGGCCTCCCCGGCAGCCCACTCACCACCGCAGATCCCTCAACACCGCAGAGGCCTCACCCTGGCAGAGGCCGCTCACGCCTGCAAGAGCCCGTCACCCTGCAGAGGCCTCACCCTGCAGAGGCCTCACCCTGCTCCACCCACAACCCTCTCCAGCTCCCGCGACCACCCTGACATTACTTTGTGGCAACTTACGCCTCCTCCATATTTTTATATTTTGACTGTACATTTGTAAATCTGTTAGTTTATTTTCATTATCCTGTTGATTTCTCTATTGTTTTATTGTACTGTATGCTTATGCAACCTGGCACAAGAATTTCCTTCGGCATGAATAAAGTTCTATCTTATCTTATCTTATCTTATCTTAAGTTGACACCATGTTATATTTACTCCACATTATATTATTAAGCCTTATAATAAAACCACTACTGGAAACGCATCGCCCCCCCCCCGCCTCCCTCCTCCCTCCGCCCGCCCCCCCTCGCCCCCTGCCCCCCCAGCGGAAGGTACCGCGCATCCACTCCCATTGGGCTGGGGGAGCAGGAGGCTTGCGGCGGCTCCTATTCGGGCTGAACGGGACCGGCTCCTCATCGTACCGAACGAGGGCTGGAAGCAGCTGGTGCGTGATGGCTGAGCGGGTAGTGGCATGGGACCAGCAGCAGAGCAAGCAGGCAGAACCCCAGCAGGACAGACCAGCAGGCAGGCATCAAGACCCAGCCATTCCATTCATTCAAGCAGCAGCAGCAAGCAAGCAGCAAGGCGGCGGTCGGCACGCGGCGGCGGACGGAGGATCAGGGTGAGTGTTGCGGTTGTTGCGTGTGTGTGTGTGTGTGTGTGTGCGGCCCGTCCGCGGCTCGGAAGACGCTACAGATGAGACGAGTGTGTGTGTGTGTGTGTGTGTGGATGTGTGTGTGTGATGTGTGTTGTGTGTGTGTGTGTGTGTGTGTGTGTGTGTGTGTGTGTGTGTGTGTGTTTCTCATCATCCTCACACGGGTGATGAGGATGAAGATCCGCGCTTCACGTCATCTGCCAGGTAGACGCGGGGGGGGGCGGGGGGCGGTCCTCAAGGTGGGGATGCCAGCAGGGCATGTATGGCGATTTTTTCCCTCGGCTGTGGTGGAGGAGGAGGAGGAGGAGGAGGAGGAGGAGGAGGCTGAGGATGGAGGAGGAGGAGCAGGAGGAGGAGGCTGCAGAGGAGGAGGAGGAGGAGGAGAGGCCTGAGGATGGAGGAGGAGAGGAGGGATGAGGATGGAGGAGGAGGTGTAACACCGCACAGCGTCCCGGTGTGTAGGCTGCTGGTGGTGAGACGCAGCCCTACTAGCACCCCTCTCTCTCTCTAATCCTACCTCTCTCTCTCTCTGATCCTACCTCTCTCTCTCTCTCTCTCTCTCTGATTCTACCTCTCTCGCTCTGATCCTACCTCTCTCTCTCTGATTCAACACCTCTCTCTCTCTCTCTCTCTCTGATCCTACCTCTCTCTCTCTGATTCAACCTCTCTCTCTCTCCTCTCTCTCTTCTCTCTCTCTCTCTCTCTCTCTCTCTGATCCTACCCCTCTCTCTCTTCTCTCTCTCGCTCTGATTCAACCCCCTCTCTCTCTCTCTCTCTCTCTCTCTCTCTCTCTCTCTCTCTCTCTCTCTAGTTCAACCTCTCTCTCTCTTCATTCTACCCGTCCATCTCTGACACACATACCCGCGTTCACACACACCTCTGCCGCCCTCCTCGTATATCTCCTCTATCATCGCTCTCTCTCTCACACACTCACACATACAGTATACACACACACACACACACACACACACACCACACACACACCCACACACACACACACAACACACCACACACACACACACACACACACAGCACGCAATGCACATACACACCCACACACAAACAGCACACATACACACGCACCACGACCCATAGACACATACACAGGCACATGGATGTGTACATATGCATGCACACACACACACACACACACACCACTTGCATGCACATGTCACACAAACACACCTGTTCATGCATGCATGCACATCATATTATACACATTATATCTAGTCTCTATTTATTAGTACATTTAGTCATATTTTCATACCCTGTAGTATAAATATACCCCATTGTTGCTCAGATCACCCCGGTGTCCTGCTATAGGACACCAGAGGAACCAGTACAGTAGTGTCCTGTAGGACAGTCCTGTAGTGTCCATGGTACCACTGTACTGGTTCCTCTGGTGTCCTATAGGACAGTCTTGTAGTGCCCATGGTACCACTGTACTGGTTCCTTGCTTCAACAAGTGTCAGACCAACTTGTTCATAACGACATTCTGAGATGCTTCCTGTACTCGATGCTTCAGTCGAGGTGCTGCCGTCCGTACAGTGGGAGAACATCCATTGCTATTTACTTGTTATGATTTCATCATTTAGTCGACGCTTTCATCCAGAGTCAAGAAATTCAGATGTCATTAAGGAGCAGTTCTAGGTGCTTGGTTTGGGTTGTAAAGCCAGTCCCTCTGAACCCGAACATGTGGAGCCAGGAGACAGGAGTGTGGACGACGTGGTTACCCGGCGAGGACTCACATGTCCCTCACGTGCAGACTTACGTTCTGCTCCACTATCCCGGGAATTCTTTGTCTTTTGACTCGCCACCTGCAACCTGTTCCTCTTTCACGGCGTTTCTTTCAATTGTCGTCAACGCTATGAGTGCTCAATAACATAAGACATATGGACACATACGTCGAGATTCAAATCAGGCTCAAGCCTTTCCCTAAACGGCTCGCTGGCGCTGCCTCCCCCTCTCCTCCCCCTCGCCTCCCACCCTCCCAGCCTCTCTGGTGTTCCAGTAGTCAGTGTGTGTTTCCTGCATAGGAAAACGCCCCACACACACACACACACACACACACACACACACACACACACATCAACAGCTCGAGCGCTCTCGGAGTAGTTGAAAGGAGGATGTGAGGGAAGTCATCAGGTTTGATGAGTGCAGGCAGGCAGCGTGCGGGAAGAGCTCCGCACAGCCAGCCTCGCGTCTCTCCGCGGTCGTGGGTCCGTTAGCACGACGCTACCCTAGCCTCCGGGAGCTCTGTGGGTTGTCATTACCCCACTGTCCTGTGGAGGCCGTGAGAGAGAGAGAGAGGGAGACGCGCTCCTCTCTACCATAATGCATGACGTAACTTATAGATGTGGGGAACTGTCGGATCGTACAGCTCGCCAAAAGCTACGATAAGTTAACGTGAACAAGCGACATTGTTCCGCTCGGTTCCCTGTCATCATGACCGTGCTGGATATTAAAAGGGCTCTGTGATGAATTTAAATCAACCAAACACATCGTTGTTAAGAAGAGCACACAGTAACTGGCCTAGTATATGTTTTATGTTCTCTGTTGTTGTTCCACGGAGGTCATGTGCTGTCTCTCCTTCAACAAATGTACTCTTTGTAAGTCGCTTTGGATAAAAGTGTCTGACAAATGCCCTAAATGTAAATGTAAATGTAACTGTGCTGCTCCAGAGAGACGCTGGTGTGAGAGCGCCGCCCTGCAGCGCGGGGGTGGCGTGATGTGCCTGACTGGTCGTCACGCTGAAGTCATCCATCATTTATCAGCAGCCTCCTGAAGGAAACGCTGCCTTACTCCACATTGACTTGACCCAGTTAGCTGCCATCTGCCCACCAGCACCCCGGCTCCCCCAGCAATGCATTGTGGGTAGTAGGACCGACGGATGACCCACGCGTGGATATACAGTATATGATCGATTATTTCTTTGTTTTTGTTTTATTTATTATTGTGTCCTGACTTTTAATTGTTCTGTGTGTGTGTGTGTGTGTGTGTGTGTGTGTGTTTGTGTGTGTGTCTCCCATCCAGGTCCCAGGATGTCGATGTGCTGTAAGCAGCTGAGCATAAGGAAGCCTGAGCAGGACAAAAGGGAAGGCGTGTAGAGATCAGACGCTTCAGAGGACCGCCCCCAGCAGGAGGTGTGATCCAGAGCACCGACGCCCCGGGGAGGACCTCCAGGAACTAACCAGGAGGAGGAGCAGGAGGAGAGAGGAATGGCGGAGGTGAAGATGAGGCTTGCCTGTCCGTAGCTCCCCTCCTGGTCGTGGGTGTGAGGAGTGGCCGGTGGTTCTGACCAATCGGGGGCTGCCCAGACGGAGACCCTCCTCCCGCCCCCGCCCCCTGGACGAGGCCCCACCCCCCTGTGATGTGATGAATAAGTTTGAGGTCCTTGGCATCGTTGGGGAAGGTGGGTGTTGGCTTCTTACCCTACAGTTCAATTACATGAAGTGTGTGTGTGGATGGGGTGTGTGTGTGTGGCTCCATTTGGACCAGGTGCTAGCACACCACCCTATCAAACACCCTAGCTTTGCTGCTTTTATATATCATGCTTTTATCCAAAGTGCTTTACAGTATTGCCTCACATTCACCCATTCATACACCGATGGCGGTGTCAACCATGCAAGGTAACAACCAACACATCAGGAGCAGTTAGGGTTAGGTGGTGTCTTGCTCAGGGACACCTCCACACTTAGCTAGGGGGAGCAGGTAGGGTTAGGTTGGTGGTCTTGCTCAGGGACACCTCCACACTTAGCTAGGGGAAAGGAAGGGGAAAAAGGGGGGGGGGGGGGGGGTAGGGTTAGGTGGTGTCTTGCTCCGGGCACCTCCACACTTAGCTAGGGGCGGGAGCCCGGGGATCGAAACCAGCAATCCTTCCTGTTGGCCAGACAACCCGCTCTTACCCTCCTGAGGCTAGCTGTCCACCCCCCACAGTTCACCCAAACAGAGGAACCTCTTCAGGCCTCCTCAACACATTCAGACTGTCTAGACCCGCTATGGTCAAGACCAGTACTCCCAACTCCGACTATACGTGTCATAGGTCTCTTAGCAATAAACAGGACATAGTCGGTATCCATAAACCATATAAGTGGTCATATCCTGCACATCTCTTAACCATATATGGTCATATCCTGCACGTCTCTTAACCATATATGGTCATATCCTGCAGCCCTCTCACCATGTATATGGGCTCTCAGCTCTGTTTGGTCATATTAAGTGTCATATTAAGTGTCATATTAAGTGTGTAGACGGTTGATCGGCGGTGTTTTGGCATAACGTTGCTGTCATTGTTTATTCATTGATAGGAAAGATACACACACCGCTGGTCATAAACTAAGAACCGCAGTGTGAAATATATTGTAAAAGTGTGCGAACATATATTTGGGGTTTTAGTATGGACACAGTTAGCAACTTTTCTGGCCAAATCTCGCTTTAGGTGCCGAGTTGAATCCCAAAACCTTTAAAAGCTGCTGTGGCCGTTACTCAACCCTTCAACGTATTAAATAACAATATGTAATATGTAATCATTGTGTCATAGAGCTGCTGTCTGGACTCACAGACCCTCCGTCCTTCGAAGCTAAAGACAAACCCAACTGGATGACACTCATATTGTCACCTCAAAATGTTCAGAAACACATTTGTATTAATCTATTCAATTATATAATCATCCAATAATAATCATTCAATTATTTACAGTATTTGCCTATTTATTCTTCAAGAACAACAGGTTATCTTAAACATTTCCATTTGCATGGAGACGAGGGGAACAGCAGAAGTGTTCTTGAGGAATGTTTTATTCATGGTGGGTTGAGATAAGAACATTAACAGGACATCAACAGGACGAAGCTCAACACTACAAGGTACTGAGAAGCCATGTCTCCCTGGACTGAGGGTTCAGGGAGAACTTCAACTGTTTTAGACGATCACAAACCAAATTAAGATAAGATAAGATAAGATAAGATAGAACTTTATTAATCCCGAAGGAAATTCTTGTGCCAGGTTGCATAGCAATACAGTAGAATAAAACAATAGAGAAATACACAGAATAATACAAATAAACTATCAGATTTACAAATGTACAGTCAAAATATACAAATATACAAATATATACGCAAGATAAGGTCTTCAGATGGCAAAGACGATTTGGCATAATTGAAGTGTAATACTGTGATAATAATAATGGTTAGGGGACGTATTGCACCTGATAGAAAGAATATTAAGGATGTAATGTTGAAAGGTAATGTAGGAGAGGTATTGGACATAACATTAAGAATATTGCACACGATGATGAGAGGAGATGAGAGAAATTGATGTGGAATATGTTGTACAGTAAACAGTAACCTAGTGTGAGTATACTGTACATACACAGGTTGCAAAACATGACTTATAAATGCTGTGAATCATTGAACACTATCAAAGTGATGGACAACATGATCCAGAATCGTAAAATAACCATAACACATCCGTATATGTCACGGGGTGAGCAGAAGGACCCAATCGCAAGACTCAGACTTGGAGTTGTGCAGTATTTATTTACGTGAGACAGG
Organism: Coryphaenoides rupestris; assembly: GCA_002895965.2. Taxonomy (NCBI): domain Eukaryota; kingdom Metazoa; phylum Chordata; class Actinopteri; order Gadiformes; family Macrouridae; genus Coryphaenoides; species Coryphaenoides rupestris. The sequence continues at coordinate 448,519 of PIJE02000209.1, read as the reverse complement.
CAGGCAGATGAGGGACAGACATGCACACAGGCAGGTGAGGGACAGACAGGCAGGTAGGCAGGTGAGGGACAGGCTGGCTGGAGACGGGTTAAGATCCATACGGGTAGAAGCAATGATCTGGACGAACACAATACGGACTAACACAGGTAGGATTAACAATAGTATGTGCAACAATGAACCGACCCCTAGTGGGAGGAAAGCCGGAGTCTTTATACTGTCACTGATTAATTGTTCATTCACGGCAGCCGTGAACGCAGCGCAGGTGCCGCTAATCATGCAGGGGCGGCACCGGAGCCCAGAGCCACGCCCACCAACCCCGGGAGCCCGGAGACACGGTCGCGACCGTGACAGTACCCCCCCTCAACGGGAGTCTCCAGGCGACCCACGATCACCGGGCCGGCACCATCAGGCGGACGACCTGGAGGCAGGGCAGAGGCTGAGCAGGGACCCTCCGGTGGACAACCTGGAGGCAGGGCAGAGGCCGAGCAGGGACCCTCCGGTGGACGACCTGGAGGCAGGGCGGAGGATACCGGTGCCGTCGGAGCGGGGGCCGGGACCGGGGCTGGATGCGACATCACAGCCGGAAACGGAGGCCGCTGTGGTCCAGCCGGGACCGGGACCAGGGATGGCTGTGACCCAGCAGCGGGACAACGGAACTGCTGCGGTCCAGCTGGGACCGGGACCCGGGGTGGCTGCCACCTTGCAGCAGGGACCGGCAGGAGCTGCTGCGGACCGGCCGGGACCCGGGATGGCTGACACCTGGCAGCAGGAACCGGCAGTAGCTGCTGCGGTCCAGCCGCGACCCGGGATGGCTGGCACCTAGCAGCTGGAACCGGCAGGGGCTGCGGCGGTGCAGCCGGGACCGGGACCCGGGATGGCTGGCACCTGGCAGCAGGAACCGGCAGGGGCTGCTGCGGTCCAGCCGGGACCGGGACTCGGGATGGCTGAGACCTGGCAGCAGGAACCGGCAGGAGCTGCTGCGGTCTAGCCGGGACCGGGTCCCGGGATGGCTGGCACCTGGCAGCAGGAACCGGCAGGGGCTGCTGCGGTCCAGCCGGGACCCGGGATGGCTGGCACCTGGCAGCAGGAACCGGCAGGGGCTGCTGCGATCCAGCCGGGACCGGGACCCGGGGTGGCAGGGGTTGCCTGCCCCGACGCCGGTGAGCCCACTGGACGCTACTCCCAGCTGAAAGCTTCTGGGTTTGAAACCCAATGTCTACCTCGCACTACCAGATGCCCTTTAGCCTCTGGAGACCTCTCTGTCTTAAGATCGGTATGGCCGGGCTTCAAGCTATCCCACCAATCGGCATCCTCCTGGCAGCTAGGGGCGTGGCTTAGGTGTGATGACAGCGAGAAGCAACTGTTTGTTGGGAAGCAACAATGGTGATAGACAGATGGCTCAGCCAATCACCTGCCAGTAAAGTATTTAAAACATCACTGTAAGCGGCGTTGGGCACAACCGTCTGAGTGTTGTCGGCTGGTGCCGCTCATAAGGTGGATGCATGGAGAGCAGAGCGCTCCACGCTGATAGTAGTCCAGCCTCTGAAATATGGATGAAGAACTTATGGAACACCCAGAATGCAATGCAAGAACGGTGTGTGGGTGGGTGTGTGTGAGTGTGTGTGTGTGTTGGTGTGTGTGTGTGTGGGTGTGTGTTGGTGTGGGTGTGGGTGTGGGTGTGTGTGTGTTGGTGTGTTGGTGTGTGTGGGTGTGTTGGTGTGTGTGGTGTTGGTATGTGTGGGTGTGTTGGTGTGTGTGTTTGCGCGAGCATATGCAAAGCCCATATGCTATGTTATGTTCACTAGTGTCTAGCGTCTGCATAGATTTCTTAATTCATTAAGTAATTGATTAATTAATCACCAACGTTATGGTAATTCATAATTAATTCATCCTCCTGTTGTGTTCCAGTGAATTGATACATAAACAAGTCCCATTCTACTCTCAAATGTTGATCCTCTTTTCACTTTCTCTCTTTATTCTAACTGTCCACTCTCTCCCTCCCTCCCTCTCCCCCTCCCTTCCTCCCTCCCTCTCTCTCTCCCTCCCGACCTCCCTCCCTCCCTCCCTCCATCCCTCCCTCCATCCCTCCCTCCCTCTCTCCCTTCCTCCCTCCATCCCTCTCTCCCTCTCCCCCTCCCCTCTCTCTCTCCCTCCCTCCCTCTCTCTCTCCTCTCTCCCTCCCTCTCTCTCTCCCTCCCTCCCTCCATCCCTCCCCCCCTTCCTCCATCCCTCCCTCCCTCTCTCCTTCCTCCCTCCATCCCTCCCCTCCCTCTCTCCCTCTCTCCTCCCTCCATCTCTCCCTCCTCTCTCCCTCCCTCCATCTCTCCCTTCCTCCCTCCATCCCTCCCTCCCTCTCTCCCTCCCTCCCTCCCTCCCTCTCTCCCTCCCTCCATCTCTCCCTCTCTCCCTCCCTCCCTCCATCTCTCCCTTCCTCCCTCCATCCCTCCCTCCCGCTCTCCTTCCTCCCTCCCTCCCTCTCTCCTCTCTCCCTCCTCTCTCTCTTCCTTCCCTCACTCTCTCTCTCCCTCCCTCCCTCCCCTTCCTCCCTCCCTCTCTCTCTCCCTCCCTAACCTCCCTCCCTCCATCCCTCCCTCCATTCCCTCCATCCTCTCCTCCTCCTCCCTCCTCCCTCTCTCCCTCCCCTCCCTCCCTCCCTCCCTCCCTCTCTCCCTCCCATCCCCGCCCCCTCCTCCCTCCCATCCCTCCCTCCCTTCTCTCCCTTCCCTCCCTCCATCCCTCCTCCCTCTCTCCCACTCTTCCCTCCCTGCCATCTCTCCCTCTCTTCCTCCCTCCCTCCATACTCTCCCTCCCCCTCCCATCCCTCCCTCCCTCTCTCCCTTCCTCCCTCCCTCCCTCTCTCCCTCCCTCCATCTCTCCCTCTCTCCCTCCCTCCCTCCATCTCTCCCTTCCTCCCTCCATCCCTCCCTCCCTCTCTCCCTTCCTCCCTCCCTCCCTCTCTCCCTCTCTCCCTCCCTCTCTCTCTTCCTCCCTCACTCTCTTCTCTCCCTCCCTCCCTCCCTCCCTCCCTCCCTTCCTCCTCTCTCCCTCCCTCCCTCCCTCCCTCCCTCCAGGGGCGTATGGAGTGGTCCTGAAGTGTCGCCATAAGGTATGTATGTATGTATGTATGTATGTAAACAGAAGATGGTGGAGTCTGTACCTCTGTGTGATGGTGGAGTCTGTGCCTCTGTGTGATGGTGGAGTCTGTGCCTCTGTGTGATGGTGGAGTCTGTGCCTCTGCGATGGTGGAGTCTGTGCCTCTGTGTGATAGTGGAGTCTGTGCCTCCACTGCGAGCCACGGAGCTCTGTGTGTCAGGAGAGCAGTGGCGCCACAGTAACTTGCAGCCAATCAGGGGCATCAGTTTACAGGAAGGAACTCACCTTTGCAAATTGGTTTTAACGATAACAATAATTATTATTATTGTGGAGGAAATAGCTCGAATGTTGGGACACTTGCTGATATTAATAATAAACCAGGAAACAGACTCATCTTATCCAACAGGTAATCATATTGAACGCTGTAATTGCAGCGCGTGTCTCTGCGTCGCGAGGCTATCTGTGTGTGTGTGTGTGTGTCTGTGTGTGTGTGTGTGCTTGTTGTTCTGATGCAGCGCTGTGTGTCTTACATAACAACTCACTTCCTCAAGGGGAGAGCAAGAGAGAGGGAGAGAGAGAGAGAGAGAGAAGGAGAGAGATAGAGAGAGAGAGAGGGGAGAGAGAGAGAGAGAGAGAGAGAGAGAGAGAGAGAGAGAGAGAGAGAGAGAGAGAGAGAGAGGGAGAAAGAAGGAGAGAGAGGGAGAGAGAGAGGGAGAGAGAGAGAGACCTAGACTCAGCAGTAGGAGGTCTTTAGCTGGGCTCCTGAAACCGAACGTGAACGGTTATTTATACAGACTAAAGCAGGCCAGGGGAGAGAGAGGAAAGGTGTCAGAGAGAGAGAGAGAGTATCAAGGATATATATATATATATATATACATAGAGAGAGAGAGAGAGAGAGAGAGAGAGAGAGAGAGAGAGTATTAGGGAGAGAGGGAGACAGAGGGGTTTAAGGAGAAAGAGAGAGAGAGGTTTTCCTGAAGAGAGAGAGAGAGAGAGAAGGTAGGTCTGAGGGAGAGGAGGGTGTCAGAGAGAGGAAGAAGGGGAACAGTGTGTGTGTGTGTGTGTGTCTGTGTGTGTGTCTGTGTGTGTGTCTGTGTGTGTGTCTGTGTGTGTGTCTGTGTGTGTGTGTGTGTGTGTGTGTGTGTGTGTGCACCTGATGCAGCGACCCAGAGACGAGAGGTGTGTTTTTTTGTAGAGCAGGCTGTTCTTTGGTTAACTGGGTCACGGCGGGTACAGGTGTGAAGAGCACAGGTGTAGAGCAGCACCTGAGTAAACGGGCACTCTCGCCGCCAGCAGGTGACTCACCGGAGACCCTCCTGCGTGCACGCTCACGTGTACGCTCACGTGCACGCTCCCCCAGTGTGCACGCTCCTCACTTCCACACTCACCTGCACCTCTGCTGGCTGCGAGCTTCCGTCACGATGCGTCATTCATAAATACTTCACTGTACAGTCTTAACGTGGAATGAATCTTTCAGGAGGGGATTCTAGAACGTGTATTTCTACAGCGGCCAGGCTAGCCATGTTGGTGTGAAACCTTAACAGACTCCATGTCCAGGAACGTTGTCATACGGACGGGACGGTTACCTTCTCTTCCTGCCGCGAAGAGTTGACTGCCGCTGGTGTTTGTGTTGCTGGGAGTCATGACACACTTCCAGATCCCCCAGACATATGACCGGTGGTTCTACGATCGAATGGTCGAAATAAACATGAAGCGAGATAAAGTGAAAAGCCCATTCAGCCACATCTAGTGTGTGACCATGCGGCGGGTGCTCTGCCTCATCTAAACCTCAGAGAAGTGCGAGCGTCTTCTTCAGTGAGCGTCGACTGACAGAGGTCACCACACCGCGCCGCCCCCTGCTGTCGGGTGACGCGAGGCCAGGCTGGACACATGGCGCCCTGTTCTCTGGTGACGGCGTGGCCGGAGCCAACAGTCGCACCATAGAGACGCCAAACACTGCAGAGCTGTGTCCTGCTGAACCCCTCCTGGGGACGCTTGGACAATGATATTCTGTCTGTCTCTATCGTAAAATATCATGCAGGGATGTGTGATTCCAACGAATGTTCTTGGCAGCGGATGTTTTGGGTGAGGAGGACAGACGGTCATCGGTGGTTTCAATCAAGGACAGAATGTCAAATGTGCCATGTTTCAGAATGCTCTTCTAGAAAGCGTTCAGTCAGTCAGATGTAGTGTGAGCTTCCTCCGTGATGTTTGTTCTGGGCTTGTAACTCTAATTGCTGTGCAGTCTGAATGGTGTGTGTGTGTGATGTTATTGAGCCACCAGACAGCAGAGCAGCAGCGACCAGACCTCCTGCGGTTCTGCTCCTGAGTGTGAAGTGGTTAGTGTTGGTTCTGCCAAACCTCGTGTACCTCGCTAGTCTGTAATCACACATCTCAGGGCTGGTTGGTGGTATTTATACACCACTGCTCCTGCCAACTTGACCTCTGAAAGCTCTTTGCAATCACAAGCCGACACCCAGCAGGAGCCAGAGCTGCAGGGTGCAGCTCTACTGTACCTGTTCACCGGTCACACCCGGCACCCAGGTCCACCGGGTGTCCCAGTTACACCCGACTAGCCCAGAAGAAGCTGCTGGGAGCTACCATCTAAACCACATCATTGTGATTTGGACGCGTAGCGGATGATCACAGTTTTATTATTGTATTAATTTGTCAGGAGATCCGTGTTAATCCCAGCTGGGCTAGTTGTTGTTGATGTTGTTCATGTGCAACACCGTCCTCACGACCCCAGAGAGGTCACCCGGCAGGAAGCTGAAAGCATCCCAAACAACATGGCCGCTACGCTTTAGCTTTGTGTCTTTGTTTGTCCTTCAATGTGTGTGTGTGTGTGCATGTGTGTGTGTGTGTGTGTGTGTGTGTGTGTGAGAGAGAGAGAGAGAGGGAGAGAGAGAGAGAGAGAGAGTCTTTGTGTGTATTTGTCTTTGTGTGTGTGTGTGTGTGTGTGTGTGTGGTGTGTGTGTGTGTGTGTGTGTGGTGTGTGTGTGGTGTGTGTTGGCAGCGTCTTGAAACTTGGGCAGGAATCCACAGCAAATATGTTATGTTTAGTGTGGGCAGGAAATGCATTTCAATAACTCTAGCCTCTCTCTCTCTCTCACTCTCTCACTGTTTCTTTCTGTTTCTATTTATCTATATATCTACATATCTATGTATTTGTCTACACATATCTATATATCTATATCTATATCTATATATATACAGTATATACTGTATATGTATGTATGTATGTATGATCCATCCATATATGACTTATCTGTATATCTATATATCCATGGATCTCTCTATATATCTACAGTATATATATCTCTGTATCTCTGTATCCATCCCTCCATATATGACTCCCTCCCTCCCTCTATATATGACTCCCTCTATATATGACTCCCTCCCTCCCTCCATATATGACTCCCTCCCTCTATATATGACTCCCTCCCTCCCTCCATATATGACTCCCTCCCTCCATATATGACTCCCTCCCTCCTCCATATATGACTCCCTCTATATATGACTCCCTCCCTCCATATATGACTCCCTCCATATATGACTCCCTCCCTCCCTCCATATATGACTCCCTCCCTCCCCCTATATAGGACTCCCTCACTCTATATAGGACTCCCTCCCTCCCTCTATATATGACTCCCTCCCTCCCTCCCTCTATATAGGACTCCCTCCCTCTATCTGATGTTCTCTCCTCTCTGCTGTTGACAGGAGACCAATGAGCTCGTGGCGATCAAGAAGTTCAAGGACAGCGAGGGTGAGCTTCTCCATCACACAGCTAAACACGCCTCCAGGTCACGTGACACTCCTCCAGGTCACGTGACGCAGCGTAGCTTCCCTCAACAATCGAGTCATGTGGTCGGCCCCTACTCATTAGTTCTCAGTTACCAATAAGCTACATCAACGCTACTCATGGCGTCGTCCTTTGATGATGACATCATCACAGACAGCCAAGGTTACACAGCCACCAGGGGCCGCTAGGGGCCCAGGTTACACAGCCACCGTTTAACTCCAACGTCAACACAGAGAATGAGGTGGTAACGTTACATGTCTTTACTGTACGTTACAACAGAGAATGAGGAGATAACGTTACATGTCTTTACTGTACGTTACAACAGAGAATGAGGAGGTAACGTTACATGTCTCTACTGTACGTTACAACAGAGAATGAGGAGATAACGTTACATGTCTTACTGTACGTTACAACAGAGAATGAGGAGGTAACGTTACATGTCTTTACTGTACGTTACAACAGAGAGGAGGAGGTAACGTTACATGTCTCTACTGTACGTTACAACAGAGAATGAGGAGGTAACGTTACATGTCTCTACTGTACGTTACAACAGAGAATGAGGAGGTAACGTTACATGTCTCTACTGTACTTACCAACAGAGAATGAGGAGATAACGTTACATGTATTTACTGTACGTTTACAACAGAGAATGAGGAGATAACGTTACATGTCTACTGTACGTTACAACAGAGAATGAGGAGGTAACGTTACATGTCTCTACTGTACGTTACAACAGAGAATGGAGGAGATAACGTTACATGTCTTTACTGTTCGTTTACAACATGAGAATGAGGAGTAACGTTACATGTCTCTACTGTACGTTACATGTCTCTACCTGTACGTACAACAGAGAATGAGGAGATAACGTTACATGTCTTTTACTGTACGTTACAACAGAGAGGAGGAGGTAACGTTACATGTCTCTACTGTACGTACAACAGAGAATGAGGGAGGTTGAGGGACGACCCTGCGGGAGCTGAAGATGCTCCGGACCCTGAAGCAGGACAACATCGTGGAGCTGAAGGAAGCGTTCCGACGCCGCGGGAAACTCTACCTCGTCTTCGAATACGTGGAGAGGGTGAGTCCTGTAGTCTGTAGTGGATCTGTAGTCCTGTAGTTCTATTGTCCTGTACTTCTGTAGTTGTGTGGATCTGTAGTTCTGTAGTGTTGTGCGGATTCAAGCGGTCATCTATTGTGGCTGAGGTTCAGGTTCAGGTTTGTCTGTAAGCGTAGCAGCGAGCTTGGGAATCAATGTGACACAAGGCAGCATCACCCAGAGCACATACTGTATATACAGCTTTGGACGTGCTAGTCACGCCTCTGGGATGGGAGAAAAGAACGCAGAAGTTTTTTGCATGATGGTCTTATGGAGACGTAACAGAGCCTGACTGACTGTCTGAAGCACGGATAGTCGTTTTCCACGGCCAAAGAACAGTGAGCACATCTTTAAGGCCTCTCAGGGCCAACAGATAAGAGTGAAGCAGAATTGCCACATGGTGGAAAGTTAGCGGCCCACAAGGTTAGAGCATCCACGACTCCAACATGTCGTCCTGTAGATCTGTAGTCCTGCAGTTCTAACAGGGTGTGTGAAGAACCCAATTGCCAGCACCACCACAGAAAACAGTTTCAAATGATCTTTAAGTCCTCAGATGTGGTATGCCGAGTCCAAAGAACACAGTCGTCAATAATAATCCAATGACGGGCAATACAGGGATACAGGGCTACTGTCCTACTGTCCTACTGTCGGGACAGGCAGGATCAGGAACAGGTCATCAGAACGAGGGTTTGCTGGAGAGACTTGCACAAGTGAGCGAAGAAACAATCTGGCAGGGAACGAGTGAAAAGGTGGAGCTTAAATAGAGCAGGTAATTGATACAGGGGACAGGTGGAGGTGATCAGGCTGATCTCATCTTGTAGTCATGTAGTTCTGTCGTCCTGTAGTTCTGTAGTTCTGTAGTCTTGTAGTCATGTAGTTCTGCAGTCCTGTAGTTCTGTAGTCCTGCAGTTCTGTAGTCCTGTAGTCCTGTAGTTCTGTAGTCCTGTAGTTCTGTAGTCCTGTAGTTCTGTAGTCTTGTAGTCATGTAGTTCTGTAGTCCTGTAGTTCTGTAGTCCTGTAGTTCTGTAGTCCTGTAGTTCTGTAGTCCTGTAGTCCTGTAGTTCTGTAGTTCACCAAATAATTTCTTTATCCAGAGAAGCACCAGTAGTGAGATGGAAGCAGTTATTTATTCCACCGGAAGTTACTGGAGAACAAATGTGTAGTTTAATTACTCACACCCTGAGAGTGTGTGTATGTGTGTGTGTGTGTGTAATGCGTGCGTGTGTGTGTGTGTGTGTGTGTGTGTGTGTGTGTGTGTGTGTGTGTGTGCGTGCGTGAGTGTTGACTAACAGCTTTATTCCAGTGTGTCTCGTTTGCACGCCGTAAGAATGTCCATTTAGTCATAAATAGCATCACCATGGCAACGTGACAAGTTGAACTCCACGGCTGCTGAATAACGGTGTTACCCACGGTGTTGCCAAGGGACCTGCGTGTGTGTGTGTGTGTGTGTGTGTATGTGTGTATGTGTATGTGTGTGTGTGTATGTGTATGTGTGTGTGTGTGTGTGTGTGTGTGCGTGTGTGTGTGTGTGCGTGTGTGTGTGTGTGTATGTGTGTGTGCGTGTGTGTGCCGTGTGTGTGCGTGTGCGTATGTGTGTGTGCGTGTGCGTGTATGTGTGTATGTGTGTGTGTGTATGTGTGTGTGTGTGTGTGTGTGTGTGTGTGTGTGTGTGTGTGTGTGTGTGTGTGTGTGTGTGTGTGTGTGTGTGTGTGTGTGTACTAGCAATCCTGCTGTCCTGCCGTGTCTCATCTTGTCCACGCGGGGGTGTGTCCAGAACATGCTAGAGCTGCTGGTAAGAGCTGCCTAACGGGGCCCCGCCGGACAAGGTGTGCAGCTACATCTACCAGCTGATCAAGGCCATCCACTGGTGCCACAAGAACGAGATCGTCCACAGAGGTACACAGGACACGCCCCCCATCACGGCGCCATGACGATGTTAGCCAACGTATCTACATGTACGGGGGGGGGGTTTCGGGGGGGGGGGGGGTTCGGGGTTAAGGGAAGCTATGCAGAGTCTAGGTGAGCTGAACAGATGAGTCTTGAGTCTCTGGGGGGGGGGGGCGGGGTTAAGGGAAGCTATGCAGAGTCTAGGTGAGCTGAACAGGTGAGTCTTGAGTCTCTGGGGGGGGGGGGGGGGGGCGGGGTTAAGGGAAGCTATGCAGATCTAGGTGAGCTGAAAAGGTGGGTCTTGAGTCTCTTGCAGACTCTGCTGCTGTGACGACAGGTGTGTGAGTGTAAGACAGGTCAACAGGTCAATCAGGACCGTGAGGTGACCTCATCTCATGTTGAGCTCTTTAGATGAGAGATGCGTGTCCTTTGTCTGAAACTATGACAGTTTTGAACCTTAGATCATATATATATATACACGGATGTCATGATATATATACGGATGCCATGATGTATATAAAGGTATATCACGATGTATATAAAGGTATATCATGACGTATATAAAGGTATATCATAACGTATATAAAGGTATATCATGACGTATATAAAGGTATGTCATGATGTATATAAAGGTATGTCATGACGTATATAAAGGTATATCACGATGTATATAAAGGTATATCATGACGTATATAAAGGTATATCATAACGTATATAAAGGTATATCATGACGTATATAAAGGTATATCATGACGTATATAAAGGTATATCATACGTATATAAAGGTATGTCGATGACGTATATAAAGGTATATCATGATGTATATAAAGGTATGTCATGATGTATATAAAGGTATATCATGACGTATATAAAGGTTATGTCATGACGTATATAAAGGTATATCATGGAATGTATATAAAGGTATATCATGACGTATATAAAGGTATATCATGATGTATATAAAGGTATACATGAACGTATATAAAGTATATCATGATGTATATAAAGGTATATCATGACCGTATATAAGGTTATGTCATGACGTATATAAAGGTATATCATGATGTATATAAGGTATATCATGACGTATATAAAGGTATGTCATGACGTATATAAAGGTATATCATTGACGTATATAAAGGTATGTCAATGACGTATATAAAGGTATATCATGACGTATATAAAGATATGTCATGACGTATATAAAGGTATGTCATGACGTATATAAAGGTATGTCATGACGTATATATGACGTATATAAAGGTATATCATGACGTATATAAAGGTATGTCATAACGTATATAAAGGTATATCATGACGTATATAAAGGTATGTCATGACGTATAATAAAGGTAATGTCATGACGTATATAAAGGTTATCATCATGACGTATATAAAGGTATGTCATGACGTATATAAAGGTATGTTCATGACGTATATAAAGGTATATCATGACGTATATAAAGGTATGTCATGACGTATATAAAGGTATGTCATGATGTATATAAGGTATATCATGATGTTATAAAGGTACAGTATATCATGATGTATATAAAGTATAACATGACATCATGGATGTGTGTGTCTCCCCAGACATCAAGCCTGAAAACCTGCTGATCAGCTCTGAAGACGTCCTCAGCTCTGCGATTTTGGTGAGAAACTGTAAACATACAACATACAATATGAAGCACACGATATACAACAACATACAACATCAATCATACAACAGACAACATACACACTATCCCACTAACTATTTCTGCATGCAGTCCAAGAGGTTTTACATTAGTATGAACTTTAATGACAGTTCTTAAGTCCTAATAATCCAAACTAATCGACTAAATTGAGAATTAGCCAGATAGTGTTTGGAGGCCACAACCACTCAGCATCTATAATGTATTTATACACTAATTACACATTATACAGTCTAATTATTATTCATAAATGGAGATATTTGAAGACATTGAGTTTTATAAGGCGTCGTCATAGCACCGGTGTACTGAGTCAGTGCCAGTGAGATGTCTTGGTATTCACTGTCGGAGCTGGCATTCTGTTTATTGTGATATTTATACGCTTAAAATGGGACTCGCGGTTCATTCTTTATTTAAATACTGTATCATCCATAAATCTGCTAAAAGCTGAGATATTAGAATGAGGAGAGGCTCACCGGGGTTGATGATAAACTATTTATTTCTAATGAGATGTCGTTTATTCATCACGACAAAAGTCTGCACACCTTTGGCAGCTCACAGTGAACTTTCTAATCATAAATTATATTCTCCACCCTGTTGGGACAGTCTTTACCCTCTTAGAGCACTTTGTAACACAGGTTTTAAAAGGTGTGTGTGTGGTGTCTGTGTGCGTGTGTGACTCTGTATTGTGTAACGTGTATTATATATCTTGTTACTGTGACTCAGGCTTCGCTCGTAACCTGTCAGAAGGGACGGATGCCAACTACACGGAGTACGTTGCAACGAGATGGTACCGATCCCCGGAACTGCTGCTCGGGTGAGTGTGTGTGCGTGTGTGTGTGTGTGTGTGTGTGTGTGTGTGTGTGTGTGCGTGTGTGTGTGCATGTGTGTGTGCATGTGTGTGCATGCATGTTGTGGTGTGTGTGTGTGCATGTGTGTGTGTGCGTGTGTGTGTGTGTGTGGTGAGTGTGCGCGTGCACGTGCGCGTGTGCATGTGTGTGCGTGTGTGTGCATGTGTGTGTTTTATTGACTCTGACAACTGAAGACTCCAGTCGTGTCGTGTTGTGTGACGAGTCTTCAAAGTGAGTCCATAGTGCTGGTATCCCAGAAATCACAATGATCTAAATAACACGTTTTAAAATGTTTAAAAGTATGGATTCATAAAATGACGTATATATATATATATATATATATATAAAGTTAGATAAAGAGGTAAATAGTATAATATGTATTGTGTATATATATATATATATATTTATATAGGATAGACTATTTATCTGTTGAACGTGAATTGATTGCATTCGTCGTCTCTCTCTCTCCCTCTCTCCCTTTCTCTCTCTCTCTACCTCTCTCTCCCTTTCCCTCTACCTCTCTCTCCCTTTCTCTCTCTCTCTCTCTCCCTCTCTCCCTCTCTCTCCCTTTATCTCTCTCCCTTTATCTCTCTCCCTTTACCTCTCTCTCTTTCTCTCTCCCTCTCTCTCCCTTTCTCTCTCCCTCTCTCTCACTTTATCTCTCTCTCTACCTCTCTCTCCCCTCTCTCTCTCTCTCTCTCTCTCTCTCTCTCTCTCTCAATTCAATTCAATGTAAAGATCTTTATTGTCATGGGAAACGTACATTTACATTGCCAAAGCGAGTGGTAAATAAAAAGTATATTTATAACGAACTAAATATATACAGGTCAGTATATATCTCTCCCTTTCCCTCTCCCTCTCTCTCCCTTCACCTCTCTCTCCCTCTCCCTCTCTCCTCCAGCGCCCCCTATGGGAAGGCGGTGGACATGTGGTCGGTGGGCTGCATCTTGGGGGAGCTGAGCGACGGCCAGCCTCTGTTCCCCGGGGAGAGTGAGATCGACCAGGTCAGTGAGGACCAGGCCCTCCGTCTGCTGGAGAGCCATGCGGGCAGCGGACCCCAGGGGGCCCCGTTGGACCCCAGGGGGCCCCGTTGGACCGCACTCATCCTATCATCTGCTTACTGGGTTTAGCATCTCTCTTGTATTTCCTGTGGTGGAGAGACTGCTAATAGATCAATGTGACAGGATGTTCACATTTCCTGTGTTGCTGGTTCTTCATGGTTCTTCATGTCTGGTTCTTCATGTCTGGTTCTTCATGGTTCTTCATGACTGGTTCTTCATGACTGGTTCTTCATGTCTGGTCTTCATGTCTGGTCTTCATAGTCTGGTTCTCATTGGTTCTTCACTGATGGTTCTTCAAGTGGCTGCTTCTCGATGTCCCTCATGGTCCTCCCCTACGCATAGGTCCCTGTGTCCCTCCTCATCTCTTCACCATCCAGGAAGGTTCTGGGGCCGCTCCCCTGCTGAGCCAGATGAAACTCATTCTACAAACAACCCATCGCTTCCATGGAATCAGGGTAGGACTCTCTTTCGCTCTCTCTCCCTCCCTCTGTCCTGTCTGTCTGTCTCTCTGTCTGTCTGTCTGTCTGTCCTGTCTGTCTGGTCTGTCTCTCTCTCTCTCTCTTTCTCTCCTCTCTCCTCATCTCTCTCTCTCTCTCTCTCTCTCTCTCTCTCTCTCTCTCTCTCTCTCTCTCTCCCCCTCCTCTCTCTCTCTCTCTCTCTCTCTCTCTCTCTCTCCTTCTCTCTCTATCCTTGTCTCTCTCTCCCCTCCTTTCCTCTCTCCCTCTTCCCCTCTCCCCCTCCCTTCTCTCTCCCCCTCCCTCCCTCTCTCTCCCTCCTCTCCCCTCCTCCTCTCTCTCCCCCTCCCTCCCCTCTCTCTCTCCCTCACTCTCCCCCTCCCTCCTCTCTCTCCCCCTCCCTCCCTCTCTCTCTCCCTCCTCTCCCCTCCCTCCCTCTCTCTCTCCCTCTCCCTCCCTCTCTCTCCCCTCCCTCCCTCTCTCTCTCCCTCTCTCCCCTCCCTCCTCTCTCTCCCCCTCACTCTCCCCCTCCCTCCCTCTCTCTCCCCTCCCCCCTCTCTCTCCCTCTCTCTCCCCCTCCCTCCCTCTCTCTCTCCCTCTCCCTCCCTGCCTCCCCCTTCCTGACGGCTGGCTGCTCCGTGACTGAGTGGATTTCATGACTCATGATTGGCTGGTGTTAACGAGAGCAGGAAATATGTCCCCAAAGGACCGACCAACACACACACATGCACTCGCCTGCACGCATGCATGGGTGTGTGCTTGTGTGTGTGTGAGAGGAGGTGTGTGTGTGTGTGTGTGTGTGAGGTTGTGTGTGTGGTGTGAGGAGGTGTGTGTGTGTGTGGGGGGGGGGGTATTAGCATGGCTAAGCTCTAGGATCGCCATCGCTAAGCCACGTGGAAGTTCCTAGAGTCAATCAGGACACACCAAAAATAAAAAGCTCTTCTTTAGTTTCCAAAATGGATTTCAATAGCACCTTGCACTCTCCCTCTCTTCCTCCCCCTCTCTCTCTCTTCCTCTCTCTCGGTCTCTCTGTCTGTCTCTCTCTCTCTCTCTCTCTCTCTCTCTCTCTCTCTCTCTCTCTCTCTCTCTCTCTCTGTCTCTGATTCATCAGGCCAGACCCATATTGTCGATTAATCGTCAATTCATGTCCTTTATTTGTTCATACTGTATTTGCGGCTCAATGATGCTAATTAAAATGCTTTCAATGTAATTTGATGGCTACTATCAGCCTAATGTACTGCTAATGTACATGGGCTAATATACAGTCCACTCAACAAAAGCAAAAACACTTGTTTTCACTCACATTTTTCATTCGTTAAGTAACAAATAAGGTTTATTTCTGACAGGTTGGTTGTGCAAACCGACTGGCAGCAGCTCTGGGAGACATTCCTCTGCCAGTTGTCTGCACCCTCAACACCGGAGGCGTCTGTGGCTTTGTGTTGTGTGATAATTAGGCATTTTATTATTTATATATATAATATTTTTGTTGACTATAATATACCATAATTCATATAATACAGCTATTAATATAATACATTTGATATGACAATATAATAAAATAGCCTCCATGTGACTGATGCATTTCATTGTATAGAACAAATGCGGCACCATTCAGTTTAGCAGAACTCGGAGACTCTCCACTCACGCGTTGTGCGCTACGACAGCTGCTGGTGACACAGTTTGCGTTTGCGAGATTCTAAACTTCAGAAGTTGTTTTTCCTGACATTGTGTATCCTGTGCGACTGACGGCCTAGAATGTGCTGTTCTACTTGGAAAACTAAATGGTTGGATAGTACCACTGCCGTTACAAAAAAATGGGGTATCAAGGCTTTTCCTTCTGACACCAAGCGATGCTGTGGTATCACCCATGTATATGGGTGATACACCCAATGGAACATTCTGCTGTGCCCAGAACCACGGTGTCAACTGTCGTGGCAATTCTCCGATAGAATAATTGCGTCTAGGGTGAGTGAGTCTAAAGCAGACACAATACTTGTAGAAATTAAGAGTATTTCATATATGCATACACCAGACTCCTCTCTAGCAGAGTGAGTAATGAACAGATATTCACTTGTCCCTTTTAAGCACACTTTTCACCCCAGGGGGTTCCTGAGACAGCAAAAAACCCCACTCATGGTATAGGATAAGTTTCCTATCTTGACTAGACAAGGTTTCCTGAGATAAGCATTGAGGGGGTTTAACGGTCAATCAACCCTCACCCCAGCTGCTTATCTTTATGACTGGTCAAAGAAGAAGTCACCCTAATGCCAGTTGGTGGATGGTTTGTCTGTCGTAAAGACAATCTATTCAAGGAACATAATGCCAACTGGAAGAAAGGCCTTATATGGACTTTTCCCATTACACAACTCAACGGTCTCCACCCCCCATCTCTCTCCCCCCAGTTCCCCTCGGTGTCTCACCCCCAGACGCTGGAGAGGAAGTACGCGGGGATCCTGAGTGGCCTCATGCTGGACCTGATGAAGGTGAGGCCAGAGGCAGAGTCCGTTGCTGTTATGTTGCGCTGAGGAACCCAAAGGTTTGGTCCTCCAAAAACTCATTCAAAGATGAAAAGCTTCATTCTGATTGGCTGCAGTGTTTTGAACGATATAAGGCTGTGACCACATTTGGAAATGTGACTGCCCAGTCAAGGCCACACTGATCTGGATAGTGTCACAAGGTCAGAGACACCATCTCGTCATTTTGCTCCTCCTCCTCCAGAACCTTTTGCTGCTGACTCCACCTGAACGCTACCTGACGGAGCAGAGTCTGAACCACCCGGCCTTCCAGCCTCTCAGGCAGACAGAGAGACCTCCGCCCCCCTCACCCATCCCCCCTCGCTCCTCCAAGAGGAAGACGCACCACCATGGAGAGAACACCGTTCCTACCAGGTCAGACCCCTCAGAACCTCCCAGAACCCCATCCCTACCAGGTCAGACCCTTCAGAACCCCCCAGAACGCCATCCCTACCAGGTCAGACCCTTCAGAACCCCCCAGAACCCCATCCCTACCAGGTCAGACCCCTCAGAACCCCCCAGAACACCATCCCTACCAGGTAAAATCCCTAGAACCCCCCAGACCCCCTGTCCCTACCAAGTCAGACCCCTCAGAATCCGACAGAACCCCCCAAAATCAGACCCCCACCCCCCTAAAATGCACGAAATGTAAATATAGAAGCTCAATGGAAACCTTGAAGTCTCCTTCCTGTAGATCTGAGGATACCCACTTCATTTGACTTGGTGGGACTTCTGGATCTGTAGCAGGGCATCAGCTGACCTGAGCTCCTGGTTTCTGATTGCATATCTCTTAAGCAGATTGTTGTTTGTTTACCCAGGAGTCACGCCAAGAGCAGCAGCCATCGCCGCTCCAACAGTAAGGAGTGCTCCAGCCTGCCACGCCACGGTGACCTGCACCATCTCAGTAACAGCAGCTTCCTGAACGGCAACAACAAGCCTGCCCCCTCTAGCCTAAGCCCCACCCTCCACCCAAAGAGCCAACAATACATGTCCCAGACCCTGAACCGCTCCCCTGCCAGGAACAAAGACCTGGCCAACAACAACCTGCCACACCTCCTCAGCCCCAAGGAGCTCAAGGGGGGGAAGTTAGAGTTCGACTTCAACCTGGGCCCTGCTTCCATGCTGCCGGACCAGGGCCCTGGGGCCAAATACGTCCACGCCAAACCCGGGTCCTCCCGTTCCCAGCAGCCCCCCCAGCACCCACAGCAGCACCCACCACAGCACCCACAGCAGCACCCTCAGCAGCACCCACAGCAGCACCCACCACAGCACCCTCAGCAGCACCCACCACAGCACCCTCAGCAGCACCCACCACAGCACCCACCACAGCACGCACAGCAGCACCCACCACAGCACCCACAGCAGCACCCACCACAGCACCCTCAGCAGCACCCACCACAGCACCCACAGCCAGCACCCACCACAGCACCCACCACAGCACCCTCAGCAGCACCCACCACAGCACCCTCCGCAGCACCCACCACAGCACCCACCACAGCACCCTCCGCAGCACCCACCACAGCACCCACAGCAGCACCCACCCCAGCACCCACCCCAGCACCCACCCCAGCACCCAGCCCAGCACCCAGCCCAGCACCCAGCCCAGCACCCACCCC
Source organism: Coryphaenoides rupestris (assembly GCA_002895965.2). NCBI lineage: Eukaryota > Metazoa > Chordata > Actinopteri > Gadiformes > Macrouridae > Coryphaenoides > Coryphaenoides rupestris. Next base: position 430,454 of record PIJE02000209.1, on the reverse strand, counting down.
AGCACCCACCCCAGCACCCACCCCAGCATGCACCCCAGCACCCACCCAGCACCCGCCCCAGGACCCACCCCGGCACCCACCCCAGCACCCACCCCAGCACCCACCCCAGCACCCACAGCAGCACCCACCCCAGCACCCAACCCAGCACCCACCCCAGCACCCACCCCAGCACCCGCCGCCACAGCAGCCGCCCGGGCGCAACCCCTTCCTGGAGGGCAAGGCCAGCACGCTGCAGGGCTCCGGGGCTGACAAGCAGCACGGCCGCAGCCCCCACAACATGGCCGACTCGGCCCATGGCTCCATGTCTTCCTCATCCAAGAGCTCCACCTCCTATCTCAGCCTGTCCAAGAGCCACAGCGCCCTGAGCGACGCCAAGTCGGTGGGGAACCTCAGCGAGGGCCGGCTCCACCCGGATGACCCGGGGTCCGGCTCCACCGCCACTGTAGGGGTGGCCGTGGCCTTGCCGGCCGCCCGTTACTTTCCCGCCAGCTGCTTGGACCTGAACGCCCCCGTTGTACCCCTCCCGGCCCCGGGGGCCCTGCCCGGGAGCCCCTCGGCCCCGCGACACAGCGACCGGTCTGGACATAGCCCCGCCTCCCGCAGTGGGGGGGGCAACGGTCGGATGGAGAGCAGTACCCTGGACTCCTCGTCGAGACACAAGTCCAGACACAAAGCCATGGCTCCAGGTAGGTCCCCTAACTCTTACCTGTAGGGTCCTAGATCAAGATGTCCCCTAACTCCTACCTGTAGCATCCTAGAGCAAGATATCTCCTATCTCCCAGAGCCCTAGGGGAAGGCAGAAAGGAACGGGTCAGTTTTAAGATTAGATTTAAACACAGAGTGAGTCTGAGGCCCTAATCGTTCCTGGGAGCTGATTCCGCATACGTGGCCCAGTGCCGAAAAGGCACAATCTCCCATGGTTGTCAGCTTTGTCTGTGCACAGCAAGGAGATTTGAGCTGCCAGACCTGAGTGACCGGGGTAAGGATTGAGGGGTGAGGAGATCCTGAAGGTAGGTTGGACCAGTGTAGCTTATGGCCTTGAACACCAGTAGGAGTAACTTGAAGATGATCCATTGGTTTATTGGGAGCCAGTGAAGGGACTGTGGTTATGTGCTGTGATTTCCGTGTTTTGGTGAGAACCCGGGACATATTGCAATCTCTGGATAGTTTCGGTTGGTAGGCCTGCGAGCAGAGAGTTGCCAGAGAGTCAATGCGAGAGCTGATGAAGGCGTGGACCAGTTTCTCTGCATTACGTTTGCTCAGGAAGGAAGAATGAGGTTTGACAGATGTTGACAGATGCTGATGCTGGAGGTGAAATTGACAGTTTCCTGTGAGATAGGACTGGAAGAAGTCAAGAGCAATGCCTGTAATTCCCACATCCAGGAGGCGCTGACACAGGATGGCATGGTCCACCGTGTCGAACGCCGCACTTAAGTCCAGCAAAATTAACAAGCTGGGGTCATGTACAACCCTTAGCAGGGCAGTTCCAGTACTGTGGGAGGGTCTGAAACCAGACTGTAACATTGTGGAGATGTTCATGTAGCTGGAGGCTGACAACCTTTTCCAAGGCCTTTGCTAAAAAAGGCAGGTTTGGGATGGGACGGTAGTTGGAGAGAACCTCAGGATCCAGTTTTTTGAGCACAGGTTTGATGGCTGCCAGTTTGTCTGTAGGATCATAGAGCAAGATGCCTCCTAACACCTACCCGTAGCATCCTAGAGCAAGATGTCCCCTAACCCCTACCTGTAGAATCCTAAAGCAAGATGCCTTCTAACTCCTACCTGTAACATCTTAGAGCAAGATGCCTCCTAACATCTACTTGTAGGCATCCTAGAGCAAGATACCTTCTAACTCCTTGTTCTCCTCCCCCACAGAGGAGGCCAAAGCCCCGGAGCTGCTGGACCCAGGAGGAGGAGGAGGAGGAGCAGGAGGAGGAGGAGGAGGAGGAGGAGCAGGAGGAGGAGGAGCAGTAGGAGGAGGAGGAGGAGGAGGGGGAGGAGGAGGGCTTATCCCGTCCCCCCATGAGTCGTACCACTACGGTCTGGGCTACACCTCCCCCTTCTCCTCCCAGCAGCGGCCGCACCGCCACTCCATGTACGTGCGGCGGGAGCGACAGCGCCCCCACGGGGCCGAGGCCGGCATGGGGACCCTGCCCGCCCCGGGACACGGTCTGCCCGCCCCGGGACAGGGTCTGGCCACCCGGGCCAGCAGCCTGCAGCTGCTCTCCCCGCAGCTGCACCACCGCACCGCCCTGGTGGCCCACTCCGCCTCCTCCTCCCGGGAGGACTGCAACGAAGACACCATGACCCGGGTTAGTGCTGTGTGTGTGTGTGTGTGTGTCTCGGAGTGTGTGTGTGTGTGTGTGTGTCTGTGTGTGTGTGTGTGTGTGGGGGGGGGGGGGGTGTCTGTGTGTCTATTAGTACACGTGTGTTCATGTATTTGTACGCGTTGGTGTGTGTGTGTGTGCATTATATATGTATATTGCAGTGTGTGTGTGTGTGGTCTCGGAGTGTGTGTGTGTGCATTAGCCACAGCCAGTGTGTACATTTGTATGTATGTGTGAGTTGCTATTGCTACGTGTGTGTACATCATAATGTTGCATGATATACATGTGTGTGTGTGTGTTTACCATGACGTAGTAACACTAGGAGTGACATCATCACATGTGACATCATCACCCCCCCCCCCCCCAGAGTCAGCCGTCTCCTAAAGACATGCGGCGTCCAGCGCAGCCCAAAGACCCCGTGAGGGACAACGGCCTCTCTGCTTTCCAGTTACAGAGAGCTCAGAACGAGGTCGGAACCTCAACTCCCACCGACACCTCCTCCTCCTCTTCTCCCTCCTCCTCCTGTTCCTCTTCCTCCTCCTCCTGTTCCTCTTCCTCCTCCTCCTCCTCTCCCTCGTCCTGCTCCTGCTCCTCTTCCTCGTCCTCCTGTTCCTCTTCCTCCTCCTCCTGTTCCTGTTCCTCCTCCTCCTCCTCCTCCTCCTCATCCTGCTCCTCCTCGTCCTGCTCCTCCTCTCCCTCGTCCTGCTCCTCCTCCTCCTCCTCCTCCTCTTCTTCCTCCTCCTCCTCCTCCTCTCCCTCGTCCTGCTCCTGCTCCTCCTCCTCCTCCTCCTCCTCCTGTCAGGTTCCTACAGCGGTCTCTTCTCTGTCTGTGCTCCTCTCAGCTCCATGCTGCCTCTCACTCTGTCCTGACTGTCTCCTGTGCTTAGTATTATAGTATTGTATAGTATTGTATAGTATTGTATAGTATTGTATAGTATTGTATTATATAGTATAGTATTGTATAGTATTGTATAGTATTGTAGTATTGTATAGTATTGTATAGTATTATATAGTATTGTATTATATAGTATAGTATTGTATAGTATTGTATCGTATTGTATTATATAGTATAGTATTGTATAGTATTGTATTGTATAGTATATTGTATAGTATAGTATTGTATAGTATTATATAGTATTGTATTGTATAGTATTGTATAGTATAAGATAAGATAAGATAAGATAGAACTTTATTAATCCCGAAGGAAATTCTTGTGCCAGGTTGCATAGCAATACAGTACAATAAAACAATAGAGAAATACACAGAATAATACAAATAAACTAACAGATTTACAAATGTACAGTTAAAATATACAAATATAAAAATATATAGGCAAGATAAGATATTCAGACGGCGAAAACAATTTGTCATAATTGGAGTGTAATACTGTGATAATAATAATGGTTAGGGGACGTATTGCACCTGATAGAAAGAATATTAAGAATATTGCACATAATGTTGAAAGGTAATGCAGGAGAGGTATTGGACATAACATTAAGAATATTGCACACGATGATGAGAGGAGATGAGAGGTAGTATTACATAGTATAGTATAGTATAGTATAATACTGTATAGTATTGTATTGTATTGTATGGTGTATAGGTTGTATTATAGTTTGTGTTGTTGTGTTTAGTAGATAATCCTTAATTATCGGGAGACGGAATGACAGGAATCATCGTTTTGGTTTAATGTTGATTGTGTGTGTGTGTGTGTGTGTTTGTGTTTGTGTGTGTGTGTGTGTGTGTGTGTGTGTGTGTGTGTCTCTGTGTGTGTGTGTGTGTGTGTGTGTGAGTCAGGTGGGTCTGTATCATGACTACCATCCAGATGAAGGCGTTTCCTCCAAGGAGAACCGGATGATCTTCAGTGAGTCGATGCCACGCAGGGTCGGCAGCTTCTACCGAGGTGAGGACGGCAGCGCAGGCAGCGTCCACACAGAGGCTTTGATTTGACCCACATCAATACAGTCAGTATTGATCAATACAAACGGTGGTGGAGAGGATTAACCAAGCATCAAAATAATAATATAATAATATAAAGATGAATGATACATACACAAGCGAGGCTACGGCTGCCATGGAAAATTTCCAAAACCACTCTTTTGGAAATGATAAATGGATTGCATTTATCTCGCGCTTTTATCCAATCCATCTTTACAGTATTGCCTGACATTCACCCATTCATACACTGATGGCGGTGCCAACCATGCAAGGTAACAACCAACACGTCAGGAGCAGGTAGGGTTAGGTGGTGTCTTGCTCAGGGACACCTCCACACTTAGCTAGGGGGAGCAGGTAGGGTTAGGTGGTGTCTTGCTCAGGGACACCTCCACACTTAGCTAGGAGGAGCAGGTAGGGTTTAGGTGGTGTCTTGCTCAGGGACACCTTCCACACTTAGCTAGGAGGAGCAGGTAGGGTTAGGTGGTGTCTTGCTCAGGGACACCTCCACACTTAGCTAGGGGGAGCAGGTAGGGTTAGGTGGTGTCTTGCTCAGGGACACCTCCACACTTAGCTAGGAGGAGCAGGTAGGGTTAGGTGGTGTCTTGCTCAGGGACACCTCAGCACTTAGCTAGGAGGAGGAGCCTGCGGAACGAACCAGCAACCTTAGAGACAACCGCTCCCTAGTATCAAGGACGTTGTGTGGAACATTGTAGAACATGTGTCCTCTTTAGAACAAGCATGTCTGAAATAAATATGAAATCAATGCTAGAATCAGCAACACAGGCAGGTGGATAAATGATCAATTAAGATCAGTTCTCCCTACTTCCTGTCTCCTCCCCCCCTACCCCTCAGTGCCCTCCCCCAGGCCGGATAACTCCTCCTCTTTCCACGATGCCATGGGCCAGGGGCGGGGTCCCGTCATACCCGGTGGACCCGGAGACCCGGTTGCCATGGCGAACCACCCCAAACGCCAGACTGCCTTCGACTGGTGAGCACTCACAGTTACCTGACAGCCCATAATAATCTGTAATAACAGCCCAGTAGTGGCAGATGGAATGAGGGTGTGTGTGTGTGTGTGTGTGTGTGTGTGTGTGTGTTGTGTGTGTGTGTGTGTGTGTGTGTGTGTGTGTGTGTGTGTGTGTGTGTATTTGTCATATCTGCGTTAAATGATTGCACTGACAGAACTCATTCACGGCCAATCAAATCAAAAATAATGGAGTCTGAAGAGCTGAGGCTGTGAGTGACGGGACCAGAGGAGTCTCTAAGTGTGTGTTTCTCCTCCTCCTCCTCCTCCTCCTCCTCTTCCTCCTCCTGCAGGAGCGCTGCTGAGGCGATGGTCATGAGTCCTCCGGAGCCCGCCAAGGAGAAGGAGAAGCAGGGATTCTTCAGAGCCATGAAGAAGAAGAAGAAGAAGGCACACATAGTAAGGAGGCTCTGATGTTCTGAGAGGATTTAGTTTTTGTCGTGTTTCTGTCACACCTTTTCTCTTCTCTTCTCTATAAAGTTTTCAGCGTTTCTATATTGGACTATTTAACTCTTTAACAATATGTGGTCCACAGGTGACTCAGCTGTGGCGTTTGATAGTAAATACTTATTTGTTGTTTGTTCATTGAAAGGTATGTGACCTCCCATGCATTTGTTCCCTGAACATTTAACCATACAGTAAATGACTCACCATATTCAAAGCAAATGCCCATTGGTTAACCAGGTGTAGCAGGTGTGTAGGTTCTCAGTGAAGCAGGTGTAGCAGGTCTGAACCAGGTGTGAACCATGTGTAGCAGGTGCAGCAGGTGTGAACCAGGTGTGAACCAGGTGTCACAGGTGTGAACCAGGTGTCACAGGTGTGAACCAGATGCAGCAGGTGTGAACCAGGTGTGAACCAGGTGCAGCAGGTGTGAACCAGGTGTGAACCAGGTGCGGGCAGGTGTGTATGATCGGGTGCTGAGTGTGTCGGATGCTCCTCTTGTGCTCCCCAGGCGGACGTGGAGGAGGGCCGGAGCCCAGGCATCAGGAAGAGCCTGTTCCCGCTCTTCAGCTCCAAGAACAGCTTGAAACACAGCGCCGCGGTGGCCAAGGCTCTGCCGGTGGTGGCGTCTCCCATGGTACCACACCAGCCTAGCGGCACGGGCTACCCAGCCTCTCCAGTAATCCCACCGCCACCTAACCTCTGCATGCCTGCTGTGCTGTCAGCCTATTCTCTCTTACCGCCTTGAAAACAAAACCCACTTGCTTTCTGAAAGTTGATAGGATTTCAAAAACTGTTTTTGGGTCCGCGATTCTGCGTGGCCGTTGGCATCCATCCATAATCCATGCATCATCCATCGTGTGTTTGCAGTCTCTGCACTGCACGCCAGACACACAAGAGCGGTGGTCTGCTGCGGTACATGTTGAAGACACCAAGACACCCATGGTCTCCAGCTTCTCTGACACCACAGCCTGAAGCTGAAGATCACCCCAACCTCGACACACACACACACACACACACAAAACAGGAGTGAGGGTGGAGCCTACCAAATTAGGGTGGTAAACCTACCAAATTAATTTCTTCCAAACAGAGAATACAACTCTATGAGCCACCAAGGCTTTACCAAACGTTTCAACCATCCAGCGTTCAATGGTTCAAACAAATGAGTGGACTTGAGCCTCTCACAAGCCAACATTCCCAGACAGGTCTGCTGCACCAGAGGAGGAGCAGATGCGCTCTCATAGCCCAGGAACTGCTTCACTGCTTCTTTAATTGGTTACACCTTCAAGCTGGTGGAACCAATTAAGCTGATCCACTCCTGCAGGACAGCAGCAAACACACAACAAGGAAAACACACAGAAAGGGCCGCGTCTAGTGGGCCGTCACAGCCTCCCCCTTAAGAACAGGAAACCAATAGGTTTTCCTGGTACAGTACACACAATCATTTTAAATCATACATTAGTAACATATATATATATATATATATGTATATATAAATCCTAAATATAAACAAAATAGAAATCCTAAATATAAACTACAGTACTGTAAATAGAAATATCCTTTTCCATTGCAGAATAATTCAACTGATAACTTAAACATTTCCACGAAAAGAAACAAACTGGGCATCCTCTTGTAACAACACTCCCCCTGCCACCACATCGCTGCCATCCTTCTGAATCTTAAATGCCAGTTGTGGCGCCATCAAGATGGGCTCTGTCAAACGACTTTCTCTTAAGCCGGTCCGTTAAAGGGACATCAACGAAGGAAAGGTTACGGTAAAAGGCTGACAGTCCACAATCAGTGGACTGACGGTAAGGTTCAGCGCTAACGGTCCGTGGACCGTGTTGTCCGGTGGTCCAGCGTCAAAACGGTCACGTGTCCGTGTGGTCCGGTCAGGTCAGCGCTAAAACGGTCCGTGTCCGTAGTGGGTCCGGTCAGGTCAGCGGTAAACGGTCCGTGTCCGTGTGTCCGGTCAGGTCAGTGCTAACGGTCCGTGTCCGTGTGTCCGGTAAGGTCAGCGCTAACGGTCTGTGTCCGCGTGTCCAGTCAGGTCAGCGCTAACGGTCCGTGTCCGTGTGTCCGGTCAGGTCAGCGCTAACGGTCCGTGTCCGTGTGTCCGGTCAGGTCAGCGCTAACGGTCCGTGTCCGTGTGTCCGGTCAGGTCAGCGCTAACGGTCCGCGTCCGTTTGTCCGGTCAGGTCAGCGATAACGGTCAGGAACACCTCTCCCTCCAGCGGGGGTCCAAGTCCTCATCTCATCACAGCGGCCGCAGGAAAACCCGTGAGCGTTCCAGAGACCGGGACCGGGACCCAAGCCGGACCGAGAGAGGGAGCGGGACGGCAGAGGGAGAGAGAGGGAGAGAGCAGGCGAGTGGCCAACAGAGAAGCCAGCGGACTCCCACTCCCAGGTGAGAACCTGCCAGCAGATGTGAGGGGTGTGATCATCCATCTGAGGGCAGTCTTTCCCCGGCATGAAGAGAAGCTCAGTCTGAAGCTCAGTCTTGTCTAGGTTAAGCTTCAGGTGATTGGCAGTCGTCTATTTGCCGATGTCAGCAAATGGACTACTGCCATTTAGAGATGGGTGTTGAGATTTGGGTGTCAGAGGGGGGGGAGAAAGGAACAGTTGTCTGCATAACAGTTGCCTTCGTCTGCATAACAGTCATAGGAGAAGCCGTGGGATGAGATTTAGTGTACAAGGAGAACAGAAGGGGTCCCAGTACTGAGCCTTGGGGGACTCCGGTGTCATGGGTGCAGAGTCTGGACAGGGTGCCATTCCATGTGACCTGATAGGTGCGATCTGTCAGGTAGGAACTTAGCCAGGATTTACGCGGATCCAGCAATGCCAAGCTCTGCCAGAGTGGAGAGGAGGATCTGGCTTGATCATCGAGGTCTGTGTAGGTTGAGATCGTTGGGTAGAGGACATTGGAGGGGTTGTGGCACCGAGTGGAGGGCCCTCGGCGACATCTGCTGCAGTATGATGTCCTGACTGTAATGGTGTCTAGGCACATGGCGAGGATGTGTGGAAGGAAGAGGACTCCCTGGACAGACTCCCGCAGAAAGACTTCCTTGTCTTGGTTCGACATTACCTTACATTTCTTTGTGCTGTCTTACGGTGGGCTACGTTACCTTCCTGCATCTCCGTGGTCTCTATACAACGAGTGATGAACATTTAAATCTTAAAGTCTGTGTGTGTGTTTGTTCCCCCAGAGCCAACCACTGAAGTCCCTCCGCCGCCTGCTCCACCTCTCCCCTTCCTCCTCCTCCTGCCAGCCCCAGGCTCCTCCTCCTCCTCCTCAAGACCTGCGCTTCCAGCAGACCCTCCCAAACCTCCCGCAAGCCTCCACCAAAGGGGGATACTCCTCTGATGGCAGGGGCCACCAAGACAACAGGGGTCTTCAAGACAACAGAGGTATTCAAGATAACAGAGGCCACACAGACCCTAGGGGCCACACGGACCCTAGAGGCCACACAGAGAACAGAGGCCACACGGACCCTAGGGGCCACACAGACCCTAGGGGCCACCTTGATAACAGGGGTCACACAGACCCTAGGAGCCACACAGATGCCAGAGGTCTTCTAGATAACAGAGGCCACATAGACCCTCGAGGCCACCCTGACCCTAGGGGCCACGCTGACCCTAGGGGCCACCCGGACTCTAGGGGCCACCCGGACCCTAGGGGCCACCCAGACCCCAGAGGTCTTCAAGATAACAGAGGTCTTCAGGATAACAGAGCCCACACAGATCCTAGAGCCCACAGTGACGTCCGGGGCCATGCCGACAACAGGGGCCACTCTGGCGTCGGCGTCGGCACCTCGCAGGCCAAGAGCCGCAAGGCCAGCTACCCCCTACCGCCGGGGCCGATCGAGTCCAGCTGGCACGTGTCGGCGCTGCAGAGGGCCGAGGGGGTCCAGTACACGCCTGAGCAGCTGGGCATCAAACCCGGACAGAACGGCCCCACGTTCACGCGGGCCTCGCGGTCGTCCAGGATGCCAAACCTCAACGACCTGAAAGAGACGGCACTGTGACGCGGCCAAGGCCATGGCTCCTCCCACATGGCTCCCCCCCCCCCCCCACCGCCCCACTTAGAGCGTAATGTGTCCGGGTGCAGAGACCTAGCTAGCTATGGCCAGCGTATTCATCACAGTGACCCTTGAAGTCCCTCCGGTCACCCACTCAGCTCAGAGAAGACGATATCTCCAAAGTCTCCACACGTCACTGTTTTGGTGAGGGACAGTCCGGCAGGACTCGTACGGTCAGGTATGAAGGACACGATGCTATATTCACCTCAGTGTTGCGGCAGTTTGTACGTACGTAACGTCCTACAGATATTTAACGGTGTTAGAGGACATGCCGTTGAAGCTGCTGTCTGTGTGCAGGAGCAGAGACACTGCCCGTCCTGGACTCTATGCTGCCATCCGCTGGTTCACAAAAGCTACTGCAACGCATCAGCTCATGGTCACACAAGTGACCCAGAAAGTTGTATGTGTGTGTGTGTGTGTGTGTGTGTATGTGTGTGTGTGTGTGTGTGTGTGTGTGTCTATGTTTTTCAAAGTCAACTATTTGCTAATAAGAAAGAAAGAAATATATATATCAACATAATTTATGAAATATTTATTTGTTTTCAATTTAAGGATATAAGCTATAAATGACACAGTATGTAGGCTATATGGGAAAATTAAAAAGGTATTATAGAATTATTGTGTAATTGCAAGAGCTATAGACACAAAAAGATATGCATAGATATTCATGTGTTGATAATTCAATATGTCACAAGAGAAATATAATGGTGAATGGCTTTTTTTGGTTACCACAATTTAATATTATTATACCACTATTAATGTTATTTTTCAGTTGGTTAAGATGTAAAATAATATCAAAAACATTTTTCTAAGTGAGATATGTTCCCTGTGAGAAGCAGCCCCCCTTTCTAAGATACTGTAATAATATTCATTTTATTATGACGTGAAACACACATTTTTGTTATGCTACCATTCTCACATGTTTACACTTTATAGATTTCCTTCTGATGTTTTGCCTTCAAAATAAGATATTTTTTATTCCATTTACAAAGTTCTATAAGAAAAGTTCTATAAGAAAAGTTCTATAGGAAGTCTATAGTTGGGCAGAGTTTTGCAATGAACCGGGCGGTCAAATCGAAATACACGCACACACACACACACACACACACACACACACACACACACACACACACACGCGCGGCCAGGTTGGGGTCGGGGGGATAAGGCACCAGAGGTCAGCATCTTGTGAACCATCAAGCGCGTTGTGTTGCGGATCAAAGTGTGACAACATTCACGTGTCTAATGCATTAAACTGACTCATTGTAAAGATTATTGAGTATCGAGACACCCGAGACATTACAGGATGCACCCCAAACTTGTTTTGTCCTACATCTAGTAAGGTGTCACGTTGTTGGTGAGATATTCGTCTAAAGTGTGTTCTGGAAGGATAGAAACACAAACTAAAGGACAGCACTGGGCCATCGACCCGACGTCTCTCCTGGCGGGGCTAAAACATCCGTTACTGATATTATAATCATAAATCATATTATATTACTTGTCAAAATGATTGTGATTTACATCTGCCGTCATTTGGACAAATCATATTGTTAACGGATGTTTTAGTGAAGGCAGGAGAGGCTTATATAGAAGTTATTTATCTCCTCGCCAAACAAACACCAGAACAGGCTGATATGAGAAGGAACCACGTGGTCTGCGTCTCAGAGGGGAGGGGGTGGGGACTCCGCAGGTAGGTGGCGGAAGGGGCGTGGCTTCATCAACAGGTGAGCGTGTTTCCCAAAAGCGTCACTTCTTTTGTTTTTCAGATTTTTCTTTTTAATTTCAACTGTTGCCAACTTTTTACCGGATGTACATAACGTGTATCTAAGCTGACCATCCTACCTTCAACAATAAGAGTATCACAATAAAAGCCCTCTGTACATTTTTAAACGGTTCCGACGGTTGAGTTATTCGGAACATAAATCCATCCTCATCCATCAAACAGACACAACGCGGGAGGAGCCCATGTCTCATTATTTTTAATCTTAAACAGGTTTATAAACATACAAATTTCAAGAGAAAAACCTTGGAAGCAAAATTCCAAAGCACCTTAGCAAAGTTAAGGGAGACATGAGTCCCTTAAGGACAAGACAACACCCGGACAACACCCACCCAGACCTGTTGGTCTCAACTCACAAAAAAGGTCGGCTAATCACTGATTTAAAACAAGAAAGTAGAGAAGAGAAAGAAGGAAGAAATGTCTGTTACAAGAGAGTAAAATAGATTATATGGACACAAGTCGTGAAAAGCTAATCGGTACAACAGCTAATGACTCATGAATGGTTTGAGCGCGTTACAAGAGGAAAAACTATCGTATGTTTGTAATGTTTGTATTTTCTTATTAATACAAATTAATGTTTGTATTAATAAGAAAAAAATAATGTCATGATATTTAAAGTGTATTAAACACGCCGGACGTGACGACATACAGAAGGAACTAAACAAGGATGAAATAATTAAGACGAAATAGTAAATAGAAGCATCAACCTGACAATCATACATGAAGCTCAGTTGGAGGAGGAGGTGGAGGAGAGAGGGATGAGGAGGAGAGATGAGGAGAGAGGGATGAGGAGGAGAGAGGGAGGAGGTGGAGAAAGGGGGATGAGGAGGAGGAGAGATGAGGAGAGAGGGATGAGGAGGAGGATGAGAGATGAGTAGGGAAAGGGGGAGGAGGGAGGAGAGAGGGGGATGAGGAGGAGGAGTGAGGGATGAGGGGAGGAGGAGGAGCCTCAGCCACACTTGCTCATGCAGAGCAGGGGTTCGATGCGCAGGGCGATGCGTGTGTGCCAGCCCAGCGGGACGATGCGCAGGTAGCGAGCTACGATGGGCGGCCGCAGGAGGTTCTGCACCGAGGAGGAACGGTCCGAGTTACCATAGAACACCTACAGAGAAGTGAATAAAGACAGAGAGGAGAAAGAGAGGAGAGAGAAGAGAGAGGAGAGAGAGAGAGGAGAAGAGGGGGGAGATTATTTATTATTTAAAGCTATGATGAAACATTGACACGGTGGCGCAGTGCTTGCACTGCTGCCTCACAGCAAGAAGGTCCTGGGATCGATTCCCGCCTGGGGTGCTGTTGACTCTGGGGTACCCAGGTGGGTGATCTCCCAGCCTTTCTGTGTGTAGTTTGCATGTTCTCCCCGTGCTCCGTGGGGTCTCCTTACGGAGTAAAAGAACCCCAATTAAAAAACATGTGAAGATCGCCTCTCCTGTCCACATCCCTGACCAAGATGTGGACATAAAACCTGGAGTTGTTGGTCCCCGGCCGCCGTCAAATGGCTGCCCACTGCTCCTGGAGGGGCAGCCAGGATTTAATAATGTGGATTTAATAAAGATCTTCTTATTCTTGAAGATTCAGGGTCATTATAACTGAAGTCCTCTTGATGTCCCATCACAGAGGCTGTCTGGCTGCCACCACGTCCACCCATCTGTCCAGCATGGTGACACCACCAGCACCACCAACACCACCACCAGCACCACCTCTGTCCCCCCCAGACCCACTGACCCGGTTGTTGCCGGTCTGGTCCTTGTAGTAGACCCAGTTGAGCTTCTCGTCTGTGCGGAACTGGACGCTGTACTTGGTGACCCACTCGTCTGCGTCACAGCGTCCCTGCGTGAGGAGCCCCGACACCATCAGCACCTCCAGCAGGTCCACCTGCAACCACTGGCTGTTGTCCTGGAACTTGGACAGCCACGCACACCTGGGAGGAGAGAGGAGGAGACACCTCCATCACCCAGGATACAGAGAAGCTCCCACCATCTCACCTCCACCCACTCTAGTGATGTTACCACCATGACACCTCCACCCAGCCTGGATATGGTGATGTTAGCACCAGCACCACCATCACATCTCTATAAAACAGAACTTCAATCTTTTATGATGACTCTAATCTTGACTGTCAGCTTGTGCTGAGTGTCTCTGGGTGGAGGCTGACTCGGTGTGGGTGCAGCGCGGAGGTTCTGGGTGCTGACCCGAAGCCCTGGTTGTTGAGGCGGGCTCTGCTGGGCACCCAGGAGGAGAACCAGCCCGTGTACTGGTCCTGGTTAGAGCAGGTGATCTGGTCTGGACTCACAGAACCAGCCTCCAAGCCCAGTGGGCGGTGGTACGGACACTCTGGCGAGAAACAAGAGAAACAAACATTTGAGACACTTAGCCAGGGGGAGCAGGTAGGGTTAGGTGGTGTCTTGCTCAGGGACACCTCAACACATAGCTAGGGGGAGCAGGTAGGGTTAGGTGGTGTCTTGCTCAGAGACACCTCCACACTTAGCTAGGAGGAGCAGGTAGGGTTAGGTGGTGTCTTGCTCAGGGACACCTCCACACTTAGCTAGGAGGAGCAGGTAGGGTTAGGTGGTGTCTTGCTCAGGGACACCTCCACACTTAGCTAGGAGGAGCAGTTAGGGTTAGGTGGTGTCTTGCTCAGGGACACCTCTACACTTAGCTAGGGGGAGCAGGTAGGGTTAGGTGGTGTCTTGCTCAGGGACACCGCCACACTTAGCTAGGAGGAGCAGGTAGGGTTAGGTGGTGTCTTGCTCAGGGACACCTCCACACTTAGCTAGGAGGAGCAGGTAGGGTTAGGTGTCTTCACCCTCCATCCTCTGTGTGTTTGGGGCCTCTAGTGGCCCCTAGTGGTCCCTAGTGGTAACTACCTGGCATGCAGTCCACTCCTCTGACGGTGGGGGGTCTGGACAGCAGCGTGGAGAACTCAGTGGGCGGGGCCCCACCCTCACAGTCACATTTACACGCCCTGTTACTCCAGGTCTCAGACGCACCCACCTGACACACACACACACACACACACACGTAAACATTTTCATAAATATACAGTACATATAACAAAGAGCCAACACCCAAATATTACAGGCAGTGTGTGTGTGTGTGTGTGTGTGTGCATGTGCCCGCGTGCGTGTGTGTGTGTGTGTGTGTGTGTGACAGCAGATGGAGGTGTGTGTGTGTGTGTGTGCATGTGTGTGCGTGTGTGTGCGTGCGTGCATGCATGTGTGTGTGTGTGTGTGTGTGTACCTCCTGAGCCCGGGTGCAGATCAGGGCTGGAGGAGCAGATGGGACCGCAGCGCACACGCGTGGAGATAACAGGATGAGGACATGTTACATGCTACGCTACATGCTACGCTACATGCTATGCTACACGCTACAGATCAACGGTGCTTCAGGATCACAGGATGTACGGTTTATTCATAAAGCAGTATTTAAACGAGTCTCTCCGGGCTTTTCAAAGACTTTTTTAAAACATTTAACAGACAAACATTGAAAGACAATTAAGGACACGTAAAAATAACCAATTCTAACACGCAAAATACACAACATTTAGCAAGGTTGTGTCCAAGGAAACAGGAAACATCTCAGAACAAATACTGTATATGCTTTAAAAAAAGACTTCATCCTAAAATTCATGATGCGATTCTCTTCAGTTAACAGAACTGCACACACACTGTACACACACTGTACACACACACATAAACACACGCACACACACACACACACACTGTACACACACACACACTGTACACACACTGTACACACACACGTACACTGTACACACACTGTACATGTACACACACACACACACACACTGTACACACACATACACACACACACACACACACACACACACACAATACATGCACAGACGCACACACACACACTGAAGGGAGTATTCTGCTCAGTTTGGACCGAGACATCACAGCCGAGGTCGAGGACGGGACATCGGCTGGTCCAACACAAGGTTCACTCAGACCGGACAAACGTTGGAGAGCCGTGTTCCTGTCAGGTCACACATGTCAGAACGCCGGCACACGGAACCTAAAACATCATCATGTTCCACGTCATGTACTACAGACTGACTACAGACTGACACCCGTGACCTCTTCCTCAGGCTGACCTCCGACCCCTTTAGTCTCAGAGGAAAGAGACAAAGAATCTGAACAAACAGAACTAGAAACAGATCATTATATCATTATTAGAAAACTATATACTGTAGTAGAGTAGGTTGTGAGTGTAAATAAAACCACCGATCACACACAAACACACACACACACACACACACACACACAGGAACCACACTCCATCCCAAAGTGACCCCTGACCCCGGGGGCCCCGTCAGGGTGAGGGGACGTACCTCGGGCCCCCAGCAGCAGCAGCAGCAGCAGCAGGATCTCTCGGGGGGAAGCCATCATCCACCAGCCGCCCGACGGAGCCTCCGTGTCTCCGTGTCCGCAGTATGGAGGACAAGACGGATTAGCTGCCACTAATCCACACAGCAGAGCTCTCGTGGTCTTAACTAATGCCCTCCTCATCCCGGCCGGCCCTGCCCACCACGGGCTGACAGCCCCACCCACCGCCGCCTGCCAGCCCCGCCCACCGCCGTCTGCCAGCTCCGCCCAGCACTGGCCCACCCTCGTCTGTCAGCCCTGCCTCCCAGCATCCGTCCACAAGGTTCTCTGGCTGGCCTGGATGGTGGAATCATAATCCAGTATATATATATGTATATATATATATACATATATATTATATTATATTTCAATATTTGTTGTATCATTTTTTTACTAAATATACTTTGATGAAACAAATAAAGGCAACACATTGCGTTGCGGGCACCATATGGAAGGGGCCCCAAATTCCTGGCGCCGCCCCTGGCTGGATAACGGGGTCCAGCTGAAGCCAATCAGCCCAACAACACACCGGCCTTTATAAAGCACAGCAGAGAGCCGGGTCACGACCTGGTGGACCCTTCAGGCTTCAGGACCTGCTTGTGGACCTGCTTGAGGACCTGCTTGTGGACCTGCTTGAGGGTTGACTGTCTTGAGGACCTTCTTGAGGGCGGTGTGCAGCAGAAGCATGAAGGCTCCCGTTGAACCCGTGGCCCCCAGGACCCACCAGGGCCAGGAGAGACGGCACTATTGCAGACGGAAACATTGCGCCTCTGCGCTCAGAACCCAGCAGGAGGTGAAGATAAACACATTTAGGATGAGTGGTGACTCTCAGCCGGAGGTGGTGGTCATGGTTCTTCTAATGGTTCTGATTGACTGGTGTTTCTGGTCCACAGGGAGGTGGTGGTGCCAGGGCGCTCCGGCGGGCAGACCTCCCCGGGTGTCCCCATCGGGTCCTGCTGGGTCTGGTGGCCCAGGAGGCGTCCCGGCTCTCCAGGCTCTCCCAGAGCTCCAGGAGACGTGGGATCACACCGCGGGAGCTGAGCGCCGCCCTGGTCCTGGTCCAGAGGCGGACCCGGACCAGGACCCGGGGCCGGGCCGCTGCGTGATGGGGACACGTTGCAGTTGAAATTATTTGAATATGTAAATTATTTTTTTATTAATTTTGATCAGTGTTTTATTAAAGTTTCTTATGTAAATCCTCACATCTGTTGTGCTTCATTCTGATGACTTCATGGTTTTAATATTAAATTAAAGGTTAGGAGGATCCAACGTCTCCCAGTCACTTCATGTAGTTTGAGAATAAAAGGTACAGGTCATCACCCACCCACACCTCCACCCTTCATCCCCTCCACCACCCTTCATCCCCTCCTCCACCCTTCATCCCCTCCTCCACCTCCACCCTTCATCCCCTCCTCCACCCTTTATCCCCTCCTCCACCACCACCCTTCATCCCCACCTCCACCACCCTTTAACCCCTCCACCGCCCTTCATCCCCTCCTCCACCTCCACCCTTCATCCCCTCCTCCACCCTTCATCCCCACCTCCACCACCCCTCAACCCCTCCACCGCTCTTCATCCCCTCCACCACCCTTCATCTCCTCCTCCACCTCCACCCTTCAACCCCTCCACCACCTTCCTCCACCCTTCATCCCCACCTCCACCACCCTTCAACCCCTCCACCCTTCATCCCATCCACCTCCGCCCTTAAACCCCTCCACCACCCTTCACCTCCACCCTTCATCCCCTCCACCTCCGCCCTTCAACCCCTCCTCCACCCACCGCGGTGCGCAGCGGCTCAATCCATCCTATGTTAGTTTCGCAGCAGGACGCGTCTCTGTGTGGACGATCCTCCTCTCCTCTCCTGATCTCCTCTCCTCCTCTCCTCTCCTGGATGTTTCTTCAGACTGCAGGTAGGATTATTAGTTCCGTTAAGCGACTCGTTGATTGTATTTTTATTTTTATTTTCTTAATTCTAATTCTCCATCCTGACTGACGCGCATCCAACGATCGCTGATCGTTGGATGCGCGTCAGTCAGGATGGAGAATTAAAATTACAATTAAAACTCAACTGTTCATGTTTCATGTTTTCATATTACACCTGACGGCCTAGATAACGATATGATTTAAACACATTTACGTCATGTAAATGTTTTTTTTATAATTATTCTACTGTTTATTTCCCTATTTTATTATATTGCGATGCAACCTCTGGCACAAGACTTTCGTTCGGGATCAATAAAGTTTTATCTTATCTTGTCTTATGTCTGCAGCCCCACGTCTCCCTGGACAACAACGTGTTCCCCCCGGACACCTGGAGCCTCTGACCCCAGTGAGGGTCTCCTCTCCCCCCGGACACCTGGAGCCCCTGACCCCAGTGAGGGTCTCCTCTCCCCCCGGACACCTGGAGCCTCTGACCCCAGTGAGGGTCTCCCTCTCCCCCCCGGACACCTGGAGCCTCTGACCCCAGTGAGGGTCTCCTCTCCCCCCCGGACACTTGGAGCCTCTGACCCCAGTGAGGGTCTCCTCTCCCCCCGGACACCTGGAGCCTCTGACCCCCAGTGAGGGTCTCCTCTCCCCCCCGGACACCTGGAGCCTGGAGCCTCTGACCCCAGTGAGGGTCTCCTCTCCCCCCCGGACACCTGGAGCCTCTCCGCTGGACACCATGGGCTGCGGCACCTCCACCGCCACCGAACCACAGGCCAAGCCCCTGGAGGTGGAGACAGGCAAGCTGAGTTCGTTAGTATTTATGAAGTATTATATTATATTATATTATTTTTAAGGTTCATATTCAACATTCAATTGACATTCACAATACAAACCCTTTATGCACTTCAACTATTTGAGTGGATGAGGTCAAACCTATCCCTCATGAGGTCATAAATATCCCTCATGTGCCACCAGGCTTGTTATTCAGGTATACCTTTTGTAAAAAATGTAAACATTTTAAAACAACTATAAAACCACGGTTCTCCCGGGTATATATCAATGCCAAGCCATGTGGCACATGAGGGATATTATTGGGTCTTGATGTTGCACATGTTGATGTTGGTTTGATGTCATGAAGCCAAATGATTGAAGTGCGTAATCGGTTTGTTTTTGAACGTTTGTGTTGCAGCAGAGAAACGCTCACTTGACCCTCAGCACTGCACTGGGTCCTCCCACCACCCCCCCCCCCCCCCCCCCCCTAGGAAGCTGATCAGGGGAGCGCTATCGAGGATGCATGCATGCATACATGATATCTGTATACTACGCTTGCGCAGCGTTTGTTAAACTGAACTGGTCAGGAAGTGCCTCACAGCTCAAACCTGCTGAATTCTGGATTGGTCGTCCCTTGGTGAGCGCCTGGGTCCCACCGGCACACCGGACCAGTCCCATATGAACGGTTCCAGACCCCTGCTCTGCTCAATAACCACATACACGGGAAGCCCTACTCCACACCTCTGTTCTGCTCTCCTGCAGCTTTACGGTGTCTTCTGGTCTCCATGGTGACGGGATGCTTCACAGATGTGGCGGTGCTTGGCGCTTAATGATTTGGTTCTTCTGAGCTTTGCTAATACCATGTATGCCCCGCCCCACCAGCCTCTCCTCCCCAGTGTCTCGTTAACACCAAGCCTCGTTATGCTGCCTTGCACATAATCCACTTCTTTGATTTACCCGATTCTTTCGCTTCCCTAAAAGCAGACGAGGCAGCCAAGAACCCGAGCCCTGCACTCAGTAAGGCCCACCGCCCCACACACACACCCCAGACACACACCCAGACACACACACCCTGACACACACCCTGACACACACCCAGACACACACACCCAGACACACACACCCAGACACACACACCCAGACACACACACCCAGACACACACACCCTGCCACACACACCCTGCCACACACACCCTGACACACACCCAGACACACACACCCTGACACACACGCCCAGACACACGCCCAGACACACACACCCAGGCACACACCCAGACACACACACCCTGCACACACACCCAGAACACACACACCCAGACACACACACACCCAGACACACACACACCCTGACACACACACCCTGACACACAACCCTGACACACACACCCAGACACACACCCAGGCTTGTGTCTTGTGTCCTAGCGATGAAGACAGTTAAACCCCAACATGTCTTGTGTCCTAGTGATGAAGGCAGCCATCTTGATCCAGGGCTGGTACCGCCGCTACATGGCCCGTCTGGAGATGAGACGCCGGTACACCTGGAACATCTTCCAGTCCATCGAGTACGCTGGGGAGCAGGACCAGCTACAGGTGAGCTGCTCCTTGTACTGTCTAACCCCTAGCTGCTCCTTAATGACCTGTCTCTGTACTGTCTAACCCCTACCTGCTCCTTAATGACCTGTCTCTGTACTGTCTAACCCCTACCTGCTCATTAATGACCTGTCTCTGTACTGTCTAACACCTACCTGCTCCTTAATGACCTGTCTCTGTACTGTCTAACCCCTACCTGCTCATTAATGACCTGTCTCTGTACTGTCTAACGCCTACCTGCTCCTTAATGACCTGTCTCTGTACTGTCTAACCCCTACCTGCTCCTTAATGACCTGTCTCTCTACTGTCTAACCCCTACATGCTCCTTAATGACCTAGTTATCTGATCCTGTCCACAGCTCTCCAGTTTCTTCACCTTCATGCTGGATAACTTCACCCACCTGAGCGGCAGAGGTCCAGGTGAGTCCAGACCACCTGCAGTCTCTCAGAACCACACGTCCAGGTGAATCCAGGTGAATCCAGGTGAATCCAGGTGAGTCCAGGTGAGTCCAGGTGAACTGCAGTCTCTCAGGACAACATGTCTGATCGTTAGGGAGTCACTCCCAAGGTTCTTTCCTCATGAGTGTTGTGACGCTACTGTGACTGTAGCTGTAGGAATTATTTCAGATGTTTTCATTTATTATCTTCTTCAGCAGAAGTGTGTGTGTGTGTTCTGCTAGGACTGTGTGTATTCGTATATATATATATGAATACTTAAGTCCTATTGGTCACAGTTCACCAGGCTAACGATCTCCAATGCTCAGTGCATGCGTGGCGTTGCCTAGTAACGGGATGCTCCATGTGTTGGGTTGTTTCGCTGGAGACGGCTGTGGGCAGCAGATATTCAACCGTTGATCTGGTTTGATGTACGCTAAACAAACACAAACACACCTCAGCCGCTCGTTGTTACAACAAGCTATTGTGTGTGTGTGTGGTGTGTGTGTGGTTGTGTGTGTGTGGTGTGTGTGTGTGTGTGTGTGTTGTGTGGTGTGTGTGTGTGTGTGTGTGTGTGTGTGTGTGTGTGTGTGTGTGTGTGTGTGTGTGTATGTGTTAAGCTAAGCAGAGCTGGAAGACGAGGACAATGAGGAAGAGGGAGGAATGGGTTTGATTGTGACAGCGGTCTCTCTGCTTTGTTTAGCCGCATAAATTAGAGGACTGGCCGCTCATTAGCATCCTGGAGAGGGTCTGACGGCCGGCCGTGTTTCATGACAACATGAAACAGAACCAGAACATCCATACTCACCATAACGCCGTCTGTCTTCTCCTGCTGTACACCTCACTCACCTCGCGGCCATATCGGCCAGTTGGGGGGGGGGGGGGGGGACTTTCTAGACTCCAGGAAACCAGACTAGAAACTAGAAATGCATTATAAACAAACCAAACATTCTAGAAGCTTCCCCGACCCAATATGGATGCTCGGTGAATACACTCTGTAGTGAGGCATGAGGAAGATGATGGTGAGGCTGAAGGGTCCGTAGGTCCGATCCGCTGCGTGCCTGCGTAGTCCAACCCTAGTGTCGTGTTTCCCGGGAATATCGCATCATATCACAAAATGTAGTCTTTATTGATCTGAGAACTGAGAACTAGATGGATTTATAAAGCCCGGCCTCATTATGACTCTTATATCTTAAATTAGGAGAACACGTGTGTGTTTTAGCTAAAGAGCTCTAGATAGAATGAAGCTGTTCCAGTGAACCCTGTTAGGACACATACAGGACGCGGTCCACCACCACTCCATGAACCTGTAGTAGGCTCCATGTACCTGAAGTAGGGCCCAGAGGGAGATGGACTGTTCTGTGTTGTGCTGCCTGTTCCAGACCTCATCTCCCAGCTGCTGGAGCCGGTGGTGGACCCCTGGCTGGGCCGAGACACCTGCTACGAGCTGATCCCCGTCTCCGAGTCCTACAGCGGCCCTCGCATCTCCTTCCCTCTCTCCGTCTCCCACACCAACACCCTGCTCACCGCCTTCAAGGCGCACCAGGTGAGACACCGGTAGAGTCATTACTGAGGAAGGTCCAGCTCAGAGTCACTGAGCCCCCGGCAGCTGATGTCAGGACAGCAGAGTCGCTCACCAGAGACTCAAGACTCGCTTGTTCAGAGTTGACAGGACTTTCCAGGCTTAGCGACACCTGTGTTAAAAAGACGGAAGCATCATTGAGTACTGATGTCAAGGTGCACATTGTTTGTTTGTTTGTTTGTTTGTGTTTTAGTTGGCTAAATCATCCGTCTCCCCCCCAGACCCTCCATGCCAGGTATGCTCTGCAGTTGCTATGGGAAACCAAGAAGTTGCTGAAGCAGATGCCGAACATCGTCCACACGTCCACGTCCTACACCAAGGAGATCACCGTCTGTGGTAGGCCACGCCCAGCCAGGGACCGCCAGGTGTATGGATGGCCGCTGCCCAGTGACTGGACGCAGGTGTTCTGTGATCTGAGGGCCAATGTCAGACGCTGTGATGTCACCGCCGGTCCTGCGAGGACAGAAGGCACACGGCTGATGAACTATAAACGTATACATGAATAAATGATCTGCTGAAGAGTTAAAACGTGGCTGAATGCCCTGCTTGACATCGCAGACCTAATTGACTTGATGTGGAGGACGGATCAAAGGCAGGAGATGCTGTTAATTGCCTCTTGACTCTGCCTCCCGGCCCTCCGCACTTCAAGACCACGTTAAACCTGGTTAGATCAGGACAGACAGAATAATCTCTCTCTCTGTCACTACAGACCCTAGCTTACATTGACCAACAAGATTGATTCAACTGCAACACTTCTTCAGAACTGACACAAGCTAATTATTCATATCTGTGTGCAGAATTATTCCTGCTCACAGGATGTATGATGCGGAAAGCTTTTGAGATGCAAGTGTCTTTGCAAGGACATGATGGCTTCTAGCTGATGGCTACAGCCCAGCTCCTAGTAGGATAAGATGAACTGTGTTCATGCCTAAAACAGAGTATAGTACAGTAGCTGGAGAACAGAAACACAGCAGGCAGGCAGTTGAGGAGGACCCTGGGAAGCAGCTCAGTGGAAAACATCGGCAGCCCTCCTGATGACACACAGCGGTCACAGCTCAGGTCATCAGCTCACTATCACAGACAGCGTGGTCATCAACACTCTACTGGCTCAGGCCATTTTCCAGGTTTCCCGTTTTCCGTCCTTTAAAACAGCACCGCTGTTCTAAAGGATCGAGTTACAAATACTGTGTTCTGGTTTGTGTTTCCAAGGTGATCTGCACGGGCACCTGGACGACCTCCTCCTCATCTTCTATAAGGTAGAACGATCTGTCGCTGACTGATATAGGAAACGCTCAACATATAACAAATACTACTTTAAATTGTTAATCGTATCATTTAACTTAATTGAAATTACTGATTTTATTTACAATTTTAACAGTTCTGGATATTATGCCATTAAGATGCCATTATGAATGTTTATATAAGGCTGGCTCCAAATTAACTTCAATGATTTATTTATTAAAAATATGAAAATAATTTTTTTTAAATGTTATTGAGAATGACTCTACAAGTCTGACTCTGAACGCTGTATTTGTGATGTCACTTCCTGTTCTAGAACGGCCTCCCGTCCGCCGACACGCCCTACGTGTTCAACGGGGACTTCGTGGACCGGGGGAAGCAGTCCATGGAGGTGGTCCTGATTCTGTTCTCCTACCTGCTGCTCTACCCCGACCACATGCACCTGAACCGGGGCAACCACGAAGACCACATCATGAACCTCAGGTGGGTAGCAGACGATGAAGACCACATCATGAACCTCAGGTGGGTAGCAGACCACGAAGACCACATTATGAACCTCAGGTGGGTAGCAGACCACGAAGACCACATTATGAACCTCAGGTGGGTAGCAGACCACGAAGACCACATAATGAACCTCAGGTTGGTAGCAGACCATGAAGACCACATGATGAACCTCGGGTGTGTAGCAGAGTTCATTATGAACTGAACTGAAGGGTTACTTTTGCCAATTCAAGGCGTATGTGGGTTTTTAGGAGTGACCCAAAACATGGATTAATGGATCTGATTCTGTTGTCCTTACAGATATGGATTCACCAAAGAAGTTATGCAGAAGTACAAGGTACGGTCAGTAGCTGGAATACATGATACATCCCTGGTAAAAGGGATTGGCCCAAAATAGTTCTTTATATCTTAAGCCAATCTTCTACTTTTAACAACCCTTACACTTACACCTGAGACCTTACCCCTCAGACCTTACCCCTCAGACCTTACCCCTCAGACCTTACACCTCAGACCTTACACCTCAGACCTTACCCCTCAGACCTTACCTCTCAGACCTTACACATTAGACCTTACACTGGAGACCTTACACCTGAGACCTCACACCTGATACCTCACACCTGAGACCTTATACCTGATACCTTACCCCTCAGACCTTACCCCTCAGACCTTACCCCTCAGACCTTACACCTGAGACCTTACCCCTCAGACCTCACACCTGATACCTCATACGAGACCTCACCCCTCAGACCTTACCCCTCAGACCTCACACCTGAGACCTTACCCCTCAGACCTTACCCCTCAGACCTTACCCCTCAGACCTTACTCTGTGCTCCTGTGTGTAGACCCACGGCCGAGAGATCCTCCAGCTGTTTCAGGATGTGTTTAGCCTCCTGCCGATTGCCACGGTGATTGACAGCAAGGTTCTGATCGTCCACGGAGGAATATCAGACCAAACGGACCTGGACTTCCTGAACTCCATAGAGAGACACAAGGTGCACAGGACCGACATGTTAACACCGCGCCACACAGGACCAACATGTTGACACCACGCCACACGGGACCAACATGTTGACACCACACGGGACCAACATGTTAACACCACGCCACACAGGACCAACATGTTAACACCACGTCACACAGGACAAACATGTTAACACCACGCCACACAGGACCAACATGTTAACACCACACGGGACAAACATGTTAACACCACGCCACACAGGACCAACATGTTAACACCACGTCACACAGGACAAACATGTTAACACCACGCCACACAGGACCAACATGTTAACACCACGTCACACAGGACAAACATGTTAACACCACGCCACACAGGACCAACATGTTGACACCACACAGGACCAACATGTTAACACCACACCACACAGGACCAACATGTTGACACCACACAGGACCAACATGTTGACACCACACGGGACCGACATGTTAACACCATGCCACACGGGACCAACATGTTGACACCACACGGGACCGACATGTTGACACCACACGGGACCGACATGTTAACACCACACGGGACCAACATGTTGACACCACACGGGACCAACATGTTGACACCACACAGGACCAACATGTTAACACCACACAGGACCAACATGTTAACACCACACAGGACCAACATGTTAACACCACACAGGACCAACATGTTGACACCACACGGACCAACATGTTGACATCACACGGGACCAACATGTTGACACCACACAGGACCAACATGTTGACACCACACAGGACCAACATGTTAACACCACACAGGACCAACATGTTAACACCATACAGGACCAACATGTTAACACCACACAGGAACAACATGTTGACACCACACAGGACCAACATGTTAACACCACACAGGAACAACATGTTGACACCACACAGGACCAACATGTTGACACCACACAGGACCAACATGTTAACACCACACAGGAACAACATGTTGACACCACACGGGACCAACATGTTGACACCACACAGGACCAACATGTTGACACCACACAGGACCAACATGTTGACACCACACAGGACCAACATGTTGACACCACACAGGACCAACATGTTAACACCATGCCACACGGGACCAACATGTTAACACCATGCCACATGGGACCAACATGTTAACACCACACAGGACCAACATGTTAACACCACGCCACACAGGACCAACATGTTGACACCACATAGGACCAACATGTTAACACCATGCCACACGGGACCAACATGTTGACACCACACGGGACCAACATGTTGACACCACACGGGACCAACATGTTGACACCACACGGGACCAACATGTTGACACCACACGGGACCAACATGTTGACACCACACGGGACCAACATGTTGACACCACACGGGACCAACATGTTGACACCACACGGGACCAACATGTTGACACCACACGGGACCAACATGTTGACACCACACAGGACCAACATGTTGACACCACACGGGACCAGTGTGAACAGGGCTGATGGCGTCTCTCTGTCCTCCAGGTGAAGTCTGCTCTGCGGCTGCCCAGATGCAGCCTGGGGGGGCGCCAGGGGGACGGGGGGATGCGGCCCTACAGGCCGGGGACCAGGTCAGCTGACAGCAGGACGCCATGTTGCCGTGGCTCTGTTATATTCATGTCATTCACCGACGAGTCCGTCGCCTCCTCTTGCTCACGTGCCGTTGGCCGTGATAAGATAAGATAGAACTTTATTAATCCCGAAGGAAATTCTTGTACCAGGTTGCATAGCAATACAATACAATAAAACAATAGAGAAATACACAGAATAATACAAATAAACTATCAGATTTACAAATGTACAGTCAAAATATACAAATATAAAAATATATAGGCAAGATAAGATATTCAGACGGCGAAAACAATTTGGCATAATTGAAGTGTAATACTGTGATAATAATAATGGTTAGGGGACGTATTGCACCTGATAGAAGGAATATTAAGAATATTGCACATAATGTTGAAAGGTAATGTTGGAGAGGTATTGGACATGACATTAAGAATATTGCACATGATGATGAGAGGAGATGAGAGGTAGGATTACAGGTCATATTTAGAGATAACATGATATGCCATGATTAGGGTTGCTATGGTAATGGTAGTCGTGTGTCTCCAGGAAGCGTTGCCGAGGACTCAGCCACCAGGACAGCGGTGGCTCCTCCTCCTCCTCCTCCTGCTCCTCCTCCTCCTCCTCTCCCAGCAGGCCGTTCTCCGCGGACGTCCTCCACGTCCCCTTCCTGGACTCCCTGTCCTCCCCCTCTCCCCCCTCTCCCCCCTCTCCCTCCTCCTCCCTCCAGGTGGAGCGGGAGTGGAAACAGGTCAGTACTCTCACCTCTGTACTACAGTATATACTGTGTTTAGAACTATACTACATAGTATGTAGTATAGTTCTAAACACAGACATAGTATGTACTACATACTATGTCTGTGTTTAGAACTATACTACATACTATGTGTGTGTAGTACTATACTACATACTATGTGTGTATAGTACTATACTACATAGCCTACTATGTGTGAGTGTATAGTTTTATATTTAGTGATTTTAAGCGAGCCAGGTTTGGGCTGGGTTGTGCTGAGCGTTACATGTTAGCGTAGCTGTGGGGTCTCGTGGGGGGCGTGTCCTGGTGTGCAGGTCGTGGACATCCTGTGGAGTGACCCCAAGCCCCAGGAGGGGTGCAGTCCCAACACGTTCCGGGGCGGGGGGTGCTACTATGGGCCCGACGTCACCCGCAGGCTGCTGATGCTCCACGGATACCAGCTGCTCATCCGCTCCCACGAGTGCAAGCAGGACGGCTACGAGGTCTGCCACGGAGGTCACGTGAGTTCAGAGGGGTCGTTACCATGGTTACTGATGCTGGATGACACGGGGCGTAACCCATCACTATCAGGGTGGTACCGTGGATACTGATGCTGGATGACACGGGGCGTAACCAATCACTATCGGGGTTGTTACCATGGTTACTGATGCTGGATGACACGGGGCATAACCCATCACTATCAGGGTCGTTACCATGATTACTGATGCTGGATGACACGGGGCGTAACCCATCACTATCAGGGTTGTTACCATGGTTACTGATGCTGGATGTAGTGTCGTAATCAGGGTTGTTACCATGGTTACTGATGCTGGATGTAGTGTAGTAATCAGGGTTGTTACCATGGTTACTCACTGTGTCTGCAGGTCATCACCATCTTCTCCGCCTCCAACTACTACGAGGAGGGCAGTAACCGCGGGGCCTACGTCAAGCTGGGCTCCGACCTCGTGCCCCGGTTCTACCAGTACCAGGCCAGTCAGACCACTCGCAAGCTGACCCTCACCCAGAGGTAGGGGGGGGGGGGAGGTAGACCCTCACCTAGAGGTAGGGGGGGGGAGGTAGACCCTCACCTAGAGGTAGGAGGGGGGGTAGACCCTCACCCAGAGGTAGGGGAGGGGGTAGACCCTCACCTAGAGGTAGGGGGGGGGGGGGTAGACTCTCACCTAGAGGTAGGGGGGGGGGGGTAGACCCTCACCCAGAGGTAGGGGGGGTAGACCCTCACCTAGAGGTAGGGGGGGGGGTAGAACCTCACCCAGAGGTAGGGGGGGGGGGGGGGGGTAGACCCTCACCTAGAGGTAGGTGGGGGTAGACCCTCACCCAGAGGTAGGGGGGGGTAGACCCTCACCTAGAGGTAGGGGGGAGTAGACCCTCACCTAGAGGTAGGGGGGGGGGGTAGACCCTCACCTAGAGGTAGGGGGGGTAGACCCTCACCCCCAGGTAGAGGGGAGGGTGTGGTATGAACATCACTTGTTGGCTAATGGTCATTCAAGCGGTAGAAACTGCCATTAGTATTGGTGTAGGTGTCATTAATCTGTCTGTCTGCCTGTCTGCCTTCCTGCCTGTCTGTGTGTCTGCCTGCCTGCCTGCCTGCCTGCCTGCCTGTCTGGCTGCCTGTCTGTGTGTCTGCCTGTCTGTGTGTCCAGAGTGAGGGCAGCAGAAGGCTCCGCCCTCAGAGCTCTCCAGGAGAAGTTGTTCTCTCACCGTTCTGAGCTTCTCACAGGCTTCCTGCAGTACGACCCCCACAAGACAGGTCTGCCTGCCTGTCTGTCTGCCTGTCTGTCTGCCTGTCTGTCTCACACACTATCGCAACACAGGCCTGTCTGCCTGCCTGTCTGTCTTACACACACAAACCACCACAACAAGACAGGATGAGGGCTCATATCCAACACACTCTCCATGTGAATGTGTTGGGGCCCCCTGGTGGTCAGTCGGTGACGGTACCCGTGTGCCCCCCCAGGCTCCGTGCCGGTCAGTGAGTGGGCCCAAGTCCTGGAGGGGGTGCTGAGGCTGGACCTGCCCTGGAGGACCCTGCGGCCTCACCTGGCGCGCCTGGACACCGACGGCAGCGTGGACTACCTGTCCTGCTTTGACTACATGAGCCCAGGGCTGCAGCTGCCCCAGGTCAGGTGACTGACTCCTGGGTGACCTGACTCCCGGGTGACTCCCGGGTGACCGACTCCTGACTGACGACTGGGTGACCGACTCCTGACTGACTCCCGGGTGACCTGACTCCTGGGTGACTTGAGTCCCGGGTGACCGACTATATTTGGCTGCTATGATGTGATTGGTTGGGGTTGTTGTGGTGGCCACTCAGCTTCGGTGATGTCATCAGCTTTGTAGTATTAGATGTCTCGTCAGCACAAATATTAGCCACACGTTTGTTTGTTTATTGTCCATTGAATCAAACTATATGATCCAAACATATTAATTATAATAACCGCCTTTCCATCCTCAGGTCACACCAAACTTGACACAAACTCTGGTGAGATACAGGGCAGACCTGGAGACCATCTTCAACATCATAGACAAGGATCATTCAGGTATGACAAGGATGGTAAATGGTAAATGGATTGCATTTATATAGCTCTTTTATCCAAAGTACTTTACAGTATTGCCTCACATTCACCCATTCATACACCGACGGTGGTGCCAACCATGCAAGGTAACAACCAACACGTCAGGAGCAGGTAGGGTGAGGTGGTGTCTTGCTCAGGGACACCTCCACACTTAGCTAGGAGGAGCAGGTAGGGTTAGGTGGTGTCTTGCTCAGGGACACCTCCAAACTTAGCTAGGGGGAGCAGGTAGGGTCAGGTGGTGTCTTGCTCAGGGACACCTCCACACTTAGCTAGGGGGAGCAGGTAGGGTTAGGTGGTGTCTTGCTCAGGGACACCTCCACACTTAGCTAGGAGGCGGAGCCCGGGGATCAAACCAGCAACCTTCCTGTTGCCAGACAACCGCCCTGACCTCCTGAGCTACTGCCACCCCCTGCCACAAGGAGCTGGTGGTCCTCTGGGATCAGGCAGACGGTCTCAGGAAGCGGAGCTGAACAGTGTCCCCGTCCGGCTGCAGGTCTCATCTCTCTGGACGAGTTCCGCCACACCTGGCGCCTGTTCAGCGCTCACCTTGGCGTCGCCCCCGACGACGGCTCCGTGGACGACCTGGCGCGCAGTATGGACTTCAACAAAGACGGCAGCATCGACTTCACAGAGTTCCTGGAAGCCTTTAGGGTTGTGCACAAACTGGACCGCAGGGGGCCGCGACCGCGCCAGCCGGCTGCGCTCCAATAGTCTGCTCTGCTGAGGAAGGTGCGACCCGGAAGCATCTGACTGGTGGCCGTGATGAGGGATGCTCCCTATCCATCCATCCATACCATGTAGCACACATGGTACCGCACATGTATGGTATGTAGAGGACAAGTGGACATCATAAACACGATATCTAAGAAAGTAAATATAACTTCCTGTAGTAGAAGACAAGCAGGTAAGCTGAGATGTTCCTCATCACAGGTGTTATACTGCACGTGGTGCAGCGCGGTGTACAGCTATAGAGCTGCAGTTGGTGTGTTTATGTGGGGTGTGTGTGTTTGGTGTCTGGTTGAAGCAGCCTCACCTGGCCCCAGGTAGAGTCTGGGGGGGGCGGGGCTGCACACACCTGAGGTGCACCACAGGTTGAACCAGAACACACACACACACACTCAGGGAGCGCTAGCATGCAAGCATTCACCACCTGCTCTGTCATTCATTTTACTAGAAACTAGAAAAAACTGCCTGTGTCCTGTGCCGTGTCTTGTGGCTGCAGCTTGGTGACAGTTTGTCTGCAGAGCGATTCAAATAGAATGACGAGGATCACGTCATCATGTGTTAGTCCACGCTTTCCTGAACAACCACAATGCAAACGAACATTAAAACCACACAATAAAATTGGATGTCACACACAATGTTAGCAACTTATTTTTATTATACATATTTAAATAGTATTCTGCCTTGAAGGACAAAATAAAAAACTATGACTAACAGTTACGGTTTACTATTCATCAAGTTTCCTTTCGAACACAAAGGTTCCGATCCTCCTGAAGAGGCAGTCGGAGCACGATGCCTTGCTCATGAGCCGTGGCAGCAGGATTAGCCCTCGCGCTGACCACTGGCGAGAAGGAATGCTGGGATATTCTTCTCCGGCCTCGTACATCAAACTGTCAGATGAGACATCTCTAACGTCTTGTATGTTTCGGTATGATCTGGCATGATATGAACTGTTTCAAATGATAAACCACACCGCCTAGCATACACTTTCAATTATTACTTTTCCTTGATGGCACGCAGAAGGTTAAAGATGTTGATCTGAAGTGTACTCCTTATTAGAATATTATTAGTCTTGGAATATTTTATTTAGCAAGTGGTGAACATTAAAACGTATCAGACATTCACATTAGGATAGCAGCTAAATATGTTGATTCATTCTCATACAATAAACAACGTAACTGACATGTTTTATGAAAAAATCATTATGATGAAACTTGCATGTAACAGATTAATTCCCCAACGAGCAGATATCCTGCTCTAGTCACACCAATACAGCTTCCAGAGAGTACATATTTAGTTGTTATGTAGTAAATCAGGAGATGGAGCTGCTTCACACTTTAAATATTAATCTCAAACTGAAAGCACCAATCAGACGTGTTCTTACTGCAGGAGGCAGCTGGCGGTGGGCAGGAAGTCGTGGACGTAGCCCACCGCCGCCTTGGAGAGGTAGGTCATGGTGCCATAGCTGCCACTAGGGGCGCTGTCGTACAGGAAGTTGCAGATGCCTGTGGCCGCGTCCTTCTCCAGGAAGTACTCGTTGGCGCCCTGGGATTTCTGTGGAGATATAGGAACAAATATAATAAATATAATTTATATAATAAAATAATAATAAATATAATAAAACAAATATAATTATGACTAAATACGGAATACACAAAGGGGAAAAGTATCCGACATTTCTTTTCGGGGATCAATAATTAGTTATTTACGATTGAGTCGATTAGCGGAGGTTGTCATTGTGTCATTGTGACAGTGACAGAGTCGATTAGCGGAGGTTGTCATTGTGTCATTGTGAGAGCGTGTGAAGTGTGTGGACAGTCTGGCTATGGTGTTTATTTTCACCATGACGTTGCCATGGAGATACAGTTCGCTCACTCTGCCTGTGGCCTGAGTGAGCCATGGCCATGGCCAAGCAGTGCAACTCTAACTGAGGTCAAAGGTGGTTTCAGCACCTGGTCCGCGAGGAAGAGGTCGTTGGCGGCGTGGACGATGCGGTCCACGTGGATGATGCCGCCCATGTGGGGCAGCTCCACGTCGGCCAGCAGGCCCAACACCATCAGCGCCTCCACCAGCAGCTGCCGGTACTCGGGCTGCGGGACGTGGTTCAGGACCGACTCCACCTGCACTGCGAACTTGATCTCCCCCTCCGTCATCTGAGGGGCGCACAGAGAAGAGGACTCAGGAACAGAGACACACACACACACACACACCTGTTTTAAAGGACTCCTATTCTAACACCAGGTGTGAGCTCGATTAGCCCAAATGGTTTCAGAATCTCCAGTTAATGACATCACAAGTGGGAGTGTCCACTGGGTAGGTCTGGTCGGCTGATCTATCCAGCATACTTCTAGGTGGACACTCCCACTTGTGATAAACCAGAGATGACGTCGGTTTTTGAAACCGCTTGGAAGGGCTAATCACGCTCTCACCTGGTGGTATAATATCTCCTTTAACATCCAACTTTGGAAATATGTTATAAAAGTTAACCGCTGGCATATTTTATGTTTATAACCCCGACGTCTGATACCTGTCCAGTACCGGGTTATGAAGTGGGTATTGTTTCTGAGAAGATGACTGAATAAAATAGATCTGAAATCGACAACGTTAGAGAAGAGGCAACAACTGAGCCCCGAGTTCCCCAAGTCAACACACGACAAGAAGAGGATTATGAGGACAGTTTTAAAGCTGCTGTTTGTGAAAGCCCTCTGTGACCTCCTGAACACAGCAGGACTCCTGGGGGGGGCAGACCTCTCTGGTGGTGGAGGACGGCAGGACGTAGCCGTCCACGGACAGGCCGTGACACTTGTGCAGGATCCTCCAGACCTTCTGGTAGAAGCCCGCCGGCACCCTGTTGATGGCCCCGTCCAGCCGCCGCCGCCGCAGCCACTGGCCCTGCCGCTCCGCCCAGCCGTGCTGCAGGTCCCCGGAGGCCCCATCCACCGGGGTCAGCACCCCGCTGGGCGTGGAGGGGGCGGGGCTGCTGCAGCACTGAGGGAGGGAGGAGGAGAGAGGATGGAAGGAAGGAAGGAAGGAAGAGGTGACGTTAGGAAGGAAGGAGGAGGGAGGGAACGACAGGCCAGATGTTAGAACTTACCTACAGCACCTTTAAGCAGACACAAAAAGACATGTAACATAATGAGTATATTAGTAAGTATATTATTAGTAAGTATGTTATTAGTAAGTACATTATTAGTAAGTACATTAGAAGCATGCTGCAATCGGTAGCTCATGTGATGTATGGATCGGTGGGTCATGTGACATATAGAATGTAATTGGTAGGTCATGTGACATAGAGATCGGGAGGTCATGTGATGAGATGAGAGATTTTACCGTGGAACCAAAAGACATGAGATAGCTACCGATGGACCGACCTCCGAAGACCTGAGGGTGAGCAGAACCAAGGCGGAGTTCAGAGGAGCCATCCCTGTTAGCATCCACCCGTTTCCATGACGACCACCGCCTTAGTGAATGACACCAAGTCGCCGACACCCTGCCCTCAAGAGTTACCATGGCGACCGCATGCCCTCAAGAGTTACCACGGCGACCGCATGCCCTCAAGAGTTACCACGGCGACCGCATGCCCTCAAGAGTTACCACGGCGACCGCATGCCCTCAAGAGTTACCACGGCGACCTGCGGTCCCAGAGATACAGCGGTCAGAGACCCTCTGAGGTCATGACGTCATCACCTGTTTGATGTCAGTCTTCAGCCTGCGGATGCCGGATCGTTCCGTCTTGGTGGCGCCCGTGTGATCCAGCTCACGGATAGAGATGGCCGGGCTGGTGGCTGTGGACTGGACCGAGCGCACTGGGGAGGGAGGGAGAGGGGAGGGAGGGAGAGAGAGGAGAGGAGAGGAGAGGAGAGAGGAAAATGGAACAAATGTCATCAAAGCCCAGCTGTTGTTAACTAGAGTCTACCTTTCTGGAACGGTCCAGTTAACAGACAGACAGACAGACAGACAGAGACAAGGCAGACAGGGAAGCAGACAGACAGGAAGACAGACTCACTGCTCCTCTCCACTCCGAACTCCTTCCCACTGAGGATGTGGTGGAGGAGATTCTTCATGTCGAAGGGACTGAGACTCATCAGACTCTCTGAGGCCTCCTCACCTGAAGACAGATAGAGGTTAGGAGGCTGTGTGTGTGTGTGTGTGTGTGTGTGTGTGTGTGTGTGTGTGTGTGTGTGTGTGTGTGTGGTGTGTGTGTGTGTGTGTGTGTGTGTGTGTGTGTGTGTGTGTGTGTGTGTGTGTGTGTGTGTGTGTGTGTGTGTGTGTCCTACCCGAGCAGTGCAGGCTGCGTGCCAGCTCCGTAGCCATCACCTGTATGATGAGGCCGATGCGGAGGCGGAGCATGTCCCCGAACAGGGCGGGCTGGGCGCGCACGTACATGGCCAGGTACACCAGGATCTCCTGCAGGCACCCAGCACTCAGTCACCAGCACCCATCACTCAGTCACCAGCACCCATCACTCAGTCACCAGCACCCAGCACTCAGTCACCAGCACCCATCACTCAGTCACCAGCACCCATCACGTTATAAGGCGTGTAGGTCTGTAGTGCAGCAGTAATGTATAATATTATAACATATTTTAACATATTATAACATTATATGTTATAATATAATGTTATAATATGTTCTAATGTTATAATATAATGTTATAATATGTTCTAATGTTATAATAATATGTTATAATGTTATAATATGTGGACCCGGTGTACTGCGGGGGTCACCTGCGTGAGGACGGCGATGCTGATGTCCTCCCCGCTCGCCTCATAGATCAGGTTGTTCAGCTCCTCAGGAGGAAGCGGGCTGGGAGCAGACAGGAAGTGACACGGATAAGATAAGAAGGAAATTCTTGTGCCAGGTTGCATAGCAATACAGTACAATAAAACAATAGAGAAATACACAGAATAATAACAATAACAATAACAGATTTACAAATGTACAGTCAAAGTAGAATAAAACTATAGGTGAACTGTAAATCACATCACAGGCCAACATCCATTGTATATATCTATATATACAGTATATCTATATATATCTCTCTCTATATATATAGAGAGAGATACATATATATAGATATATATATAGATATACTGTATATATAGAGATATATATATGTATCTCTCTCTCTATATATATATATATATACTGTATATATATATATATATCTGTTGGAGGGAGGGCGTGGTCTCTCTCTCTCTCTCTCTCTCTCTCTCTCATCACAACTCTCAAATCTTTAATCCAATTAGAGTTCGTTATGAGTTATTAGTTTGTAGTGAAGCCAGAGAGGGGAGGAGGAGGAGGGAGAGGAGGAAGGGGAGGAGGAGGAGGAGAATAAGAGGAGGAGGAGGAGGAAGAAGAGGAGGAGAAGGAGGGGGAGGAAGAGGAGGAGGAAGAGGAGGAGGAGGAGGGGGGAGGAGGAGAAGGAGGGGGAGGGAGAAAGGAGGAGGAGGAGGAAGAAGAGGAGGAGGAGGAGGAAGAAGAGGAGGGGGAGGAGGAGGAGGACTCACGTGGTGATCACTCTCTCTCTGGGCTCAGGAGGCAGGCCGACCGTCAGCTGCTTGTGATGGGAAATAAGATCTGTGCACGCCTACATACACACACACACACACACACACACACACACACACACACATTGTATCTGAGCCGTGTTAAGAAGCTCCTTGCATGTTCTCCAGAGGTCAAAGCTAACGTGACCCTAAGCTCTACCACATCATGAAGACATGTCAGGCAGCAGCATGCTCTTCTCAGGTGAGGAGGAGGAGGAGGAGGAGGAGGAGACCTCTAGTTCCTCTGTCCTCACGACTGACCTCCGCCAGAACCTCCACCCTCTTGCGCAGGATGCCGGAGATGTATCTGATGAGGCCCCACTCCTTGCAGGCCCCCGCCTGGATGTACAGCTCCTCCAACAGGGAGCCCACGCTGCTGCTGGGCCCGGGGCCTGGCTCCTGCCCGGGGCCCCACACATCCACCGGCCAATCAGCTCCCCTGGAGGACAGCACATGACAGCTTGTGATTCACTCAGCTTGCTAATATTGGTTTGATGCCTGCGTGTGTGTGTGTGTGTCTTCCACCTCCAACCCTCAGAAACTCCTCCTCCCTCCCCTCCTCCTCCCTCCTCCCTCTTGACACCTACATCACCAACAAGGTGAAGGACATCACCTCCTCTTCCACCCCTGCTGCTCTCCTCCCTCCCCCTGTCAGCCTTACCTGCTTCACCCCCCCCCCCCCCCTCCTCTGAAGCAGTCAACAGGCATCCAACCACACCACCTCCTGCCCCCTTCACCCAATCCCATCCTCCCTTCTCCAAGACATCTCATCTCTCCACCCCAGCATTAACGTGCGTGTTTGTACGTCTTGGCGTTATTAATAGTACTTGTACATTGTTTAGCATATTGTATGTACTTAAACGTTGGTACTGCACTCACAATGGCAAGTCTGCTCTTATCCCAGCTATTATGTTATACTGTATATATATATCATATTATATGTTCTTATCCCAGCTATTATGATATGTTATACTGTATATATATCATATCTATATGTTCTTATCCCAGCTATTATGATATGCTTATACCTGTATATATATATTATATGTTCTTTATCTCAGCTTATTACTATGTCTATACTGTATATATATACATATTATGTTCTTATCTCAGACTATTATGATATGCTTATTACTGTATATATATCATGCTTATATGTTCTTATCTCAGCTATTATGATATGTTTATACTGTATATATATCATATTATATGTTCTTATCTCAGCTATTATGATATGTTATACTGTATATATATCATATTATATGTTCTTATCCCAGCTATTATGCAGGCAACCTAGCAATTATGAAACTCGTTCTATTAGCCTCGTAACTATGAATGCTCAAAACCTGCTCTATTCTTATCTTCATGTACCACAGTGATATATTGCTGTCTTCTTCAACAAATGTACTCTTTGTAAGTCACTTTGGATAAAAGCGTCTGCCAAATGCCCTCAATGTAAATGTGAATGTAAATGCATACGTGTGTGTGTGTGTGTGTGTGTGTGTGTGTGTGTGTGTGTGTGTGTTGTGTGTGTGTGTGTGTGTGTGTGTGTGTGTGTGTGTGTGTGTGTGTGTGTGTGTGTGTGTGTGTGTGTGTGTGTGTGTGTGTGTGTGTGTGTGTGTGTATGTATGTCGTGTGTACTTCATGACGTAGAGAACATAGAGGATGTCTCCCTGGTCCTGGAGGCTGGGACACTCCCTCAGCTGCCTCACCAGCCCCGCGAAGTCCGTCTGACCCTGTGAGTCGGTCGGCAGGCGGAGGTCTGGTGTCTGGAGCACCAGGGCAACATTAAGGTGATACAGAAGAACTGACCCTCCCTTTAAGAGTCTGGTCCTACCCTCCCTTTAAGAGTCTGGTCGTACCGTCCCTTTAAGAGTCTGGTCCTACCGTCCCTTTAAGAGTCTGGTCCTACCGTCCCTTTAAGAGTCTGGTCGTACCGTCCCTTTAAGAGTCTGGTCGTACCGT
This sequence comes from Coryphaenoides rupestris, assembly GCA_002895965.2. Taxonomy (NCBI): domain Eukaryota; kingdom Metazoa; phylum Chordata; class Actinopteri; order Gadiformes; family Macrouridae; genus Coryphaenoides; species Coryphaenoides rupestris. The sequence continues at coordinate 392,285 of PIJE02000209.1, read as the reverse complement.
GTGCTGCTTGGAGCTCCCAGGGTGAGGAGGAGGAAGAGGAAGAGGAGGGTGAGGAACATGCAGAAGGTTGAGAGATTTCCGATGTTTGTTCATCACGGGGCCCACAGGAAGATACATGGACGACGCTACGCACACACACACACACACACACACACACACACACACACACACACACAAAAGCAGAGTTAACTTGTCGTCCACATAAAGGAATTGGTATGTTCTCCAGGTCGGAGGTCGGAGGGTCTCACGGGGCAGGCTGCGGCCCTGCGTCTCGGCCATGAGGGACAGGATGTCGCGGGTCGTGTGCTCGGCACTGAAGACGTGGTGCTGCCCCCGCTGGATGGGAGGGAGGTGACTCCTGGGGGCAGAGCTGCACAGCAGGCGGGTGAGGTAGCAGTCCATCGGGCCGGGGGGGGAGGAGCCTGGGAGGGGGGGGCGGGGGGAAGCAGGGCCATGGATGGAGGTCATGTTGTAACAGTCTTTTGCTTTTTCACTGTGCTGGTCGGACCCTCGAGGGATGAGAGTCCCTGAGTCTCTGCCTACCGCTGTGATGGCAGGACTCCTCCTCCTCGTCCTCCAGGAGGCTGTCGTCCATCTCCTCGTCCAGGAAGCTGAGGTGTGTGTGGAAGGAAGTGGTCTGGAAGGTGGACAGGTCAGCCGTCTGCACCCTGACAACACACACACACACACACACACACACATATATATACAGTACATGATACACACACACACTCTGATACATAGCCTAGCGTGGTTCTGTCGGTCAAACTCACCTGGCGCCTGCAAAGTATCCATCTTGTAATTTCCTCAGGGTGGACAGGATGCAGGGGTCCACAGAGTCTCCGTCTTCAGCTGGACAGAAAGTACAACGAGGACTTACTGAGGTCCTACTGAGCATGCTCCAGGTGAGGTCCTACTGAGCATGCTTCAGGTGAGGTGTGGTCTTACTGAGCATGCTCCAGGTGAGGTGTGGTCTTACTGAGCATGCTCCAGGTGAGGTGAGGTCTTACTGAGCATGCTCCAGGTGAGGTGAGGTCTTACTGAGCATGCTCCAGGTGAGGTCTTACTGAGCATGCTCCTGGTGATGGGGAAGGTGAGCGTGGGGCGTCCTGTCATCCGCCAGCAGGAGAACAGGTAGGCCAGCTCCATGCGCAACATCTCCACCATCATCTGGTTGTCCAGAGCGAAGTAGAAGTGGTGCTGGTCCAGGAACTAGAGGGGAGGAGAGAGAGGGAGAGATGCTCTATGGCTCTATAGAGGCTCTATGGAGGTTCTGTAGATGCTCTATGGAGGCTCTCTAGAGGCTCTATGGAGGCTCTATAATGATCCATAGATGCTCGCTAGATTCTCTATAGAGTCTCTATAGATTCTCTATGGAGGCTCTATATGTGCTCTATGGAGGATCTATGGGTGCTCTATGGAGGCTTTATGGAGGCTCTATAGATGTGCTATAGAGGCTCTATGGAGGCTCTATGGATTCTCTATGGAGGCTCTATAGAGGCTCTCTTTATGCTCTAACAGCCTCATGCTGTCTTCAGGTATTATTGCTGGAGGTGTGTCCTCGAGGAGGGGGGTGGAGTGTGTTGGTGTGTGAGGACTACCTGGGGGGTGAAGGCGTAGCTCTGGTCTCTGATTCGGTACAGTTTGGACGTCCCCAGGACCCCGATGTGTCTGTAGGGCCGACCGCTCAGGTTCAGCTTCTTACTGTACCCTGGAACACACACACACACACACACACACACACACACACACACACACACACACACACACACACACACACACACACAATACAGGCTGCATCGTGTATGCTATGGTTGTGTGTGTGTGTGTGTGTGTGTGTGTGTGTGTGTGTGTGTGTGTGTGTGTGTGTGTGTGTGTGTGTGTGTGTGTGTGTGTGTGTGATCTGGTGTGTGTGTGTGTGTGTGTTACCCAGCTTGACGTAGATGTGGCTGAGGATGCGAGCTGGCAGAACCCTGATGGGGAGAACCTCTGAGATGGTCTGGGCCTCGACACCGTGCTCACGCAGCAAGGCCTGGACCTCCTGGGACTCGGCCAACACACACACTGGACACACACACACACACACACACACACACACACACACACACATTAGAAGACATAAACATAGCAATACATAAAGAGACATAACATACAAGTACCCACCCACCCACCTTGCACCACCACGTCAGGCTTGAAGTGGGTGGAGAACCTCCTGTTGAGGGGGTCCACCTCTCCTGGGGCCAGGAAGCCCTGAGACCAGACCAGACACAATAAGAGTCCTCCCGGCTACTGGTACACTCAACTCTCCTGAGCACGGTTTTCATTTGAAATCTTACACATTAAAAGATGACAGAATGACTCACAGCCCAACTGAACAGGTGACCCTCTGATAGTCTATAAACTGTAAAAGTCCCACGTCCATGTAAACCAGTGAGTAGCTAGCCGGTAGCTACCTCGGCCAGCAGACGGCCCAGGATGTAGAGGGACTGTCCCCACATGTGGGGCAGTTGTCCCAGGGCCAGCCGTTCCACAGTGTGGGGGGCGTGGGTCTCCTCGTCTATCTGCAGGACACACACACACACACACACATTACAGCGTGTGTGTGCGCGTGTGTGTGTGTGTGTGTGTGTGTGTGTGTGTGTGTGTGGTTGATGGCTGGTTTAATCAGCCTCACCAGCCACCCCCCACCCAGGTTGATTAACAATAACATAGAACAGAAAACACAGACTCTAGAGGACAGCATGCGTTCTACAATATCATAGAACAAGAGACGCTAGAGCAGACGGGACGTGTAGACCTTGTCCGGGGGCACAGCGTACAGCTCCGGGACCAGGCGGACTCCGTTCTTCCCTCGGATCAGGACGCCCTCCAGGGCCTCCGAGTACTCCTGCACCTGTCAATCACACGCAGGCTAAAGGTTAACGGTTAGCACACCAGAGTCTACAGTATAGTGGAGGTCATCTAGTCATCTCCTCCAGTATGGAACAGCGGTCCAGCACCTGAACCAGGTCTCCGCTGAAGATCCCGTCCAGCACCAGGTAGGTCCAGAACACGGGCCACTCGCACTCGATGCTCTCAAACAGCTTGAGTTCTGCCGGGTCGTAGTGCAGCCGGGACGGGTCCTGAGAGAGAGAGAGACACACACACACACACACACACTAAACAAAATCACCTTAATCCATCATGATTCATCTCAAGTACTTTATAACATAACAATTCTAACCCTAACCCTCTAACCCCTAACCCCCAACCCTAACCCCTAACACCTGACCCCTGACCCTCGTCCAGCAGCCAGCCCACCTCTCTGGGACAGCGGTAGCCGTCTCTGATGAATCGGCAGCAGCCGTAGCGGCCCTGAAACACAGAGAGACCAGAAACACAAGGAAACACAAGTTGGTCCCAACACAGCAGAACTCAGTAGAACCCAGCAGAACTCAGTAGAACTCAGTAGAGCGACTGGACGAGGGTCTGGGTACCTGCAGCTTGCTGATGATCTCTGACTTGGTGATGGCCACCAGCTCGGCGTCCTCCACGGCGAAGGCGGGGTAGGAGATGACGGACAGGAGGCCGGCGTCGATCTCCTTGGAGGTGGAGGCCCGGGGCAGCATGGAGCACAGGATGGCCTGGAGGCGGAGTGTACAGCGTTGTCACGACAACACCATCACCGATTGGTGTCGCCTCGAGCAACGTACCCACACGTTAGCTTGATGTGGACTTCCGCCTCACTGCCTCTAGAGGGGTTAGGGGCCTCACTGCCTCTAGAGGCTGTGGGGCCTTAACCCCTCTAGAGGCTGTGAGGCCCTAACCCCTCTAGAGGCAGTGAGGCCCCTGAGGCTGTGAGGGCCGTACCTGGCAATGCTCCACCTCGTCAGGCAGGACGTGGATGACTGACCGGGGGCCCCCGTGGGCCCCGAACAGATCCAACTCATCGATGGCTTCCAGAGCTGCCTGTAAAACACACACACACACACACACACACACACACACACACACACACACACACACACACGTTGTATAATAATAGTCTCTCAGGTACGAGGTGGTGCTGGTAGGAGGTGGTGCTGGTAGGTCGTGTGAGGAGGTGCTGTTAGGTCGTAGGAGGAGGTGCTATAGGAGGTGCTGTTAGGTCGTACGAGGAGGTGCTGTGAGGAGGGGCTGTTACCTTGGCCATGCCCACAGAGCTGCCGTTGAGTTCAGGGATGCCCTGGTTGGTCTTGTCTCCTCTCTCCCACATCCCATAATCCTGCAGTAAGATCACAAGGTCACCACCAGCCAATAGGAGACGAGCAGCGACCCGCTAACAGGGTCTGTCGATGTTAGCGTTAGCTTGCCCTGCATGGCCAGCCTGCAGCTCTCTCTACTCACGGCTACTTTGTAGGCCGCCTCGATGTAGAAGACGAGGTTCTGGACGAAGGCCACCTCGTCCAGCGTGGACACGATGCGCAGACCTGCACGACAACATCACGTTACCTAGCAACCCTCTTTCACTTCCTGTTGTCTCATTAAGGAGCAGGTAGGGGGATGCATCTTGAGCACATGAAGTTATGAACTATAATCAGTTATTATGACGTCGCACCAGAGGCGGTCATCTGGGCCAACAGCAGCAGGTAGAGGGAGGTGGCGTCGACCTGCAGGTGACCCCAGGCGTCGTCCTCCACCACCGTGGCGCAGGTGGCCGTGTGGTACTTGGCGTGGAGGCAGTCCCTGGTGCTCTGCGTGTGCTTGAACTTCTCCACCTTCGCCACCTGCCTCGAGAAACACACACAAATGAACAAATCTGTGGTGGTAGTTGTTGCTACTGTGCTCTTTAGGACACATGCTGGGTCCTGTTGGACGCCTCTCACGGAGACACCAAACCACGGACATCACTGCGGTGTCTCGGCTTGCATGCGGTGGTGTCTGGTGAGGGGAGGAGGAGGTTGTCCACACACCTGCCTCATCATGCACTGGAGCAGACCCTGCATCAGCTTCACCACACTCTGCAGAGCAAAGAATCAGCCCACAGTCACACACATGACACTTTATCATATATTATATATTTATATATATGTAGTAGAAACACAGCAGGTGTTTATCATGTATAGAACTGTAGTGTTGAAGGGGCTGTTGAACTACAGCTGATCTGATATCTGTGTGTGTGTTAGTAATCTGCAGCCTCACCACTAGAGGCCACTAAATCCCCCCCACCCCTCACACACACACACACACACACACACACAGACACACCTGTTCCAGCTCGTAGGCCTTGGCCTTGTCTTCGTCGCGGTCTGCGTTCTTGCGGTAGGCCATGCCCAGCCCCCACACCGCCAGCACGCTGTACACGTTGTCTCGTACCCACGCATCCTGCTGCTGGGCGCTAGCTGGCAGCAGACCACTCACCGGGTTCTGTAGGCGGCAGTAGCTCAGGAGGTAAGAGCAGAGCGGTTGTCTGGCAACAGGAAGGTTGCTGGTTTGATCCCCGGGCTCCTCCCCCTAGCTAAGTGTGGAGGTGTCCCTGAGCAAGACACCACCTAACCCTACCTGCTCCTCCTAGCTAAGTGTGGAGGTGTCCCTGAGCAAGACACCACCTAACCCTACCTGCTCCCCCTAGCTAAGTGTGGAGGTGTCCCTGAGCAAGACACCACCTAACCCTACCTGCTCCTCCTAGCTAAGTGTGGAGGTGTCCCTGAGCAAGACACCACCTAACCCTACCTGCTCCCCCTAGTTAAGTGTGGAGGTGTCCCTGAGCAAGACACCACCTAACCCTACCTGCTCCCCCTAGCTAAGTGTGGAGGTGTCCCTGAGCAAGACACCACCTAACCCTACCTGCTCCTCCTAGCTCAGTGTCGAGGTGTCCCTGAGCAAGACACCACCTAACTCTACCTGCTCCTGACGTGTTGGTTGTTACCCCCCAGACAGACTGTCCTGCCCCCCAGACAGACTGTCCTGCAGAGCCTGGCCAGCAGCTCTGTGTGAGCTCAAGAGGTTTCTAGATGAGGTGAGTGGCAGCTAGCTCTATAGAAACAGAGTGAATAGATCAGTTGTGCTCCCCCACGCCGGGGCCTCACCTGCCTGCTACATCACAGACATGTCATGTTGTGTCTGTTGTGTCTTGTATGTTACGTTACACGCAACACTCTGTGCTGCTGTCTGTCATGTTGTTATGTCAGTGTTGTGTAACATGACACATGATGTTACATAACATCATCACTATGTTATGCGTTGTATCATGTTGTTCTGATGAATAATAATAATAATAATAATAATAATATAATAGTAATAATAATTATAATAATGATAGTAATAATTATAATAATGATAGTAATAATAATGGTAGTAATAATAATATAATTAATAATATAAATAATAATGATAATAATAATAATGATAAGAATAATAATAATAAATAATAATAATGATAATAATAATAATAATATAATGATAATAATAATAGATAATAATAATAATAATAATAATAATATAATAATAATAATAATAATAATAATAATAATATAATATAATAATAATAATAATAATATAATAATAATAATAGTAACAATATAATGTAATAATAATAATGTGACTTACCTGGTGACAGAGGATGGTCTCCTGCACGAGCCTGGCAAAACTGTCCAGCTTCACCCCTGAATTACAGCGACTCCTGCGCCTTGAGATTCTGTCCATGAAGATCACGAACAGAACCGGTGACAAGGGGCAACCTTGGCGGAGTCCAACACCCACTGAGAACATGCTTGACTTTGTGCCGAGAATACGGACGCAGCTCGCACTAATAATGATAGTAATAATAATAATAGTAATAATAATAATAATAGTAATATAATAATAGTAATAATAATAATAATAGTAATAATATTAATCGTAATAATAGTAATAATATTAATCGTAATAATAATAATAGTAATAATAATAATGTGACTTACCTGGTGACAGAGGATGGTCTCCTGCACGAGCCTGGCAAAACTGTCCAGCTTCACCCCTGAATTACAGCGACTCCTCATCCTCACACTGCTATACACACACACACACACACAGACACACAGACACACACACACAGACACACAGACACACACACATAACACATTCAGTACCGTCACGCTGCTAGTATATTATATTATATTATAGTATGGTATATTATATTATATTATATTATAGTATATTATGTTATATTATAGTATAGTATAGTATGGTATATTATATTATATTATATTAATTCTCTAGGTATTCTCAGTCCCAGTAAGAGTGAACCGTACCACCGTCTCCGTCTAGACCAGCAGCTCCTCGGACGGGAGTGGAGTTATCCTCTGGTCCGCTGGCAGCACCGGGGAGTCCAGCTGGGTAGGAATATCAGCCCTGCACCTGGAATACTGCAAAACATCATCAGTACTGCACCTGGAATACTGCAAAACATCATCAGTACTGCACCTGGAATACTGCAAAACATCATCAGTACTGCATCAGGAATACTGCAAAACATCATCAGTACTGCACCTGGAATACTGCAAAACATCATCAGTACTGCACCTGGAATACAGCAAAACATCAGTACTGCACCTGGAAGACTGCAAAACATCATCAGTACTGCACCAGGAATACTGCAAAACATCATCAGTACTGCATGAGGAATACTGCAAAATACCGTCCGCTCCAACGTCGTTGTAAAGTGTGTACATACCCA
>PIJE02000209.1:282110-379610 GCA_002895965.2 Coryphaenoides rupestris | reverse complement strand
ATAGGCCTACCAGCTCTGTACTGTGATAGGCCTACCAGCTCTGTACTGTGATAGGCCTACCAGCTCTGTACTGTGATAGGCCTACCAGCTCTGTACTGTGACAGGCCACACGACCAACTGTCATCAATCACTGCCTTTTCATTACTTTACATTTTATTTCTAGTCTTGATCCTTTCCATCTTTGCAGTTAATCGTTGATTCTACAGCTCTTCATTTGGCCTTATACTACAGCAGTTTGTTAACACTTGAATTATTTGCATTCCGACATATTATTATTCTGAATTAATATATTAATTATTGTATTAATATGATATATTATACATTTAATACACACCATGTCTGCCCCGTCTCCCCGGAGACTGAATCCTAGAGTTTCTGTGGACCAAAGCGCAGCGGCACAGACAGCTCAACAAGGCAACATGTGGCAAACAGGAAGTGATGTCACACTCTAACCCCTCCTCCTCCTCAGGTTTCTGCCAGGCGGGTCGGGACGTGCGTCTGTCCTCGCTGTCCTCGGACCCCCTGGACGTGCCCCCGGGGAGCCTCCTGGTGGGGGTGAAGTCCTCCCAGGTCCTGGACTCCCTGCTGGTGTGTGCGGTCGACGGCCGGTTCCTGCCAGATGAGCACGGCCGCAACGCTCTGCTGGGTGAGTATAGGAACATTACTACACACATGGGAGCATACAAGACTATAAGATGGTACTTCATTCATCCCACATGGGAAGTCCAGGTGTCACTGGACTTAACCATTTACATTTAGGCATTGGCAAGGACGGCTTTTTATCCAAAAGTGACTCACAACTAAGTACATTTATCGTAATCTGCTATGCTGTAAGTCTAACCACACTGGCACCAGATAAACAACATAACCCTTTAGCTCTGTATAACTGTTGTATATTATTATATTAATTAATCAAAGGCCATTTTCCTAGTCTTGAAATGGCCCCCCTAGTTCTTGTGTTGGGTGTCTCTCTAACCCTCCTGGGTCCCGGGCGCAGGTTTCTCGGGGGCCTGCGTGGGCTGCGGGGAGAAGGGCTTCCGGTATTTCACGGAGTTCGCCAACCACATCAACCTGAAGCTCAGCACGCAGCCCAAGAAACAGAAGCACTTAAAGCATCTGCTGCTCAGGAACAACCAGGGAGCCCTGGTCCGGGGACCGGCCATCACCTGGAGGGGCCACGGTGAGAACCTCACAACCTGCAGACCAAACATACCTTAAAACCTGGACCCTAGGGCCCAGACCCTAGATCCTAGACCCTAGAACCAAGACCCTAGAACCCAGACCCTAGAACCCTGACCCTAGGGCCTAGACCCTAGAACCCTGACCCTAGAACCCTGACCCTAGGGCCTAGACCTGAGAACCCTTACCCTAGGGCCTATACTCTAGATCCAAGACCCTAGAACCCTGACCCAAGAGCCAAGACCCTAGGGCCTAGACCCTAGAACACAGACCCTAGGGCCCAGTCCCTAGAACCCTGAACCTAGAACCCTGACCCTAGATCCAAGTACCTAGAACCAAGACCCTAGAACCAATATGCTACAAGCAAGACATTCTGGGACTGCGTGAAGGTAGAGGTGACGTGGACATACTGAGCTGAGCCACGAGGGTTCACGGGGTCAGAGCTTGGGGTGGTCCTATCACAAGGCAGAGGAAGAGGCTCCTCAGGGCAGGTTACCTGGCCCCCTGGACATGACCCTGGGGGTCATGCTGTCCCTCACAGCACCGGGCCCAACACCTGAGCCAATCACAGGAGGCCTTGTGGAGAGAGAGAGAGAGAGAGAGAGAGAGGCTGGAATGGAGGGAATTTATGGCTGTCTCTCTCCCTCTCTCTCTCTCTCTCTCTCTCTCTCTCTCTCTCTCCTCTCTCTCTCTCTCTCTCTCTCTCTCTGTGTCTCTCTTTTTTGATTTGTTTGATTCTTTTGTGTAAAACTTCTATACATGTATATTTATGGGGATATAAATGTATAGTAAATATAGTAACAGTCAGTATTTAATACTCTGTGTGTGTGTGTGTGTTATGTGTGTGTGTGTGTGTGTGTGTATGTGTGTGTGTGTTTGTGTGTGTGTGTTTATGTGTGGTGTGTGTGTGTGTGTGTGTGTGTGTGTGTGTGTGTGTGTGTGTGTGTGTTTATGTGTGTTTATGTGTGTGTGTGTGTGTGTGTGTGTGTGTGTGTGTGTGTGTTTATGTGTGTGTGTGTGTGTGTGTGTGTGTGTGTGTGTGTGTGTGTGTGTGTGGAGCAGAACGCAGGGTGAAACATGTGGGGTCCGCGATCGCAGGAGGTCATGGGACATCAGATGAACAGCCCCCCCATCCAGCACTGGTCCCTCACACAGGTACACACACACACGCACACACACACACACACACACACACACACACACACACACACACATACACACACACACACATACACATACACACTGCAACATCCCATAATAAGTGTGTTTGTCTCCTCTAGTCCCTGCAGGCCCGCAGGTCGAGACCATCCCTCCTCCACTACAGGCCGACGCCCCCTCGGCCCTGACCAATGGCAGCCATGCTGTCCCGCCCCCCAGCACCCTCTCTGGGCCCGGGAGACCCACAACTACTGGTACGCTGGAGAGCCCATCCTGAGCTCTATAGCAGAGATAGAGCTCACACTGAACTCTATAGTAGAGATAGAGCTCACACTGAACTCTATATTAGAGATAGAGCCCATCCTGAGCTCTATAGCAGAGATAGAGCTCACACTGAACTCTATAGTAGAGATAGAGCTCACACTGAACTCTATAGTAGAGATAGAGCTCATACTGAACTCTATAGCAGAGATAGAGCACATACTGAACTCTATAGATTGTGTGTGTGTGTGTGTGTGCGTGTATGTGTGTGTGACTGGGTGTGTGTGTGTGTGTGTATATGTGTGTGTGTGTGTGTGTGTGTGTGTGTGACCGGGTGTGTGTGTGTGTGTTGCTTTGTCTTCACGTCTCTCTTTGAAAGTGAGAGCTCCTGTCTCTAACGCCTTCACTCCCCAGGGAGCTGGCTGCAGCATGCACGTGTGTGTGTGTGTGTGTGTCTGTGTGTGTGTGTGTGTGTGTGTGTGTGTCTGTGTCTGTGTCTGTGTCTGTGTCTGTGTCTGAGTGTGTGTGTGTGTGTGTGTGTGTGTGTGTGTGTGTGTGTGTGTGTGTGTGTGTGTGTGTGTGTGTGTGTGTGTCTGTGTGTGTGTGTGTGAGACACAGGGTGACGGGGATCTCCTTTGTCTCCTGCTTTCATTCACCAACTCTTGGAGCAGTAAAACTCCCCTCCTCTCCCCCTCTCTCCTTTCTCCTTTCTCCTCCTCCCTTCCTGTTCTGCTGCTCACACCTCTCTCTCTCTCTCTCTCTCTCTCTCTCTCTCTCTCTCTCTCTCTCTCTCTCTCTATTGCGGCTGTAAACTCTCTATTCTCTCCCCCTCCCTCCCGGCTTCCTGCCCCCCCCATGAGGCTGCATATCAAAGCCGGGGGGGGGGGGGGGGTGTCTACCACTCAGGGTCACATGACCTCACCTACCGTTCACCTAGGTGTAGGCTTCAGTCATGCCACATTGTCTTTGCCGTCTGAATATCTTATCTTGCCGATATATTTTAATATTTCAACTATATATATTAAATCTATAAATATGAATCAATATAAGACAAGATAAATTCTTGTGCCAGGTTGCATAGCAACACAGCACAATAAAACAATAGAGAAATACACAGTATAATAACAATAAAAATCAACTAACAGATATGTATGTATGTAACATGAATAAACCATGTGATGGCAGGTCTCCATGGCAACGCCGGACCCCCTAAGAAGAGACACAAGGGCTGGTCCCCGGAGTCCGCAGCCCCCCCGATGACTGAGACCTCCACCCTGAAGAGCCCACCTTCCTCCTCCTCCTCCTCCTCCTCCTCTTCATCAGCAGCAACGGCGGCGGCGCTACCGTCGGTGCAGCCGCCGCCAGCCCCTGCCTTGCTCAACAGCAGCTGCCCTCAGCCAGCAGGTAGGAGGAGGAGGACGGAGGAAACATTGACATTGATGTTGCTGTGGTTTCACCTTTTGGTTTAAACTGAAAATACTCGTCAGCCAGTCCGGATCAAAAGCGTTTCGATGCAGCGTGTTACATGTTGCTGTATGTGGTGTATTTTGTCTGTCGCTCAGAAGCTGTGGCTCCGCCCACCGTGTCTCAGGGGTCCTTCCTGCCCCTCCTGTCCTCCCACGGGGCGTCCGTCACAGTGCCTGATCACCTGCTGCAGACCTGCAGACTGCAGCCTGTCATCTTCAAAGGTACATGAATGTTATTTCTATGGAGACACGTCCTGGCTGCCGGACTGGTTAGCACAGTAGCGTTGATTAGCTTCACATGCTAGCTAGACTTCCTGCTGGTGAGGCTGGGCTCTGGGGGGGTCACACCAGGGCAGCACCCAGCAGATGGACACCAAGCCCATCTCCCCCGCAGGTCAAGGGTCAGCCAAGATCAAGCACCCAAGGCCTCCTCCTCAACCTCTCATTGGCCCCTCCCCTCTCACCCAGTAATATGGGTCTCCTGTCTGGCCCCTCCTCTCCTCTCTCCTCTCTCTCCTCTCTCCTCTCCTCTCCACTCCTCTCCTCTCCTCTCCTCTCCTCTCTCCTCCTCCTCTCTCCTCTCTCCTCTCTCCTCTCTCCTCTCCTCTCCTCTCTCTCCTCTTTCCTCTCTCCTCTCTCCTCTCGTCTCCTCTCTCCTCTCATCCCCTTTGTCTCCTCATTTCCTCTTCTCACCTTCACATTATCTCCTGCTCTTTCTCTCTCTCTTTTTCCTTCGTTCCTTCTTCCTTTTCTCATCGATTTCCCGTTCAGTCGTCATCTCATCACACCTCAGTCCCCCCCCCCCCAGCCAACAGCTGGTGTGTGTGTGTGTGTGTGTGTGTGTGTGTGTGTGTGTGTGTGTGTGTGTGTGTGTGTGTTTGCGCGTGTGTGTGTGTGCGTGTGTGTGTGTGTGTTTTTGCATGTGCGTGTGTGTGTGTGTGTGTGTGTTTGCATGTGTGCGTGTGTGTGTTTTTGCGTGTGCATGTGTGTGTGTGCGCGTGCGCGCGTGTGTGTGTGTGTGTGTTTGCGTGTGCGTGTATGTCGCCTTCCCTTTCATTGCGCAACTTCTGGAAGAGGAGAAATCCAAAAATGTTTAAACATTTTTAGCACAATTGAAACGATGTTGTTCTTGTCAGGGGAACATCACGCTAATGTAAGTGTGGTTCTAACTACACAACTTTAAAATAGTTCAATTGCAAACTAACGCCCCCTTTAAGAATGATAAATTAATCGACTAATTGTTAATAATCCATTACTTATTGTCTACTCATTAGCGTCTCATTTTCAACTGATTGCCCCTCCCCCAGGTCACGGGCCGCTCCCCCAGCTGCGTGGGAACGTGGGGGAGGTGCTTGTCAGCTCCCTGCTGCACACGTGTTACCTGAGCTCCCAGACGCTGCCTCAGGTGTACCAGCACTACGGCCCCTCCCCCATCCAGCCGCTGTCCACTGAGATGCAGATCCTGCTCACCGTCTACTACCTGGTGCAGCTGGGTCTGTGCACGCACAGACACACACACACACTCACACTCACACACACACACACACACACACACACACACACACACACACACACACACACACACACACACACACACACACACACACACACACACACACACAGACACACACACACACACACAGACACACACACACACACACAGCACACACAACACTCACACACACACACAGACACACACACACACACACAGACACACACAGACACAGACACACACTGAGAGACACACACACACACAGACACACACACACACACTGAGACACACACACACACTCACACACACACAGACACACACAGACACTCACACACACACAGACACACACACACACACTGAGAGACACACACACACACACACTCACACACACACTCACACACACAGACACACAGGCACACACACACACTCACACACACACAGACACACACTATCACACACAGACACACACACAGACACAGACACACACACAGACACACACACAGACACAGACACACACCACACACTGAGAGACACCACACACACACAGACACACACAGACACACACACTGAGACTCACACACTGAGAGACAGGACACGCGCACACACACACACACACACACACACACAACACACACACAACACACACACAGAACACACACACAGACACACACACACAGACACACACACACACACACACACACAAACACAGAGACACACACGCACACAGACACACACACACACACACACACACACACACAACACACACACACAGAGACACACACACACACACACACACTGAGAGACACACACACACACACACACATACACACACACATAGTGGTTAATGGAATGTTATTGACATGTCATTGGTATGTTATTGGCATGTTACTGGTATGTTATTGACATGTCATTGGTATGTTATTGACATGTTACTGGTATGTTATTGACATGTCATTGGTATGTTATTGGTAACTGGTATGTCCTGATAGGTCCAGATCAGGTCCCTCTGGTGGAGGACTTGGAGCAGATCTTTATGCGGTCCTGGAGAGAGTCTCACCTCAGTGAGATCCGTCAGTACCAGCAGCCGCCGGCCCCCCCAGACCGGCTCTATGGCCTGGAGGTGAGTCCCAGACCACACCTGCAGGACCACACCTGGCAGACAGACAGGTAGACTCACCAGGTAGACAGACAGGTAGACTCACCACGTAGACACACAGGCAGGTAGATTCACCAGAGAGACACACAGACAGGTAGATTCACCAGAGAGACACACAGACAGGTAGATTCACCAGGTAGACACACAGACAGGTAGATTCACCAGGTAGACAGACAGGTAGATTCACCAGGCAGATAGACAGGTAGACAGACAGGTAGAATGACGATGTTACAGCAGCAGAATTACAGGACTGAGATGAAGGTATGGGGTCAAGATGCAAGATGCAGAGAGAATGTAAATACTGACTTCATCATCATCATCATCATCATCATCACCCTCCCTCCCCCCTCTAGACGGGTCCCAGCCAGCAGGCCCTGACCCCCAGTCAGCTGCCCTGGTTGGCCCAGCTGGCCGCCTCCTCCTGTGGGGAGGCGGTGGTGGTCCTGGGGGAGCAGGAGGGCTCCCTGGCCCAGGGCCTGAGCCAGACCTTCAGCCGCCTGCTGGACGGGGGTCTGGTCAACACCAACTACGTGGTCATCATTGTCACACCCGCCGGCCAGGAGACCCAGTCCTGCGTGGTGGTCACAGGTGGGAGGTCCCTGACCTGGGGGTGGGGAGGAGGGCACGTTGATTTTGTGATTTAAAAACTGTTGGAATATTTGTAAATCAATGAAAGTGTTTCTCAATGTAATTTGAGTTCATATAATGTGTGTGTGTGTGTGTGCCTGCCTGTGTGTGTGTGTGTGTGTGTGTGTGTGTGTGTGTGTGTGTGTGTGTGTGTGGTGTGTGTGTGTGTGTGTGTGTGTGTGTGTGTGTGTGGTGTGTGTGTGTGTGTGTGTGTGTGTGTGTGTGTGTGTAGGTAAGCACCAGTGTCGTGCTCTATCAGAGAGTGTGTACTCCCCCAGCGAGGGTCTCAGAGCCATCGACCAGCAGCTGTCGTCCGGTCTGGCCCAGGACCTGGCTCAGTACTGCAACTCCCTGGGATCCGGTACGGTCTTACTGTTACCCTCCAGGACCAGAAGGTTCCTGGTGTGTGTGTGTAGGTGTCTTAGTGTCGTCAAACTAACAGCCTAACAGACACTCACCATCTGAATACCTTATCTTGCCTATATATTTGTATATTTTTATATTTTGACTGTACATTTGTAAATCTGTCAGTTTATTTTTATTATTCTGTTGATTTCTCTATTGTTTTATTGTACTGTATTGCAATGCAACCTGGCACAAGAATTTCCTTCGGGATTAATAAAGTTCTATCTTATCTTATCTTATCTTATCTTATCTTATCTTATCTGTCGCTGGGTTCTCTGGATCCCCAGACTGTGACATGGACTCCCTGCTGGACGCTGTGTCTCTGGACAGCCAGCAGTCCTCACCGCTCTCCAGCAGCCAGGAGTCCGGGGACAGGAGCCCAGCGAGGGCCCAGGAACCCAGCAGGGAGCCGGGCAAGGAGCCGGGCAAGGAGCTGGGCAAGGGCCCCACCAGCCCCAAACACACCGGCTCCCCGGGGCCCAGCAAGGACACGCCCAGCCCCAACCCCAACTCCGCGGCCACGCCCAGTCCCAACCCCGTGGCCACGCCCAGCCCCAAAGACAGCGCCGTAAGCCCCACCTGCCCAGGTGAGAGGAAGTGGCGCTGACAGAAGCACATGATCACGGGGGGTTCGAGTCCCTGTCTATATCAACAGGTAGAGCAAGCAAGGCATTGCTTGCTGGTCAACACCAATTGCTTGACCAGCAATTGCTTTGCTTGCCGGGGTCAGGGGTTCGAGTCCCTGTCTATATCAACAGGTAGAGCAAGGCATTGACACCTCCAGGGTTAGGGGTTCGAGTCCCTGTCTATATCAACAGGTAGAGCAAAGCGTTAACACTGCCGGGGTTAGGGGTTCGAGTCCCTGTCTATATCAACAGGTAGAGCAAGGCATTGACACTGCCAGGGTTAGGGGTTCGAGTCCCACCCGTAATAAGAATGCATTTAGGACGGTGTGGATGAAGCCCGTCCCCATGTCCTCCCAGAGTACCGCGTGTCCTGGAGGGAGGTGCGTCCCATCCAGCTGGCCGTGGCCCGGAAGCTGCTGTCCCACGTCTGCGCCATCGCGGACTCCAGCACCCAGAACCTGGACCTGGGATCCTTCGACCGCCTCAGCTTCCTCATCTGCGTGCCGCCCTCCGAGGTCACCTTCCAGCAGACCCTGCTGCACCTGCGTGCCTCCGGTCAGACCTCTACTATCGTCCATGTTCACACTCTACGTCCTGTAGTCTACGTTCTATAGTCCATGTTCACACTCTACGTCCTATAGTCTACGTTCTATAGTCCATGTTCACATTCTACGTCCAATAGTCTACGTTCTATAGTCCATGTTCACACTTTCTTAAATTTGAGCTCTAACATGCATCTGTCTCCCTGTCTCTCCGTCTGTCTGTCTACCTGTCTACCTGTCTACCTGCCCCTCTCTACCTGTCTGTGTGCAGGTGTGCTGCAGGAGATGGCGGGTGTCGACCAGGAGGGGGCGTCTGCCTGGGAGGCTGAACGATACGTGGTCAAGATGGACCAGAGTGCCGCGGTGCGCATCCACCAGCTGGTCCAGGAGGCTCGGCACAACGCCTACACTCTCTACATCCTGGTGCACGACCACGCCCACTGGGACGTCACCAGGTGGGCGGGACTCACTCACTCACCGGGCTAGGCTGTTAGCGCCGGCGTGTTAGCTAGGGTGTTAGCGACGGAGTTAGCTCCCGCGTTGACAGTCTTCCAAGCTGTTTAACCTATGACCCCCCCCCCCCCCAGTGCGTCCTACTTCAGCGTGGAGCGGGGGGTGGGCGTGGTCGACGAGCTGCTCAACTCCCGCCAGGTGACAGACGCGCCCAACGTGCTGCTGCTCCACGTCACCTCGTTCCCCTTCGCCCTGCAGACTCAGAACACGCGCATCAGCCCCTACAACGAGGTCCACTGGCCCTCCGCCTTCAGCAATGTAAGCCCCGCCCACGTTGTGTTGAGCGTTGCCACTAGATGGCGCTCTGGTGTTGGAAGCTTGGCCCGGATATGCAGAATATGGACATGTGTCTGGTAACCTTTGTGTGTGTGTGCGCGTGTGTGCGCGTGTGTGTGTGCGCGTGTGTGTGTGCGCGTGTGTGTGTGTGTGTGTGTGCAGGACGTGGACCTGTACCATGAGAAGACGAGGTACTTGGGGGTGTCTGAGCTCCTGGAGTCGACCCGGTTGGGCAGCAGCTTACCTCTCATGAGATACGACTCGGCCTTCGAGAGCATGGCCTCCGCCCTGGAGGACCGGTATGGAGCTATACTATAGAGAAATACTTATATACAGTTATATATGTATATATATATATACATTTACATTTAGGGCATCTGGCAGACACTTTTATCCAAAGTGACTTACAAAGAGTACATTTGTAGAAGGAGACAGCAATATATCACTGTGGTACATAAAGATAAGAATAGAGCAGGTTTAGAGCATTCATAGTTACAAGGTTAATAGAATGAGTTTCATAATTGATAGGTTGCCTGCATAATAGCTGGGATAAGAACATATAATATGAATATAGTTATACAGAACTATAACATATCATAAATAGCTTGGGATAAGAAAGCATATAACATGAATATATATACAGTATAACATATCATATATAGGCTGGGATAGAGAAACATATAATATGAACAAAATATAGTACTATATTATGATATATTACATGGATAGGTATAACAAACCCACCATATGTAGGGTGTGTTGTGTGTGTGTGGTGTGGTGTGTGTTGTGTGTGTGTGGTGTGTGTTGTGTGTGTGTGTGTGTGTGCTGTGTGGGTTTCGTGTGTGTGTGTGTGTGTGTTTGTGTGCTTGCCGTGTCTTGTGTGTGTGTGTGTGGTGTGGTGTTGTGTGTGTGGTGTTGTGTGTTGTGCGTGTGCATGTGTGTGTGTGTGTGTGGTGTGTGTGCGTTGTGGTGTGTGTGTGTGTCAGCTTCCCTAAGCTCCACAGTGCGGTGGTCCGCACCACGGTTCTGGTCCAGCACTACTGCGTGGCTCTGATGGCCGCCTCCAGTAGGCTCCACCCCTCCCAGCACAACCTGCACAAGCACACCTCCGTGGAGACCCTGGAGATCATCCAATCGCTGCTCGGCGCCGCCCAGCGATGCCCCGCCCACCACGGTCACATGGTGCTGTTGCGGATCCCCTCATTGGCCCTGGCGGCCTGGGCCCAGCGCAGGCTGGCGGACGTGCGGCGGCGTCTGGGTCTGGAGGACAGCTTCGAGATCGTCCTCGGGACCCCCGGGCAGCCGCTGAACATCGGACACTCCTTCACCCAGCGCATCAAGGTGAGGAGGATGAGGAGCTACCACACACACACACACACATGGCCCCATCTGAGCCCTCGTGTCATGTGATCTAGAGCTCTCAGGTCATGTGATCTAGAGCTCTCAGGTCATGTTATCTAGAGCTCTCAGCTCATTTGTGAAACCAACTTGTAGAAGACTGGTATTTATAAATGTTATACTTGAATAAGATATTTAAATGTTTCTCTTTCATTGTCTTTTACTGTGTGTGTGTGTGTGTGTGTGTGTGTGTGTGTGTGTGTGTGTGTGTGTGTGTGTGTGTGTGTGTGTGTGTGTGTGTGTGTAGTCGTGGCTGGACATCCAGGATGCTGGTTGGGTGCCAGGGACCTACCTGGAGCTAGAGGCCCTGCCCTGCCTCCTCATCCTGTCAGGGGCCGAACCCCTGGGGGAGTCCCTGCCCAGGTACACACACATCTGCCTAACACCCTCTGACACACACCTGGCCAGGTACACACACACCTGCCCAGGTACACACACACCTGCCTAACATCCTCTTACACACACCTGTCTTATGAAAATGAAACACTAAACTCTGCGTGCCCCACCCCCCCCACCCCCACCAGGTCATTGAAATACTGCGACCTGCGCGTAATAAGCTCCTCCTACCTGCAGAGGACCACCCTTGAGCAAGAGTTAGGATTGGCCGCCTACCTGGTGAGGGCGGAGTCTCGTCCCCCGCACGACCCTGGACCAGGAAGTGACATCCTGGAGAGCGACGCGGACAAGCTGAGCAGCACGGACAACGAGGAGGAGGAGGAGGACAGCGGTACGAAGACCAAGAGACCCGAGTCTCCTCCACGCCGATAACAGCCTCGACCTGCTCCACCTGTAGTGTAGTGTCTGTCCTGCCAGGTGGAGCTGCTTCCACCTGGCAGGACAGACACTACACTACAGAATGTATTTCATTGATTTGCTGATTCATGATTTGATTGTCTGTGAACTGTGAGGATGTGTCTTCAACTCTTAACTCCTCCTCCTACTCCTCCTGTAGGTTCTCCTCCCCTGCCCGGCCAGCAGGCCCCGCCCAGCGCAGACGCTGGCCCCGCCCATGACACCGCCGCCCCCCTCCCCCTGGGACCGCCCCCCGAGCCCCCCCGCCTCACCCCCAGCGACACCCACACCAGGCCCCGCCCCTCCACCCCCCCCAGGCCCCGCCTCACTCTGCTCCGCCTCCTCCTCCCCCCCCCACTCCTCCTCCTCTGGCCCTCGCCCCTGCTCCCCCCTCCTCCTCGCGCCCGCCGCCAGCCCTCCAAGTCGTCCTCCTCCGACTCCCTGTCCCCAGGCTCCGCCTCCTCGCCGCTCCAGAGCTGCTCATGGGCGCGGGGGGTCAGCCGGCCCTCCTCCGTGCTCCTCCCCCGGGCCCTCTATGACATCATCACCGCCAGCGACGGGAGCGGACTCCCGCGGTGCACCTCCTTCCTGCCCCACATGTCGGTCGCCTGGGCGAGCAGCTTCAGGTAGGAGCTGTAGGAGCTAGGAGGCATCTTGCTCGAGGATGCTACAGGAAGGGGCTAGGAGGCATCTTGCTCTAGGATGCTACAGGTAGAGGCTAGGAGGCATCTTGCTCTATGATGCTACAGGTAGGGACTAGGAGGCATCTTGCTCTAGGATGCTACAGGTAGGGGCTAGGAGGCATCTTACTCTAGGATCCTACAGGTAGGGGCTAGGAGGCATCTTGCTCTAGGATGCTACAGGTAGGGGCTAGGAGGCATCTTGCTCTAGGATGCTACAGACCTCGCGTGTTGATGACCTCATGTGTTGATGACCTCACGTGTTGACCTCACGTGTTGATGACCTCACGTGTTGATGACCTCACGTGTTGATGACCTCACGTGTTGATGACCCCGCCCCCCAGGCCCCTGCTGAGCAAGATGATGACGTGTACGGAGCAGTCTCTGTACTACCGCCAGTGGACCGCCCCACGTCCCCAGCACATGGACCGCACCAACCGCACCGAGGGACGCAGCGACAACTTCCACCCCCGCCGCCTGCTGCTCAGCGGACCGCCCCAGGTGCTGCCCTCACTTCCTTCCCTTCCTTTCTTCCTTCCCTTTCTTCCGTCCTTTCCTTTCCTTCCTGTGTTAGCATCTGGTGGTGCTAATGGTGTCTCTCTCTGCTGCTGGCGTCCAGGTAGGGAAGACGGGAGCCTACCTGCACTTCCTGGGCATCCTGTCCCGCATGCTGATCAGGCTGATGGAGGTGGACGTGTACGACGAGGAGGAGCTGGGCTGCAGTCAGTACACTCACACACACTTACATGTGCACACACACACACTTACATGTGCACACACACACGTGATACATGTCATATCCATCCTGTGTTTCTCCTGCTGCTGTGTGGGTGTTCACCTGTGGGTGTGGTTATCCCAGGTGAGCAGGGGGAGGGGCTGCAGTACCACGCCCCCGGGACCGCCTGGCCCCGCCCAGAGGTGCTCAGGTCCATGCCCTTCGACTACGCCGTCCACGACCCCAAACACGAAGACATCAGCACCGTGTACCAACCTGGACACACACCTGGACACACACCTGGCCCGGAAGGTGGGGGAGGGGAGAGAGAGAGAGGAGAGAGAGAGAGAGAGAGAGAGAGAGAGAGAGAGAGAGAGCGAGAGAGAGAGAGAGAGAGAGAGAGAGAGAGAGAGAGAGAGAGAGGGACAGAGGTACGGAGAGAGGGAGAGAGAGGGACTACTTTATCAATCCTCAAGGAAAATATGCATATGTACACACACATGTACCTAATTAGATGTCCATAAGAGATCTGTACATGCATGTATACACACAGAGTACACGCGTGTAACACACGTGTAAGGCTGTGTTTCGTGTGTCTCCAGCGAGGCGTGTCCGCCGGCAGGACGAGAGCTTCCTGTGTCGTCGGACCTCCAGGATGAAGCTGTCCAAACACGCAGCCTACAACGCCTACCACCACTGTGAGCAGTGCCACCAGTACATGGGATTCAACCCCCGATACCAGGTACCAGTGTGTGTGTGGGTGTGTGTGTGTGTGTGTGGTGTGGTGGTGTGTGTGTGTGTGTGTGTGTGTGTGTGTGTGTGTGTGTGTGTGTGTTTAATGTCTTGACCGTTTCCTGTTGACCTCCAAGATAAGATAAGAACTTTATTAATCCCCAAAGAAATTCTTGTGCCAGGTTACATAGCAATACAGTACAATAAAACAATAGAGAAATACACAGAATAATACAAATAAACTAACAGATTCACAAATGTACAGTCAAAATATACAAATATATAAATATATAGGTAAGATAAGGTATTCAGACGGTGAAAACAATTTGTCATAATTGGAGTGTAATACTGTGATAATAATAATGGTTAGGGGACGTATTGCACCTGATAGAAGGAATATTAAGAATATTGCACATAATGTTGAAAGGTAATGTAGGAGAGGTATTGGACATGACATTAAGAATATAGCACATGATGATGAGAGGAGATGAGAGGTAGTATTACAGAGTTATAGATAACATGATATTAATAATAATAATATAGCACATGATAGAGAATATTGCACATGATGTTGGGCAGTAATAACCTCTGACCTCTGCCCTCCAGATGTGTGAGTCCTCGCTCCACGCCTTCACCTTCTCCCACCTGCAGCTGGGCGATGACATCCAACTCTTCTTCATCATCCCCAAGTCCAAGGAACACTACTTCAGCTTCAGCCAATCAGGAGGCCAGCTGGAGAGCCTCAGACTGCCCCTCACTTCTGATTGGGTAAACCATGTCCGGGTATCTGGGGATTGGTCGGTTCGTGCGGGGAAACGTGAGGCTTCAGGAAGATGAACTCTGAACTCTGAACTCTGATTGGGAATACTGAGTCCATGTGCATTCCTAGTGAGGTTTAAAATCAGTTCTGCACACTGAACATGATTTAGGGTCTGTTCAGGATGACACTGTTACATCATAGTGCAGTGTCTCTTTATGTTTACTAGATGGCACTAGAGACCCAGGTTCCAAAATCATTACCACTCTCCTGCTTGTTTTTCGTCTCAGAGCCCCGACTGCATCAAGAGCCCCATCTTCACGCCCACCACAGGACGCCACGAGCACGGCCTCTTCAACCTCTTCCACGCCATGGAGGGCGCTGCCCACCTCCACATCTTGGTGGTCAAGGAGTACGAGAATTGGGCCATCTACAAGAAGTACTGGCCCAACACATCATGCTGGGTCTGCCCCCGGTCCTAAACAACGCAGCCCGGGATACGTAAATGAGGGGTTAGACAGTACAGAGACAGGTCATTAAGGAGCAGGTAGGGGTTTAGACAGTACAGAGACCAGGTCATTAAAGCGTAGGGTCTGTTCAGGATGACACTGTTACATCATAGTGCAGTGTCTCTTTATGTTTACTAGATGGCACTAGAGACCCAGGTTCCAAAATCATTACCACTCTCCTGCTTGTTTTTCGTCTCAGAGCCCCGACTGCATCAAGAGCCCCATCTTCACGCCCACCACAGGACGCCACGAGCACGGCCTCTTCAACCTCTTCCACGCCATGGAGGGCGCTGCCCACCTCCACATCTTGGTGGTCAAGGAGTACGAGATGGCCATCTACAAGAAGTACTGGCCCAACCACATCATGCTGGTGCTGCCCCCGGTCTACAACGCAGCCGGGATAGGTAATGAGGGGTTAGACAGTACAGAGACAGGTCATTAAGGAGCAGGTAGGGGTTAGACAGTACAGAGACAGGTCATTAAGGAGCAGGTAGGTGTTAGACAGTACAGAGACAGGTCATTAAGGAGCAGTGTGTTTTTCCTTCCACCAGGCTCCGCCCACTTCCTGATCAAGGAGCTGTCCCACCACAACCTGGTCCTGGAGCGTTCCCGCCGGCAGGAGGGTGGCGGGCCCCCGGGGGACGTGTGGCCCTTCATCGTGGTTGCAGACGACTCCTGCGTCATGTGGAACACGGTGGACGTCGACGCGCGAGGGTACGACCACCACCACCACCACCGCGCCTCTGCTCTGTGCTTCATGTCTGACTGTTGTTGGATTATGGATGTTTAACTGTTTATTGTTGATGGAAAAAAGACCTTTAGACTCTTTACTAAAATATGCTGTATATTTTTTTTAAAAGCTCAGAAATATCTGTACTCAAAAACATGAATGTCTTCAGATGTGAGGTTCCACAGGTAAAACATAAAGATGAGCTTATTGTTGTGAGCGTTGAGGAGGTGAAGACGTCTCTTCTTGTCCCCCAGCGGCCTGGTGGAGCGCGGGGCGTCCCTGAAGCAGGTGCTGCAGACCCTGGAGGCCTGCCCCGACCTCGCTCACCTGGGGGTCCTGCGGCATCCGGAAGTGGAACAGCCGTGGACTCAAAGGTCAGAGGTCACTCGGGGATACACACGGATAGATAGATACTGTATATTTATGAGGTCATCTGTACCTGTAAGATAAGATAAGATAAGATAGAACTTTATTAATCCTGAAGGAAATTCTTGTGCCAGGTTGCATAGCAATACAGTACAATAAAACAATAGAGATATCAACAGAATAATAGTCAATATAAAAATATGCAAATATATAGGCAAGATAAGATATTTAGACGGCAAAAGCAGTTTGGCATAATTGAAGTGTAATATTGTGATAGTAATAATGGTTAGTATTGCACGTGAAAAATATTACACATAATGTTAAGGTAATGTAGGAGAGGTATTGGACATGACATTAAGACATTAAGAATATTGCACATGATGATGAGAGGAGATGAGAGGTAGTATTACAGGTAATATTTATAGATAACATGATATTAATAATAATAATAATATAGGACATGATAGAGAGTATATTAAGAATATTGCACATAATGTTGAAAGGTAATGTAGGAGAGGTATTGAACGGTCCCAGAGGTACAAGGTTCCCAGGGTCCCCAGTGTTCAGGTCCATGCGTCCGCAGGTCCGAGGGCCAGCGAGCCGTTCCACCGCGGCCACCTGCACGACCTCCTGCTGGTCAACGTGGAGCGCTGCGGCGACGTCCGCTACGACCAGCACCGATTCAGCTGCCACGACGTGGACTTCGGCCTGCGGGCCCACAGCGCCGGACTGCTGCTCTGTCGCTTCAACCGCTTCAGCGTCATGAAGAAACACATCATCATCGGGGGATACCGCACCTTCATCATCAAGACCAAGGTACGCACACACACACAGTTAACGGCAACACACACACACACACAACACACACACTTAATCAACACCACACACACTATTATCACACACACACACACACATTTATCACACACACAACACACACACACACATACACTGTCACACACATACTGTACATACATACACTGTCACACACCACACACACACACACATATTATCACACACACACACAGTAACGCATACACACACAGACATACTATCACACACACACAAAGCATGAGATGTGTGTGTGGGAGCTTAGCTTAGGAAGTAGCAGGAGTCCAAACCAACGTGAGTGGATGTATAACAGCGGTGGCTCCCCCCCCCCCCAGATGACGGACGTCCCGACCTCGGTAGGCCCCGCCCAGTACGTGTGCGCCCCCGACAGCAAGCACCTGTTCTTGGCCGCGCCCCCCCAGCTGCTGCTGGAGCGCTACCTGCAGCACACGGGGCCCCGCCTCTTCCCCCTCGGCACCCAGAGCCACGCCCACCCCGTCCTGTCGGTGGACTGCTTCCTCAACCTGGGGCCCCAGGTACACACACACACACACACACACACACACACTAACACACACTCTAACACGCACACACTCTAACACACACACACACACATTATGGTGTGAGGTAACTCTCCCCTCCCCAGGTAACAGTGTGTTACAACTCTCCCCTCCAGGTAACAGTGTGTTACAACTCTCCCCTCCCCAGGTAACAGTGTGTTACAACTCTCCCCTCCCCCAGGTAACAGTGTGTTACAACTCTCCCCTCCCCAGGTAACAGTGTGTTACAACTCTCCCCTCCCCAGGTAACAGTGTGTTACAACTCTCCCCTCCCCAGATAACAGTGTGTTACAACTCTCCCCTCCCCAGGTAACAGTGTGTTACAACTCTCCCCTCCAGGTAACAGTGTGTTACAACTCTCCCTCCAGGTGACCGTGTGTTTCGTCAGCTCCAGGCCTCGCGCCCTCAACCTGAGCACCGCTGGGCTGCTGTTCAGTGGCCTCCTGCTGGGCTTCACCGACGCCTACGTTAGCCCCGCCTTCCTCAGGAAGTTCACCTTCCTCAAAGGTACATACACACACACACACACCACACACACACACACACACTATAACGTTTGAAATAAGACCAAGCTATATTTGAAATAAATGTGTCAATATACACACAATAGCATCAGTGTGAAATATACTACAATGTAAAGTATACAAACTTTATAAATACATATAGTATATATATAAGTGTAGATAAGATAAGATAAGATAGAACTTTATTAATCCGGAAATTATTAAAAATGAATTAAAGGAAATTGTTGTGCCATACATATATACGTATATATATATATACAGTATATACTATATATATGTATATACTCCCCCCTTCCCACAATGCTTTCCTCCATCTCTCCTCTGACCTCCGTGTGTGACCTCTGTGTGTGACCTCTGTGTGTGACCTCCGTGACCCCAGGCGCGACCCTGTGTGTGATCTGCGCCGACCGCAGCTCCCTGCGCCACACGGTGGGCCGGCTGGAGCTGGAGGAGGCGTGGCGATTCCGCCTCAGCGACGAGTTCCAGACCGCCAACGCCAAGGAGGACCGCCCCCTTTTCTTCCTGACCGGGAAACACATCTAGCTCCTCCCACACCTGGAGGACCGCCCCCTTTTCTTCCTGACCGGGAAACACATCTAGCTCCTCCCACACCTGGAGGACCGCCCCCTTTTCTTCCTGACCGGGAAAACACATCTAGCTCCTCCCACATATAAACTCTACCATTTCTACCATTTCTGGCTCCACCCACATCCGACTCCTCTTCCCACACTTGATTTCTCCCCCCCCCTAAAGACACTCCAAGTGAAGGGGGTGGGCTGGGGGTGTGTGTTACCATGGAAACCATGGTTCCATCCCGGCTGAGATGTTTACGCCCACAACAGGATTTGCAGGATGCACACTCTGGAGTGACACACACACACACACACACACACACACACACACACACACACACACACACATACCACACACACACCACACACACCATACACACACACCATACACACACACACACACACACACACACACCACACACACCACACACACACACACACACACACGTGGACTCTGAAGACCTAATCTACCTGAACACACCGTAGGAGGGGTTGGTACGGTCCGCCATCGTAGACGTGATCTTTATTGTTAATATGATCAGTATTATTAGTCTGGGTATCATTAGTATGATGTGTACACAACTCTCCACAGTTGAACTATTAGTTCACCAACCTAACAAGAATACAATCCTACAATCATGTTGGAAATAGTTAACTTTTTATCTACTAGTTAAACGGGTTAAGTGATATATTGTTTGTGTTCATTAAATTTAATCTGTGAGGTTAGATTCACCTGCTAGCTGTTACCTGCAGGCAGGCACACCTGTGTGTGTGTGTGTGTGTGTGTGTGTGTGTGTGTGTGTGTGTGTGTGTGTGTGTGTGTGTGTGTGTGTGTGTGTGTACAGGTGCAATCTGAAGAGCCTTCAGGTGCGTGAGTTTTTAGCTTTGAGTCATGTCGTTGGGCGGTGTTATCTTGTATTTATCATTACATTACAGGGTGTTGTCCTGAGACATGTTGTCCTGTGTCTGATATTTATTCTTATAAACTCAATCCTTCCCCGGTGAACAACAATCAGTCTGGAAACCACTTGAAGTACAAAGAGCAATTCTTTTGCAGTTTTTTATGCAGGTTTTTTTACTTGCCGAGTATTGTAATACTCTGTAGCTATTTGTATTTGGTTTGGAAAAAGATGAAAGTGGAATTACTTATCTACTTTATGAATGAGTTTGAAGAGATAACTTTTGATATCTTGATATTATTTTTACCTGTGGGTTTAAACTCCTTTTGTAGTTCGACTAGATGGAAGTATTTACAATGTGCTCCACTGTGTACTTCTCCTGTGTATAAATGTACATAGTACTTCCTCTCATGTTGTCTTTGTTACATTTGTACGTGTTTTACACAATGTTGGAAATACTTATTTTGTCAGCTGCAATCCATTGTACACAGTGAGTGTACCTACACACTGTGTGTAGCTACTCAACCGTTTTATTTTCAAATACCTCATGAACATGTTGCGTGTGTGTAGCAGCTCTGCAGGGTGTGTAGAGTGTGTGTAGTGTGTGTGTAGAGAGTGTGTAGAGTGTGTGTAATGCAGAACAGGGTAATGAATAAAGTCTTCTAACAATCTACCTTGCTTTTCGTCTACCATCTGAGGGGGCAAAGGTCACGAGGGTGTATCCCATGAATGATCATCCAATGAATGTATATTTATTGACATTTGGTCATTTCGCACACAGAACCTGGTCAGGTGAGGCACAACACGCAGGCTGTTCACACAACCATCTCATCGGATGACGTAAGACTCCATTGTAACCTTTATGTCTGTGATAGCTGTGGTGTCATCTTTAGCGTTTGGTTCACTTTGTTGTCCTGGGAGTGCTAAGAGAGCGTGCAGTCCAACTAAAACCTTTAGCTTTTTAACATACCGCTACTATCAGGGCCGGATGTATGTTCATCAAGATGACGTGAAAGCTTGCACAAGCACATGCAATGACCGTCAGGAACTTGGAGTTGAAGTTGTAACCGGTGCTCATAGGAAAGCCCGGAAGAAGTCTTTCTGAGGACAAATGGAGAGAGGAGAGTTGGAGAGGAGGACATCTTCATACTGTAATAAACCTTTCACCACAAACCTGCCTGTGTCCTTGGAGGAGCCCCGAGCTAAACCACATTGTAGCACGGACTATGCTCCACTAACATACACATACATTATATAATAGTAGTCGTTACTGGGGAGGACTTGGTGAGGTAAGCATTGCGGTGTCCAAGTCTCACATGAAGCCTCAGCCAGTTGCAAATTCTGGCTGAGGCAAGACACGGGGTCAGGTGTCAAAACACCCAGAAGCTTCTAAGAACTTGTGTGTGGTTTGACTTCTACTGTCTGTGTGTGTGTGTGTGTGTGTGTGTGTACAGCAAGTCTTTCTCTAGTTTCTACTAAGCACCCCCTTCCTAGAACACATGAGTTGCTAAAATGAGACTTAAAGTGTTTCTTTATATGGGCTGCCACCAACCAGAGGAGCGTGGAAGACCTCCAGAGACCACCTGGTCCACTCTGGGGACACGCTGTCCACATCCACACGGACCCTGAACACTGTCAAGATGGCTGTGGGTTATCAGAACACGACAGGAAGAAAAACCATGGAAACATTTGACAAAAGTACAGAATAGTTGTACTTTTCGATGTTTGAGAGCAGTTTTGGGAGGAACGTCCCGAGGAACATCCTGTACGCCTCCGCTCGTTCTCTGGAGGGGATCTAGCGGTCTGGACAGCAGGATAGCAGGACAGAAGGACAGCAGGACAGAAGGACAGCAGGACAGCAGGACAGAAGGACAGCAGGACAGAAGGTCAACAGGACAGCAGGACAGAAGGACAGCAGGACAGAAGGACAGAAGGACAGCAGGACAGAAGGGGGGGGCTGGATCATGCAGACATGGTCCCTGTGGGCGAGAGACTACCGTCCCAGCGAGAGAGCCCCGTGGACGGCTGGACCTGGGTAAAGAGACACCGTGTGCACGTTGTTCACCGTTCACCGAGCACACACCTGCAGCCTGGGAGTGTAGGTGGAGAGGGTGGTGGTGGTGTTGTGATGGAGGTGGTGGTGTTGTGATGGAGGAGGTGGAGGTTGGGGGGAGTGTATTAAGCATTGTGTAAGAGACCACGTTGCAGTGTGTGTGTGTGTGTGTGTGTGTACTTTGAGTGGGAACTCATAACTCATCCTGTGGGTGTTTTATTGTGTCCAAGATAACTGATGGATGGGGTGGGGGGGGTGGTGCCTGCTGCACATGCACACTTACTGTACTGCTGTGGTGTAGGTGGAGCTGGTGGTGTTGGTGGAGGTGGGGGAGGAGGTGACGGAGGTGGTGGTGGTGTAGTTGTAGGTGGTGTTGTGATGGAGGAGGAGGTGACGGAGGTGGTGGTGGTGTAGTTGTAGGTGGTGTAGTGATGAGGTTGTGGTGGAGGAGGAGGTGAGGGAGGTGGTGGTGTTGTAGTTGTAGGTGGTGTTGTGATGGAGGTGGTGGTGGAGGAGGAGGTGACGGAGGTGGTGGTGTAGTTGTGGGTGATGTTGTGATGGAGGTGGTGGTGGAGGAGGAGGTGACGGAGGTGGTGGTGGTGTTGTGATGGAGGTGGTGGTGGAGGAGGAGGTGACGGAGGTGGTTGTGGTGTAGTTGTAGGTGGTGTTGTGATGGAGGAGGTGGGGGTGGAGGAGGTGACGGAGGTGGTGGTGGTGTAGTTGTAGGTGGTGTTGTGATGGAGGAGGAGGTGGGGGTGGAAGTGGAGTTCTGCAGAACTTTGTGTTCCTGAAAGCCAAAGCAACTCAGTAAACAAGCTGTCAGTCACCAGCTGACATGGCTCCGCCCCCTCACTTGATAGGTTGATGCTGATCTCATTCACAAGCTGGGTGGCCGGACAGGCGTTCTGATTGGCTGATAGAGCAGGTAGGGGTTAGACAGTACAGAGACAGGTCATTAAGGAGCAGGTAGGGGTTAGACAGTACAGAGACAGGTCATTAAGGAGCAGTGTGTTTTTCCTTCCACCAGGCTCCGCCCACTTCCTGATCAAGGAGCTGTCCCACCACAACCTGGTCCTGGAGCGTTCCCGCCGGCAGGAGGGTGGCGGGCCCCCGGGGGACGTGTGGCCCTTCATCGTGGTTGCAGACGACTCCTGCGTCATGTGGAACACGGTGGACGTCGACGCGCGAGGGTACGACCACCACCACCACCACCGCGCCTCTGCTCTGTGCTTCATGTCTGACTGTTGTTGGATTATGGATGTTTTAACTGTTTATTGTTGATGGAAAAAAGACCTTTAGACTCTTTACTAAAATATGCTGTATATTTTTTTTAAAAGCTCAGAAATATCTGTACTCAAAAACATGAATGTCTTCAGATGTGAGGTTCCGCAGTAAAACATAAAGATGAGCTTATTGTTGTGAGCGTTGAGGAGGTGAAGACGTCTCTTCTTGTCCCCCAGCGGCCTGGTGGAGCGCGGGGCGTCCCTGAAGCAGGTGCTGCAGACCCTGGAGGCCTGCCCCGACCTCGCTCACCTGGGGGTCTGCGGCATCCGGAAGTGGAACAGCCGTGGACTCAAAGGTCAGAGGTCACTCGGGGATACACACGGATAGATAGATACTGTATATTTATGAGGTCATCTGTACCTGTAAGATAAGATAAGATAAGATAGAACTTTATTAATCCCGAAGGAAATTCTTGTGCCAGGTTGCATAGCAATACAGTACAATAAAACAATAGAGATATCAACAGAATAATAGTCAATATAAAAATATGCAAATATATAGGCAAGATAAGATATTTAGACGGCAAAAGCAGTTTGGCATAATTGAAGTGTAATATTGTGATAGTAATAATGGTTAGTATTGCACGTGAAAAATATTACACATAATGTTAAGGTAATGTAGGAGAGGTATTGGACATGACATTAAGACATTAAGAATATTGCACATGATGATGAGAGGAGATGAGAGGTAGTATTACAGGTAATATTTATAGATAACATGATATTAATAATAATAATAATATAGGACATGATAGAGAGTATATTAAGAATATTGCACATAATGTTGAAAGGTAATGTAGGAGAGGTATTGACACGTCCAGAGACAAGGTTCCCAGGGTCCCCAGTGTTCAGGTGGTGTGTGTAACTCTCCCCTCCCCAGGTAACAGTGTGTTACAACTCTCCCCTCCCCCAGGTAACAGTGTGTTACAACTCTCCCCTCCCCAGGTAACAGTGTGTTACAACTCTCCCCTCCCCAGGTAACAGTGTGTTACAACTCTCCCCTCCAGGTAACAGTGTGTTACAACTCTCCCCTCCAGGTGACCGTGTGTTTCGTCAGCTCCAGGCCTCGCGCCCTCAACCTGAGCACCGCTGGGCTGCTGTTCAGTGGCCTCCTGCTGGGCTTCACCGACGCCTACGTTAGCCCCGCCTTCCTCAGGAAGTTCACCTTCCTCAAAGGTACATACACACACACACACACACACACACACACACACACACACACACACTATAACGTTTGAAATAAGACCAAGCTATATTTGAAATAAATGTGTCAATATACACACAATAGCATCAGTGTGAAATATACTACAATGTAAAGTATACAAACTTTATAAATACATATAGTATATATATAAGTGTAGATAAGATAAGATAAGATAGAACTTTATTAATCCGGAAATTATTAAAAATGAATTAAAGGAAATTGTTGTGCCATACATATATACGTATATATATATATACAGTATATACTATATATATGTATATACTCCCCCCTTCCCACAATGCTTTCCTCCATCTCTCCTCTGACCTCCGTGTGTGACCTCTGTGTGTGACCTCTGTGTGTGACCTCCGTGACCCCAGGCGCGACCCTGTGTGTGATCTGCGCCGACCGCAGCTCCCTGCGCCACACGGTGGGCCGGCTGGAGCTGGAGGAGGCGTGGCGATTCCGCCTCAGCGACGAGTTCCAGACCGCCAACGCCAAGGAGGACCGCCCCCTTTTCTTCCTGACCGGGAAACACATCTAGCTCCTCCCACACCTGGAGGACCGCCCCCTTTTCTTCCTGACCGGGAAACACATCTAGCTCCTCCCACATATAACTCTACCATTTCTACCATTTCTGGCTCCACCCACATCCGACTCCTCTTCCCACACTTGATTTCTCCCCCCCCCCTAAAGACACTCCAAGTGAAGGGGGTGGGCTGGGGGTGTGTGTTACCATGGAAACCATGGTTCCATCCCGGCTGAGATGTTTACGCCCACAACAGGATTTGCAGGATGCACACTCTGGAGTGACACACACACACACACACACACACACACACACACACACCATACACACACACCACACACACACACACACACCACACACACACACACACACACACACACACACGTGGACTCTGAAGACCTAATCTACCTGAACACACCGTAGGAGGGGTTGGTACGGTCCGCCATCGTAGACGTGATCTTTATTGTTAATATGATCAGTATTATTAGTCTGGGTATCATTAGTATGATGTGTACACAACTCTCCACAGTTGAACTATTAGTTCACCAACCTAACAAGAATACAATCCTACAATCATGTTGGAAATAGTTAACTTTTTATCTACTAGTTAAACGGGTTAAGTGATATATTGTTTGTGTTCATTAAATTTAATCTGTGAGGTTAGATTCACCTGCTAGCTGTTACCTGCAGGCAGGCACACCTGTGTGTGTGTGTGTGTGTGTGTGTGTGTGTGTGTGTGTGTGTGTGTGTGTGTGTGTGTGTGTGTGTGTGTGTGTGTGTGTACAGGTGCAATCTGAAGAGCCTTCAGGTGCGTGAGTTTTTAGCTTTGAGTCATGTCGTTGGGCGGTGTTATCTTGTATTTATCATTACATTACAGGGTGTTGTCCTGAGACATGTTGTCCTGTGTCTGATATTTATTCTTATAACTCAATCCTTCCCCGGTGAACAACAATCAGTCTGGAAACCACTTGAAGTACAAAGAGCAATTCTTTTGCAGTTTTTTATGCAGGTTTTTTTACTTGCCGAGTATTGTAATACTCTGTAGCTATTTGTATTTGGTTTGGAAAAAGATGAAAGTGGAATTACTTATCTACTTTATGAATGAGTTTGAAGAGATAACTTTTGATATCTTGATATTATTTTTACCTGTGGGTTTAAACTCCTTTTGTAGTTCGACTAGATGGAAGTATTTACAATGTGCTCCACTGTGTACTTCTCCTGTGTATAAATGTACATAGTACTTCCTCTCATGTTGTCTTTGTTACATTTGTACGTGTTTTACACAATGTTGGAAATACTTATTTTGTCAGCTGCAATCCATTGTACACAGTGAGTGTACCTACACACTGTGTGTAGCTACTCAACCGTTTTATTTTCAAATACCTCATGAACATGTTGCGTGTGTGTAGCAGCTCTGCAGGGTGTGTAGAGTGTGTGTAGTGTGTGTGTAGAGAGTGTGTAGAGTGTGTGTAATGCAGAACAGGGTAATGAATAAAGTCTTCTAACAATCTACCTTGCTTTTCGTCTACCATCTGAGGGGGCAAAGGTCACGAGGGTGTATCCCATGAATGATCATCCAATGAATGTATATTTATTGACATTTGGTCATTTCGCACACAGAACCTGGTCAGGTGAGGCACAACACGCAGGCTGTTCACACAACCATCTCATCGGATGACGTAAGACTCCATTGTAACCTTTATGTCTGTGATAGCTGTGGTGTCATCTTTAGCGTTTGGTTCACTTTGTTGTCCTGGGAGTGCTAAGAGAGCGTGCAGTCCAACTAAAACCTTTAGCTTTTTAACATACCGCTACTATCAGGGCCGGATGTATGTTCATCAAGATGACGTGAAAGCTTGCACAAGCACATGCAATGACCGTCAGGAACTTGGAGTTGAAGTTGTAACCGGTGCTCATAGGAAAGCCCGGAAGAAGTCTTTCTGAGGACAAATGGAGAGAGGAGAGTTGGAGAGGAGGACATCTTCATACTGTAATAAACCTGACTTTTCACCACAAACCTGCCTGTGTCCTTGGAGGAGCCCCGAGCTAAACCACATTGTAGCACGGACTATGCTCCACTAACATACACATACATTATATAATAGTAGTCGTTACTGGGGAGGACTTGGTGAGGTAAGCATTGCGGTGTCCAAGTCTCACATGAAGCCTCAGCCAGTTGCAAATTCTGGCTGAGGCAAGACACGGGGTCAGGTGTCAAAACACCCAGAAGCTTCTAAGAACTTGTGTGTGGTTTGACTTCTACTGTCTGTGTGTGTGTGTGTGTGTGTGTGTGTGTACAGCAAGTCTTTCTCTAGTTTCTACTAAGCACCCCCTTCCTAGAACACATGAGTTGCTAAAATGAGACTTAAAGTGTTTCTTTATATGGGCTGCCACCAACCAGAGGAGCGTGGAAGACCTCCAGAGACCACCTGGTCCACTCTGGGGACACGCTGTCCACATCCACACGGACCCTGAACACTGTCAAGATGGCTGTGGGTTATCAGAACACGACAGGAAGAAAAACCATGGAAACATTTGACAAAAGTACAGAATAGTTGTACTTTTCGATGTTTGAGAGCAGTTTTGGGAGGAACGTCCCGAGGAACATCCTGTACGCCTCCGCTCGTTCTCTGGAGGGGATCTAGCGGTCTGGACAGCAGGATAGCAGGACAGAAGGACAGCAGGACAGAAGGACAGCAGGACAGCAGGACAGAAGGACAGCAGGACAGAAGGTCAACAGGACAGCAGGACAGAAGGACAGCAGGACAGAAGGACAGAAGGACAGCAGGACAGAAGGGGGGGGCTGGATCATGCAGACATGGTCCCTGTGGGCGAGAGACTACCGTCCCAGCGAGAGAGCCCCGTGGACGGCTGGACCTGGGTAAAGAGACACCGTGTGCACGTTGTTCACCGTTCACCGAGCACACACCTGCAGCCTGGGAGTGTAGGTGGAGAGGGTGGTGGTGGTGTTGTGATGGAGGTGGTGGTGTTGTGATGGAGGAGGTGGAGGTTGGGGGGAGTGTATTAAGCATTGTGTAAGAGACCACGTTGCAGTGTGTGTGTGTGTGTGTGTGTGTGTGTACTTTGAGTGGGAACTCATAACTCATCCTGTGGGTGTTTTATTGTGTCCAAGATAACTGATGGATGGGGTGGGGGGGGTGGTGCCTGCTGCACATGCACACTTACTGTACTGCTGTGGTGTAGGTGGAGCTGGTGGTGTTGGTGGAGGTGGGGGAGGAGGTGACGGAGGTGGTGGTGGTGTAGTTGTAGGTGGTGTTGTGATGGAGGAGGAGGTGACGGAGGTGGTGGTGGTGTAGTTGTAGGTGGTGTAGTGATGAGGTTGTGGTGGAGGAGGAGGTGAGGGAGGTGGTGGTGTTGTAGTTGTAGGTGGTGTTGTGATGGAGGTGGTGGTGGAGGAGGAGGTGACGGAGGTGGTGGTGTAGTTGTGGGTGATGTTGTGATGGAGGTGGTGGTGGAGGAGGAGGTGACGGAGGTGGTGGTGGTGTTGTGATGGAGGTGGTGGTGGAGGAGGAGGTGACGGAGGTGGAGGTGTAGGTGTAGTTGTAGGTGGTGTTGTGATGGAGGAGGTGGGGGTGGAGGAGGCGACGGAGGTGGTGGTGGTGTAGTTGTAGGTGGTGTTGTGATGGAGGAGGAGGTGGGGGTGGAAGTGGAGTTCTGCAGAACTTTGTGTTCCTGAAAGCCAAAGCAACTCAGTAAACAAGCTGTCAGTCACCAGCTGACATGGCTCCGCCCCCTCACTTGATAGGTTGATGCTGATCTCATTCACAAGCTGGGTGGCCGGACAGGCGTTCTGATTGGCTGATAGAGCCCATCCCCCCTGACACGCCCACGTCACCAAGGAGACCAAGTGAACGCATTCCTGAGCCCATAGTTCAGATAACACACGCACACACACACATGCATACACACACAGACACAGACAGACAGACACATGCATATACACACGCGCACGCACACACATACACACACATGCACACACACACGCACACACCATCACGTGGTCACGCGGGGGAACAAGCAGCTCCTGTACGCGACACCACGTGGTGTGTTTGTGCAATGTGACTTCGTGCTCAGTCAGATCACGCGAGAGTTTGGCGTGATCTGGCCGAATTGAAATGTGACACGTGACGAGAACGGAATGGTTGTGCCTTGACCACGCCCCCCAGCTCATCTGATTGGTCGCATCAATCAACAGAATAATAAAAATAAACTAACAGATTTACTAATGTACAGTCTAGTAGAATACAAATAAAGGTGAAATATAAAAAGACAAGACAAGATAAGATATTAAGCCTGCGAAAACAACGTCATAATTGAAGTGTAATACTGTGATGATAATAATAATAAAGTTAAGGGGACGTATTGCACCTGATAGAAAGAATATTAAGAATAACATCGGTTATATCATCGTATATAATATCATCAGATCATCACACAGAAGTCAACGTATTTCAAAATAGAAGCCAAGAGAAGCAGAGGACCAGCGGAGGTTTTAATGTGGGCTCGGGGGGGCCTGTCAGCGGTCAGACCCCCCAGAGACCCCCCAGACTGTCTTCTGGAGCTGGACAAAGTCCATGACGTTATCTGAGAGGTCTTCGTCGCTTTTCTGTTCGTTCTTATCTTGGAAACAGAGTCAAAGAGATGTTGTGGATTGCTGGAGGGTCCAGGGGGTCTGTCTCCTCCTCCCTCTGCTCTGTCTCCTCCTCCTCCTCCCTCTTCCTCCTCCCTCTGCTCTGTCTCCTCCTCCCTCCTCCTCCTCCTCCTCCTCCTCCCTCTGCTCTGTCTCCTCCTCCTTCCTCCTCCTCCCTTTGCTCTGTCTCCTCCTTCCTCCTCCTCCCTCTGCTCTGTCTCCTCCTCCCTCCTCCTCCTCCTCCCTCCCTGTTTCCCAGGATGTCCGCTCGGTTCTTAGAAAAGAACTCACGTGCTTCCTTGTTCCCTCGATAACCCCTGTTGAGATGACAGAGTGTGTGTGTGTGTGTGTGTATATGTGTGTGTGTGTGTGTGTGTGTGTGTGTGTGTATGTGTGTGTGTGCGTGTGTGTGTGTGCATAGAGAGAGTTGAGTATTGCTAAATGTTTATTTTAAGGACACACACACATGCCTGCACACCTTCACACACACACACACACACACACACACACACACACACCACACTACACACACGTGTTTCCTGAGAGCCACGATGTCCTCTGTCTAATCTCTGCTGGCGTTGCGGTGCGGTGCTGTCCGAACACGAGCAACACACCTGTTCCACTCCGTTTCTCCTCAATGGCTTTTAGAGGAACACACACACACACACACACACACACACACACACACACACACACACACACTGAACATCGCCAAGTCACATCAAAAGTAATGTAACATACAAATCACAGAAAGAACATATAAAATACATCTCTCTCTCTCCTCTCTCCTCTCTCTCTCCTCTCTCCTCTCCTCTCTCTCTCTCCTCTCTCCTCTCTCTCCTCTCAGGTCCAGGGGGCGGGGCCAGGTCCAGGGGGGGCGGGAGGCGGAATAATTATTCTGCGCTTGAAATACTGCAGTACAGCCTCGAGTACAAGCAGCAGTAGTACTGGTAGTAGTAGTACTGGTAGTAGTACTAGTGGTAGTAGTAGTACTGGTATTAGTAGTACTATTATTAGTACTAGTCGTAGTGGTACTACAGTATGTGAGGAGGAGGTGCTCCCCGGATGAGGAGCAGAGAGAGGAGCAGAGAGAGGAGTGAGTACTGTACTAGACTGTTGTTGTTGTTGTTGTTGTTGTGACGGTGGCGCCCCGCGCGTCGTTTAACGATCTTGTTGATTTGGTGGCGATCACGGCTGTTGATAATAATAATAATAATAATAATAATAATAATATTAATATGTTGTTGTTGTTGTTGTAGTTGTTGTTTTGAATGGGCAGCGCCCCCCCCTTCCGAACGTGGACTGATGGTCATTGGCACGAGGATGCGATATTAATTATATTGATTATATTGATGATATTGATTATATTGGTGATATTGATTATATTGGTGATATTGATTATGTTGATTATATTGGTGATATTGATTATATTGATTATAGGCCTATTGGTGATATTGATGATACTGAACATGTGATGTGATTCCAGGCTGCTGTCTGCTTTCCTTTCATGTCACTCTTAATTATGTGTGTATGTGTGTGTGTGTGTGTGTGTGTGTGTGTGTGTGCGTGCGTGTGTGCTGTGTTTCTGTGTGTGCGTGCGTGTGTGTGTGTGTGCGTGTGTGTCTGTGTGTGTGTGTCTAGTAGTAGATCTCCTTTCACAGCCACGAGGTGCACCGTGTCTTGTGATTGGTTGTGAAAACATGGAACTGAGCTCCCATTGGCTGTTGAAACACTGAGCCCTTATTAATGTCCTTCAAGGGCGAGTTCAGTTCTGCATGGAGGGCCTCTCTGCACGTGGCCTGTCTGTCTGCCCGTGTGCCTGCCTGCCTGTCTGTCTGCCCGTGTGCCTGCCTGCCTGTCTGTCTGTCTGTCTGCCTGTCTGTCTGTCTGCCTGTCTGTCTGCGTGGTCTAACAACAGGACAATGGGTAGCAGCAGTGCTCAGGACTTAAGCAGCGCTTGTGTTGACAGAACCTCCCCCAGTCCTGTGTGAGCTGTCTCACCCCCCAGTCCTGTGTGAGCTGTCTCTCCTCCCAGTCCTGTGTGAGCTGTCTCTCCCCCCAGTCCTGTGTGAACTGTCTCTCCTCCCAGTCCTGTGTGAGCTGTCTCACCCCCCAGTCCTGTGTGAGCTGTCTCTCCTCCCAGTCCTGTGTGAGCTGTCTCTCCTCCCATTCTGTGTGAGTCTGTCTGTCCTCCCCACGGGGTGAGACGCGTGTCCCAGCCTGTAGTTAAACTAAACATTACTGCGTTTATGCGCGTTAATAACTCTTGTCAGAGGGTGTTTCTAGCTGCCAGCCGCACGCTCCCGCAGGGGCTGGTAAGGCATTGTAGCGTTGTCTCTCCAGGTCTGCCGGGACACGGAGTCACCGGGCGTCCCGGGACACTGAGGAGGACTCAGAGAGAGACAAGACAGAGTTCTTTATGGACAGTGTAGCGTCTAGATCCTGGGGGCTAAATGCTCCCCCAACACAGGACACCACAGGACAACACAACACAGGACAGCACGGGACAACACAACACAGGACAACACAACACAGGACAACACAACACAGGACAACACAACAGGACACCACAGGACACCACAGGACAACACAGGCCAACACAACACAGGACAACTCAGGACATCACAGGACAACTCAGGACAGCGCAGGATGTTAAATAATTCGGTGTATTGCAGAATTTGTAGTCATGGCAGACAGAGCTGGTGATGCTAGTCCTCCCTCAGTGTGTGTGTGTGTGTGTGTGTTCTGGTTCAACCTGTGGGCCTTGATGACCCAGTAGACCTCAGGTGTGCAGCCCCGCCCACCCCAGACTCTACCTGGGGCCAGGTGAGTCTGTAGCCCCGCCCACCCCAGACTCTACCTGGGGCCAGGTGAAGCTGCTTCAACCAGACACCAAACACACACACACTCAGACACACACAACGTTCACCTCAATACTTTCTCTGCACTCACTTTATGACTCGATCTCTTTCCCCACCTTCCTATCTGCTCTCTCTCTCTCCCCCTCTCTCTCTCTCTCTCTCTCTCTCTCTCTCCCTCTCACTCTCTCTCTGTCCCTCTCTCTCTCTCTCTCTCTCTCTCTCTATCTCTCTATCTCTCTATCTTTCTATCTCTCTCTCTCTCTCCCTCCCTGTCTCTCCACCAGTCCCAGACCATGAACTACGTGGGCCAGCTGGCGGGCCAGGTCCTGGTCCAGGTGCGGGAGCTGTACCGGGGTCTGAACCCGGCCACGCTGTCCGGGTGCATCGACGTGCTGGTGGTCCGGCAGCCCGACGGCTCGCTGCGCTGCTCGCCCTTCCACGTGCGCTTCGGCAAGATGGGCGTCCTGCGCTCCCGCGAGAAAGTGGTGAGCCATCGCCGTGGTTATCGCTTCCAGAGCTAGAGCTAGAGCTAGAGAATGTAGAAGCAACCACCATCACCTCCACCTGGTCTGGAGCACCGTCACCACTCAGACAGCCGGAGGCTCAGCTGTGCTTGTGTGTGTGTGCGTCTGTGTCTGTCCTGTGTGTGTTGTGTGTGTGTGTGTGTGTGTTGTGTGTGTGTGTGTGTGTGTCGTGTGTGTGTCTGTGTGTGTGTGTGTGTGTGTGTGTGTGTGTGTGTGTGTGTGTGTGTGTGTGTGTGTGTGTGTGTGTGTCTGTGTGTGTGTGTGCGTGTGCAGCCGATGAGTCTGCAGATGAAGCTGGGAGACAAGGGAGAGGCCTTCTTCGTCATGGAGACGGAGAACACGCTGGTGAGACACGCACACGCAACATGCACACACACACAGTTAATGTATGTGGTTATGCGTGTGCGTGTGCTAAAGCTCTCTAACATAGGAGTGTAACGTTGTGATGATCAGGACAGCTGTTCTGTGATTGATCCAGACATCTCTAGAAGCAGAGCTGTTAGACCCCTCCCACGCTGGCTTGATGTGATCTCATGATGTCACTTCCTCTGTCTGCAGGAAGTGGTTCCGTCCCATCTGGCCACGTCGCCCATCATGGCGATGGGGGCGGAGCTAATGGAGGCTCAGACTGGGCAGGGGCGGTCCTCGTCACCATCGGTACGTCAAGAGACACACACACACACATGTGTGTGTGTGGTGTGTGTGTGTGTGTGTGGTGTCTGTGTGTGCGTGTGTGTGTGGTGTGTGTGTGGTATCTGTGTGTGTGTGTGGTGTGTGTGTACATCAAGTCTGTATCTACATCTGTCCTGTGGTCCCTGCAGACCCAGGCCACTCCCTGGGGGTCCAGACCCTGGGGGTCCAGCATGGCGACCACGCTGGGGCTAAGAGGAGGAGGAAGAGGAGGAGGAAGATGAGGGTGGAGGCGGGCGGAGAGAGGAGGGGGGAGAGTGATGAAGATGATGATGACATGTTTACCATCGACATGAGCTCCGACGAAGAGGAGGAGGCAGACCAGGATAGGTGTGTGTGGTGTTGTGTGTGTGTGTATGGTGTAGTGTGTATTGGTGGTGTGTGTGTGTGTGTGTGTATGTTGGTGTGTTCTCTCAGGTGGTCAACCGTGTGTGTGTCTGCGTGTGTGTGTGTGTGTGTGTGTGTGTGTGTGTGTGTGTTTGTGTGTGTGTGTATGGTGTGTGTGTGTGTTTCAGGAGTGTGTACGGAGACGCAGAAAGCAAGTTGAGCAGCACGTATACACACTCTGGTACGGACTGGCCCCAGCCTCAGAGGTACACACACACACACACACACACACACACACACACACAACACCACACACACAGCTATTTCCTTATGAACCGTTATAACATGTTTATTAATCATAGTAAGACAGCAGCTGAACATGACCAGATGTAAGTGTGTGTTGTTATGGAGGCTGTATTCAGTGGTGTGTGTGTGTGTGTGTGTGTGTGTGTGTGTGTGTGTCCGAGCAGGCCAGGACCAGAGGACAGTGTGTGTGTCCCTGCAGACTACCGCCTGTCTGTCTCCTGTCCTCAACACACCTCACACCTGCCCCCCCACACCCGGTACGACGGTCTAGTTAGTGCTATAGTTACAGTTATAGTATAGTTATGGTTATAGTATAGTTATAGTATAGCTATGGTTATAGTTATGGTTATAGTATAGTTATAGTATAGTTATAGTTATAGTATAGTTATACAGACTAATTTTTTTGTTTTTCAATTTATATTCAATATCTTCGATTTGACTGCTAGCCAGGCATGGTCACATCCATCGCGTGAAGCTAGAGAGAGAGAGAGAGAGGGAAAGAGAGGAGAGAGAGAGAGAGAGATTATTTAGTTTTTATTTAATGGAATGAAAAATCACGAGATTGCAACATTGCAACACTATTTACAACAAAGGTAACCCAATAATCATTGCTTCCTCCATACAGAGAGAGAGAGAGAGACACACACACACACATACACACCATCTGCCTCTCATCCTCATATCACCTTTTCCCTTCCTCCCTTTCCTCCTCCTCCCCCACCTCTACCTCCTCCTCCATCCTCTCTCCTTTCCGGTAGGTTCCGCGGGGGTCTGGACGTGAGGTTATATTATAGTGGTTTCTGAGTAGTATGAGTAGTCATTCTATGGCCCAGCCAGACTATAGTGTACCTGGTCTTGCTCGTGAGTATAGTTACTAGTGTGATAGCGTAATGTGGTTGAGGAGTGGATCAGTCTAAGTGGATGATTTAGATATGATGCTGTGGTTAAATTAGAAAGTATCGAGCTGTATATCAAGTCACTAGTGAGGGTATAGGTGTAGCAACTATGATTACTCATGCGGTTGTAAGAATCACTCTAATATATGTATGCAGGATATAGTAAGTGTATAGTCTGTGTGTTTATAGTTCTAGTTATGGTTTATGTCGTATCCGTATAGATAGTGATGTCATCATTAAGTGTAACCGTAGCGTTGTATTCGATGCTGTGTCTCTACCAGAAAGAGGGTTTGGAATACTGTTCGGTGAATTCAAGGACTTAAAGATATTAAGTAATTTATTGGTCTGCTAAGTAGTCTAATATATGATCAAGCTATCAGTCAAGATGTTTATTGGTGGAGTTTTATATTGTACCCTGGGTACTATTAGCGTATAAATGTCTAAGATATTAGTAGAATAAAGAATATGAGTAGTAGATAAGTTCAGACGGTATGGTGATTTGTGATAGTGAATAGATGTAATAGTATTCAGTTGTCATGTTTAAGTTTTTCAGGAAATATAGTATATAGTTTATATAGTTTATAACTATTTACTCGATAATGATTTAGTTGTATGAGTGTGGCACTTGCTCGCTTAATTTGAGGAGTGCGAGCGTTAGGCAGCAGCTGGCCTAAATTATTATCGCGACCGTCTCCTATATATAGCAGCAGGCCTGGACGCCCTGCAGCACCATGGACAGCGCCTCAGTCAGCCACAACCAGCACACACCACACAGCAGCAGAGCCTGGACCCTGCAGCACCATGGACAGTACCTCAGTCAGCCACAACCAGCACACACCACACAGCAGCAGAGAAAACCAGTTTACATAAACGAGAGAAGTGAAAAGGGTCATCTCTCTCTCTCTCTCTCTCTCTCTCTCTCTCTCTCTGCTCTCTCTCTCTCTCTCTCTCTCTCCGTCTCTCTCTCTCTCTCTCCTCTCTCTCTCTCTCTCTCTCTCCAGCCTTCCTTTCTGTCGGACCACCCGAGGTGGGACCCCCAAACTGGACCGGTGGTCACCAGCGGTACCAGGACTCCCCTCTCAGACTCTGGACCCCCATCCCTGAACCTCTACGACCCCCACCCAGGAGACCCCCTCCACCCAGGAGACCCCCACCCAGCAGGAGGCCCCCACCCAGGGGACCCCCACTCTGGAGACCCCCTCCACCCAGGAGACTCCCACCCAGCAGGAGGCACCCACCCAGGAGACCCCCTCTACCCAGGGGACCCCCACACAGCAGGAGACCCCCACCCAGGGGACCCCCACCCAGGAGTCCCCCACCCAGGGGACCCTCCGAGGGTGGCGCTGTGTGGGAAGGTGGAGGCGTCTCCCCCCGTCTCCGTGTGCTCCAGGCCGCCTCGGGACCCGCTACTGGAGGGGGGAGACAGGGGCAGTCCCCTCAGGAGGACAGACTCACCCTCCAAGAGGAAAGGTGAGACATCGTGGCCGTCCTCGGAGCGTGATGATTAGATTATAGATGGTTGATATTGAGTATTGGTGATGTACACTATTAGGCTTTTCACACTTGAATAAGTTAACCCAGGGTTAACTTTAACCCTGGGTTATAATAGCCCTGGGTTAATTTTCTCACGTTTCATACTAGTTTTCTTTAACCCTGGGTTAACAATTGACCCCGGGTATGAGTGTTCAGCGTTTCACACTGTGAGCTTGTAGACCCCGAGTTAACGTTCTCATTTGCATATTTACTGGGTTATCGAACATGATGGCCCGGCCCAGCACGTGACCTTTGTTTACATTTTAGCCAGCTTAGCTGTCAGAATGACGCCATCATGCCGCTGTGATGGCGATAGTAATTAAACACACAAAAGAGCGAGAGAGCGA
Organism: Coryphaenoides rupestris; assembly: GCA_002895965.2. Classification (NCBI taxonomy): domain Eukaryota; kingdom Metazoa; phylum Chordata; class Actinopteri; order Gadiformes; family Macrouridae; genus Coryphaenoides; species Coryphaenoides rupestris. The sequence goes on along the minus strand of PIJE02000209.1, from coordinate 342,646 downwards.
CGAGAGAGAATAACAATTAAACTGGAGAAGAGAAGAGTATATGAGGAGGTTTTCGATTTTATTTTAAGTACAGAGAAATCAATTAATTTCTATTTCAAGATCACAGATGCGATTAATATGTAAATGAGGTGAGGTTGCGGTCTGTGATTGGATGGATAGTCGTTGATATCGCTGTTACCTTCTAACCCCACAATCATTTCACACTTGTGTTCTTGGCCCCGCAATTGTGGTGCTAACCCTGCTTCGTAGCAGGGTTAGTTAACCCAGGGTTAAAAGCGGTGCTAACCCACTTTCAAAAATGCAAGTGTGAAACGCTGCTTAACCCGGGGTTAAGTGTAGTGTGAAAAGCATATATATGGCCAAAAGTCAATGGACACCCCTACTAATTATTGAGTTCAGGTGTTTCAGCCACACCCACTGCTAACAGGTGCATCAAATCAGCACATAGCCATGAAATCTCCACAGACAAACATTTACAATTCAGAATGGTTCATAAAGAGCTCAGTGACTTTGAACGCGGCACTGTCATAGGATGTCATCTAGGATGCCAGGAGAACGTTACCTTCCGGAATGCATAGTGCCTACTGTAAAGTGGAGGGTATGCTTAATGCTACAGGATATGAAGACATCTTAGCCAATTGGGCGCTTGCAACTTTGTGGCAACAATTTGGGGGAGGCCCTTTGCTGTTCCAGCATGACTGTGCCCTTGTGCACAAAGCAAGGTCCATAAAGACACGGTTAGAAGAGTTTGGTGTGGAGGAACTGGATCGGCCTGCACAGAGCCCTGACCTCGACCCCATTGAACACCTTTGGGAGGAATTAGAAGGCCGATTGCGAGCGAGGCCTTCTCGTCCAACATCAGTGCCTGACCTCACAAATGCTCTTTTGGCTGAATGCGCACAAATTCCCAGACACACTCCAACATCTTGTGGAAAGCCTTCCCAGAAGAGTGGCAGCCGTCAGAGCCACAAAGAGGGTCCAACTCCATATTAATGCCCATGGTTTTAGAATGGGACGTCCCATTCTCATATAGGTCATATAGGTGTGATGGTCGGGTGGCCACTGACTTTTGGCCATATAGTGTATATCTGTGGAGTGTGTGGCTGGTGGCTGGTTGAAGCAGAAACTACGACTCAACGACGACACACTCTGCAAAAAACCACTTCATCATCACCTTCCTGCTTCCTGCTTCATGTGACCACTTCCTGTGTGAACAGAGAAGCGCAGCCAGCACCTGGGCTCAGACGGGGTCTACCTGGATGACATCACGGCGCTGGAGCCCGAGGTCGCCGCCCTCTACTTCCCTAAAAGGTACACGCACAAGCATGGAACACACACACACACACCTGTACACACACATGTACACAGACACACACACACACACACACACATGTACGCAGACACACACACACCTGTACACACACACACATACACATACACACACACACCTACTGTCATGCTACATACGTGTCCATATTTGCATAAGACATGCGTGCTGTTTGCCACACGTGTGTCCATCCTAACACGCTCTACTGGTCATGTGAGTCACCGTGACAACGACCCGTGATGCAGGCGGACGCTCGGCCATCATGGCAGAATTACACGCAAGGGGAGGAGGTGTCACATGACCTCAGGCCCATGCAGGGAAATCAATCAGCAGTCTCAGTGTGTGTGTGTGTGTGTGCTCCCCCAGCGAGGGTGTGTGTAGCTCCGCCCCCCGGAGCTCAGAGACGATGACGCGTCTGCGGAGCGGCAACCAATCACCCGAGTCCCTGGGCAGCAGTGGACCGGACAGCGGCATCGACAGCCTATCAGAGCACAGCGGGGAGCTGCCCCATGTCGCCATCTCTCTGTGTGGAGGACTCAGCGCAGCCACCGCCGTCACCAATGGTAACAGCAGCAGTATACTAGTACTAGTAGTATACTAGTACTCGTAGTAGTATACTAGTAGTAGTGTAATGTAGTGTAATACTACCTCTCATCTCCTCTCATAATCGACCATTATTATTATCACAGTATTACACAAATTGTTTTCGCCGTCTGAATACCTTATCTTGCCTATATATTTGTATATTTTGACTGTACATTTGCAAATCTGTTTGTTTATTTTTATTATTCTGTTTATTTCTCTATTGTTTTATTCTATTGCTATGCAACGTGGCACAAGAATTTCCTTCGGGATCAATAAAGTTCTATCTTATCTTATCTTAGTAGTGGTAGTGGTAGTAGTAGTAGTATCGTCGTCGTATTAACCAAAGTGTATTAACCCCAGACTGAGAGTTATTGCATAATATTGATCTAAATGTACTTCTAGACTCACCTGAATGTGTGTGTGTGTTACTTCCTACCCCACAGAGCAGTTCCTGGACAAGGCCGTGTCGTACCACCAGTTCTTCCCAGCAACCCGTCCTCATCGACGACCCGCAACCTCGTGTGGTCCGTGCGAGACACACAGTAGGCCCCCCCCCTCGGCTCTTTGTTATTTTTATTAACTTATAATTTCAGTTGAAAACTGTTTTCGCCACAAACGCCTGAAAACACGTGACAGCAGCGCCTCTGGTGGTCGTCTCTCAGGTACTACAACTGGAGCACGGCGGCTCCCCTCATGGCTGGCGATGCAGGTGTACCAGAAGCCCCTCCCCCAGGTGAGAGCACACAGTGACGTCATCAGATCGTCACGGCGGTCAGTGAACCGAAGAAGTATTGATTATATTGATTGTTGGTCAGTGAAGCGCCATTGGTTGATTGGTTGATTGATTGATTATTAACAGATTGTATTGACGGATTAAACGTAACTAACATTCCAGTAACACGGTGTTACTAGAATGTTAGTTACGTTTAATCCGTCAATGGTGTTACTAACACCTCCCTCTCACTCCTCCACCACCACCACCCTCCACCTCCACCACCTCCACCATCTCTGTTTCATTTATCTGAGTTCTATTGGTTCTGTAGTGATTCTGTCTCCGGGTTCTTGATGATTTGGTCGGTTCTCCGCAGGCGTCGGTGGAGAACCTCCTGAAGGACCGGATGCCCAAGAAGGAGGGAGGTCGGTTCTCCTGGTTCTCCTGGAGGAGCAGGAACAGCCCGTCCAACCTAGTAAGGAGACCTTCACATGGTATATATAGAGATATACATATATATATATATATACTACTCTATTATAACACACGTTAGTAAGGAGATATGTTATGTTATGTATTATATTATAATCACACCTATACCGTATATAACACCACATTCGTATACACACATCATTTGTATTTAAATATAATACTCGCACATATAGTAGACATAGTATAGCATGTAGATAAGCGTGTTAAACACATATAAACATGTATCTAGTAGTATGGTTTGTAATAGGAGGTTTTGTTTGATCTTTGACCTTCAGGAGTCAGAGACGGGGACGGTGGAGACCACAGAGAGGCCCTCGGACAGGTGACTGCGTTACTACAGGTTTACTACTAGTTTACTACTAGTTTACTACTGCTTTACTACTCTGTTAGTATTAAGCCAGTAGTAAGTCAGTAGTAAGACAATAGTAAGTCAGTAGTAAGCCAGTTGTGATGTCTGTTTTCCAGGATGAATGAGGAGTCGTCCTCCAGCGATGATGATCAATCCTCAGCCAATCAGAGGCCGGGGGCATGTCAGCTGGAGCCCCTGATTGGCTGCAGCAGCGTGTGTTACAAGAAGACCCTGAGGCTGACCTCAGAACAGCTGGTAGGTCCAGACATGGATGACCTCATTATATACAGTAGTAGTATTATTATTATGATTTATTATATAGTATGTATTAGATTAAAGCCTCATTATATAGTAGTAGTATTATTATGATTATTATATAGTATGTATTAGATTACAGCCTCATTATATAGTAGTAGTATTATTATGATTATTATATAGTATGTATTAGATTAATTACAGCCTCATTATACAGTAGTAGTATTATTATGATTATTATATAGTATGTATTAGATTACAGGCTCATTATATACAGTAGTAGTATTATGATGATGATTATTATATAGTATGTATTAGATTACAGGCTCATTATATACAGTAGTAGTATTATGATGATGATTATTATATAGTATGTATTAGATTACAGCCTCATTATATACAGTAGTAGTATGATGATTATTATATAGTATGTATTAGATTACAGCCTCATTATATATAGTAGTAGTATTATTATGATGATTATTATATAGTATGTATTAGATTACAGGCTCATTATATACAGTAGTAGTATTATGATGATTATTATATCGTATGTATTAGATTACAGGCTCATTATATACAGTAGTAGTATTATGATGATTATTATATCGTATGTATTAGATTACAGGCTCATTATATAGTAGTAGTATTATTATGATTATTATGATATAGTATGTATTAGATTACAGGCTCATTATATAGTAGTAGTATTATTATGATGATTATGATATAGTATGTATTAGATTACAGGCTCATGATATAGTATGTATTAGATTACAGGCTCATGATATAGTATTATTATTATGATTCTGATGATTATGATATAGTATGTATTAGATTACAGGCTCATGATATTATATTATTATTATTATTATGATGGTTATTATATAGTATGTATTAGATTACAGGCTCATGATATTGTATTATTATTATTATTATGATGGTTATTATATAGTATGTATTAGATTACAGGCTCATGATATTGTATTATTATTATGATTATGATGATTATTATATAGTATGTATTAGATTACAGGCTCATGATATAGTATGTATTTAAGTTATGTTGCGTGCGTGCAGGCCAGCCTGCAGCTGAGGGAGGGGCCTAACGACGTTGTGTTCAGCGTGACCACCCAGTACCAGGGCACCTGCCGTTGCCATGGCAGCATCTACCTGTGGAGCTGGGACGACAAAATCATCGTCTCTGACATCGACGGGACGATCACCAGGTCAGGAGAGAGAGAGAGAGATTTTTTTAGATATTTTTTTCTCTTTCTTTTACATTTTCTTTTTTATTGTATTTTATTTTTGTGTTTTTGTGTTTTAGTATTTTTTATATATTTTTTGGTATTTTTGTATTTGTAGTATTTTTTTGTTTTTTGTTTTATTTAAAAACTTTTTTTATTGAAAAAAGTTTACTTCCTTCCCTGTATATATCTAGTCTTTATAAGTATACTTTAGACACTTTAGAAAATGTATACATTTGATTGCAATATTGCAGCTTTGTGTACAAAGCTCTTGAAATTGAAATTGAAATTCAGAGAGAGAGGTGTGTGTGTGTGTGTGTGTGGTGTGTGTGTGTGTTGCAGGTCAGACACTCTGGGCCACATCCTGCCCACGCTGGGGAAGGACTGGACGCACCAGGACATCGCACGCCTCTACCACAGAGTGGGCCAGTAAGACCACAGCACCCAGAACACCCACCAGCACCCACAACACCCACAGCACCCACACAGCACCACACAAACCCCCCCCACACACACCCACCCTCTCTCCCTGCTGTGTGTATACTCTCTCGCTTCTCTCTCTCTCTCTCTTTCTCTCTCGCTCTCTCAATTCAAATTCAATTCAATGTAAAGAGCTTTATTGTCATGGGAAACGTACATTTACATGGCCAAAGCGAGTGGTAAATTAAAGGTGTACTTCTAAAGAACTAAATATATACAGGTCAGTCAGTCAACTTAAAAATAAAAATAAATAAAATAATATATATAATATATATATATATATATAATATCCAAAAATACCAAAAACAAAAAACAAATAAAAATATAAAAATACAAAAAGAAAATACAATAAAAAATAGAAAAGAACAAATGGAAAAGAAAGAGGAAAAAAAAGATATATATATAAAAAAATAATAATTATTAAAAAATAATAACAATGACAATAATAATAAAGGGGGATTGACAGGTGATTGACAGTCTTTATGGAGGTTGTATTCCATCCTTCTCCTGTCTCAACAGCTCACAAATCTTGCTGCTGTGTTTGCACATTCCTGTACCTCGCCCAGCAGATATGAAGTTTTTGGTTGTTTGTTAAATCATCAAAATTCTTTTGGGTGTTTGAGATCTGTGGGAAGTATGTATCTCTAATGTCCTCTCTCTCCCTGCTGTGTGTATACCTCTCTCTCCCTGCTGTGTGTATACCTCTCTCACCCAGGAACGGCTATAAGTTTCTGTACTGCTCTGCGCGGGCGATCGGCATGGCAGACATGACGCGAGGTTACCTGCTCTGGGTGAACGAGAGAGGGAGCATGTTACCTGGAGGGCCGCTCATGCTGAGCCCCAGCAGCCTGTTCTCCGCCCTGCACAGGTACACACACACATACATACACACACACACACACACGCACACGCACACATACGCACACACACACGCACAGGTACACACACTATCTAGCGTAGAGCTAGGTAGCGTAGAGCTATCTAGCGTAGAGCTAGGTAACATAGAGCTAGGTAGCGTAGAGCTATCTAACGTAGAGCTAGGTAACGTAGAGCTATCTAACGTAGAGCTAGGTAGCGTAGAGCTATCTAGCGTAGAGCTAGGTAACATAGAGCTAGGTAGCGTAGAGCTATCTAACGTAGAGCTAGGTAACGTAGAGCTATCTAACGTAGAGCTAGGTAACGTAGAGCTATCTAACGTAAAGCTAGGTAACGTAGAGCTAGGTAACGTAGAGCTATCTAACGTAGAGCAGGCAGCTCTCACGTGTCTCCTCGTCCTCAGGGAGGTGATTGAGAAGAAGCCGGAGAAGTTTAAGATGGAGTGTCTGTCAGACATCAGGAGTCTCTTCTCCCCCAACCAGGAACCTTTCTATGCTGCCTTCGGAAACAGAGCTACGGTAGGAGGGGGGGGGGGGGCACCGGGGGGGGGGGGGGGGGCACCTGGGGGCGGGGGGGGCGGGGGCGGGCAGCCGAAGGAGAGCAGAGGAGGAGGAGGAGGTGGAGGAGGGGTGGGGGAGGGGTCACCTGGGGGGGGTCAAGATGTGTACTGTATGTCCTGCTGTGTGTACAGGATGTGTGCTGTGTGTCCTGCTCTGTGTACAGGATGTGTACTGTGTGTCCTGCTGTGTGTACAGTTGAGTTGTGTACTGTGTGTCCTGCTCTGTGTACAGGATGTGTACTGTCTGTGTGTCCTGCTGTGTGTACAGGATGTGTACTGTGTGTCCTGCTATGTGTACAGGATGTGTGCTCGTACAAGGAAGTGGGCGTGGCTCTCAACAGGATCTTCACGGTGAACCCAAGAGGAGAGCTGGTCCAGGAGCACGCTAAGACCAACATATCCTCGTGAGACACACACAACCAGGAACCTTTCTATGCTGCCTTCGGAAACAGAGCTACGGTAGGAGGGGGGGCCCCGGGGGGGGGGGGGGTCCCCGGGGGGGGGGGGGGTCACCTGGGGGGGTGGGGGTCATCTGGACGGGTGGGGCCACCTGGGAGGAGGGGGGTCACCTGGGGGGGGTCAAGATGTGTACTGTATGTCCTGCTGTGTGTACAGGATGTGTGCTGTGTGTCCTGCTCTGTGTACAGGATGTGTACTGTGTGTCCTGCTGTGTGTACAGTTTGAGTTTGTGTACTGTGTGTCCTGCTCTGTGTACAGGATGTGTACTGTTACTGTGTGTCCTGCTGTGTGTACAGGATGTGCTGTGTGTCCTGCTGTGTGTACAGGATGTGTACTGTGTGTCCTGCTATGTGTACAGGATGTGTGCTCGTACAAGGAAGTGGGCGTGGCTCTCAACAGGATCTTCACGGTGAACCCAAGAGGAGAGCTGGTCCAGGAGCACGCTAAGACCAACATATCCTCGTGACACACACACACACACACACACACACACACACACACACACACACACTCTCTCATGTAAATGTCAGCTCATGTAATCATATCTAATGTAACATGTTTGTGTGTGTGTGTGTGTGTGTCCGTGCAGGTATGGCCGTCTGTGCGAGGTGGTGGACCACGTGTTCCCGCTCTTCAGCGAGGGTCAGAGGTCAGAGCCGCCAGACACCCTCGGCCAGCTCACATACTGGAGGGAGGAGCCTGCTGAGCCCACCAATCAGGAGGAGGATGACTCTCAGCCCCTGGGAAGCGGCCGAGGGGACCCCGAGTAGACCTTGACTCCGCCCCCCAACCGCTGAGAGACAAGATGGCCGCCAGGTGAACTAGAGGAGTACCATCAGTCAGATTGACGATGGTCCACCTGGGGAACGCTGGTATCACCTCAGAACTCCACGTCAGTAACAACACCAAACATGGCCGCCTTTATGGTTAATTGAAAATTAATTTATCGTTCATTTGCTGTGATTATGTGTGTATTTGTTTATATTTTGCTCTGATTATCGCAAGACGTGGAATTTAACAGCTTCTTACTGGTTATTAGCTCGCCTGCGTATGGATAGAGGGCACACCAAACCCAGAGTTGGAACGTCCAACTTCCCAGTTGTTTGCAGCTTATATTATATTATATTATATTATAATATATATATATTCTTTTTTTTATATATATTTATATATATGTATGTACATATATATATATATATATATATTTGTTTACATTTATTTATATATATATACTGTATATTTATAAATATACATATATATATTTATATATATAAACGGAGAGTACTAACTCTTCATTGTAGCAGCATGTCTACTGAAGGGAGAGTCATTCTATTTCAATAAACGTATAGATGCAGTACAGTCTGTATACTGTGTATTAAACAGTAAACGTATAGATGCAGTACAGTCTGTATACTGTGTATTAAACAGTAAACGTATAGATGCAGTACAGTCTATACTGTGTATTAAACAGTAAACGTATAGATGCAGTACAGTCTGTATACTGTGTATTAAACAGTACAAGTATAGATGCAGTACAGTCTGCATACTGTGTATTAAACACTACAAGTATAGATGCAGTACAGTCTATACTGTGTATTTAACAGTACAAGTATAGATGCAGTACAGTCTATACTGTGTATTAAACAGTAAATGTATAGATGCAGTCCAGTCTGTATACTGTGTATTAAACAGTACAAGTATAGATGCAGTACAGTCTGCATACTGTGTATTAAACAGTAAAAGTATAAATGCAGGACAGTCTATACTGTGTATTGAAGCCGTTCTACTGTGAAATGTGTTTTCACACATTCTTCATCAGCTCTGGATGCTTTATTCATGCCTGACAATGCAAACCAAGTAACGTGTAGTAGTATACGTGTTCTGGTCAACCACTAACCAGTACCTTGTTAACCAGTGGCTTGTGAACCACTAACTAGTACCTTGTTAACCAGTGACTGACTGGGGAGAGGAGGTATCTACCTGGTGGTAGATTTAACTCAAGGTTTTCTGTATCAATTCTGAACAGCACTGATATGTAAATGATATAGATGTATTATTGAGATGTTTATATTTGTTTATTTGTATACTAACTACTATTTAATGAATGAATCAAGGACGAGACATGTAACGTGTGTTTTTTATATAATGAATGATTGTAATCTGTGAATTTCACGTTGTACTACCTAATTAATGTGAGGCTGGGGAACCACTCTGACGCCATGTGAACTGTACTCTGTTATTAAACAAGTTGCTCAACCGTGCAGTAATATTAATAACCTGAATAATGTTACACACATTCCAGTGTTCTTATCACTGACGACCATCAATAACACTAACAACATATTATCCTGACTCTACACTGCCAGAGGTGTTTGTTAAGCTCCTCTACGTGTTATTTTTGCCTTGAGTGACAACAGGTGAGGTGCGTACAGGTGAGGTGTGTACAGGTGAGGTGTGTACAGGGTGAGGTGTGTATGGGTGAGGTGTGTACCAGGTGAGCATGTGTACAGGTGAGCTGCTGACTTGTGTGTACGCAGGCCAAAACTGTGTTGTCGCCGTTGGGCCGCTAGGGGGCGTCGTCCCGTCTTATGTTTAATTGTGCACTCATCAGGCTATCAGAACTGCAAATCATTATTAATCAAGTGACATATTTAATGTGACTTTATTCTTTCCGTGAAAGAAGCTTAAAAACCTTTTAATAATAATAATTTCAATAATGACCATGAGCCCGCAGACATGTTAGCTGCAGCCTAAAGCCAACATATTGATCATGTTGGGAAATAATGCTTTCCAGTGAACAAATCAATAGTTGTACAATAAACATTATTTCTGTCTCTTCCTGTCTTTTACCTGATTGGCCAAAATGTGTCTGTCTGTCTCTCTCTCTCTCTAACCATAGCTTTGTTAGCTTATACACGACTTCAAATCTGAATTGATGAAGTAGTGACTTGACCATGTTAAATGGGGACCTATGAAAAACATGGCTGAAGGAGACCTCATTTGCATATAGTTTGCATAATTCACATAAAGTCCCATTTGATTAGTGGGGACCTTGCAACAATAAGTATTACTATTTTGAAATGGCAAACAACATATATCACGGAAATCCTCAGATTATTGCAAAGTATCTACAGCCAAGTAGAATTAAAAGATGCAGTAGTAGTACATCAATGATGGTTCAGATTTTGAAATGGCTTAGTTGTTCATTGATGATTTAAATGTAGCATGAGGCCTGCACATGGTGCTAGTGATGCAAAGTACCACTCTTGCATAGAATGCCTAGTGCTGTGCATGTAGTCATCTTCACAACATTGCAGATTTTATGTTTGATTGATTTGATATTTCCTAGGTTTGATAGGAATATCGGTGTGATTGAAGTAGAGCTCGGCGGATAACGATCCCGAATCGAGATCGCAAAAAGAGTATTTTGTCGATCATCGGATCTATCAGCCTCGCCAATTTTTCAAATCCTGTGGACAAGCCTTCTTTTATGTCTAAGTACCCGTGACTAACCGGTAAAGTTAAATACACCTCGGAGGAGGATGCCCAATTGTGGTGGCCATAGCGTGAGAGGGTTCTTACCTTCAGCTCTGTAGGCATTGGGTTCACAAATCCCTATGAAAATCCTTCTCTTAAGACCACATCTCTGCTGTGCCACTGATAAAAGCCACAGCCATGAAGTGTTAGTTATTTAAGGTCAGGGCCTAACCCAAAGTCCGTGGTTAAGTCGTGTACTGTCAGACCTGATGGATGCATTCCGTTATTAACTCCAAGTCATGTGTTCAAGTCACGATGGAAAGCTCTTGTCCTTTTCCAACTTAACAATGCAGCATAAGTGTAATGTCAAATGCCACCTCCGACCGCTTCATAGTGTTCTTTCTTGGTGGCATAGCGGAGAGACTTCCTACCTTGAGCTCTGTAGTCCTGGGTTCAAATCCCGTGGAAAGCATCCTCTTATGTCTAAGTCCCGTGAATGGTAAAGTTAAATATGCCCGTAGTTGGGTCCTTACCTCCCCCCTGTGTGTGTGGAGCAGTGAGTGCGTTACCAGCCGTATAAGGGGGCACAGTCAGAGTCACTTCTGCATTCATTTAAAAGGGTTTTCCTCATGGGGACCTGATATTTAGGTCCCCATGATGTGACTGTAAACAGATTGTTGTCCCCACAATGTGATGATTACCAGAACGCACACCCACACACACACTTCTTTGTTTGTGAGATATTTAATAATTGTGCAGAGCGAGCGACCACACCAAGAGAACTTATTAAACTGTAAATAATACAAATGTATTATAAGAGAAATACAACAAGTCTGGAATTTCACCTGAAGTTCAACAATCAATCATAAATAACTCAATATTAAAAACGTGGCAGTACAATCAAGCAAATATTTTCATACATGTGATTTTTTTCCCTCTTTGTACACAAATCATATTTACACATTTTACTCTTTTTATACCATTTTAAACAGAAGCGGTACCTTCCCTATAATACAAACATAGCTTTATGTTTTAATCCCCCACTGTGATTGATTAAAGCATTGAAAACTCCTCCCCTCTCTCCCTCCCTATGGGGACCCTATGTCCCTCGGCCCGATAAAAAAACCAACATGGCTGCCAAATCAGGATGCAGTTGTTTAAGAAGCGATGAAGCGTTCCCGTGGTAACGCACAGGGACACGCCCCCAGTCTTTGGTTACGACCTTCCTCCTGTCCAGCAGGTCGGTTTGGCGGCCTGGGCCGATCACAACCTTTATACTGTTACAAAATAATTATAAGAATGATAATATCATTAATAATAGGAATTATACCATAACCCCCCCAATCTGTAGCGTGAGGACATCACCAACACGGCTACGTAGCTACGACCCGGGAAGGAACCACGTGGCTCAGGTTGTGTTCATCTCTGACTCTCAAGTCCTCATCTTTTGGATCACCGTGACTCCCTCCACATCAGGCATCTCTAGTGTTTCATCAGTTGAGATTAGCAGTCAGCCCTATCTATCTCTAACATCACATCAGCCCTATCTATCTCTAACATCACATCAGCCCTAACTATCTCTAACATCACATCAGCCCTATCTATCTCTAACATCACATCAGCCCTAACTATCTCTACCATTACATCAGCCCTATCTATCTTTAACATCACATCAGCCCTAACTATCTTTAACATTACATCAGCCCTATCTATCTCTAACATCACATCAGCCCTATCTATCTCTAACATCACATCAGCCCTATCTATCTCTAACATCACATCAGCCCTATCTATCTCTAACATCACATCAGCCCTATCTATCTCTAACATTACATCAGCCCTATCTATCTCTAACATCACATCAGCCCTATCTATCTCTAACATCACATCAGCCCTATCTATCTCTAACATCACATCAGCCCTATCTATCTATAACATCACATCAGCCCTATCTATCTCTAACATTACATCAGCCCTATCTATCTCTAACACCAGTCTGACATGACATGAGGTCTTACATCCTCACCACACTGCAGCAGAAGCTGTCCTTTTAAACCCAACATGCCAACAAGAGGAAACGCTCAGATGTCTTCAAGTGGAGAGCAGAACTGCGCCACCTGGTGTTTGTCCAGAGGACGTCTTGAGGATGTCCTCATATCTGGGCCCAGCTGGTGTCTGTTCCTCTGCTGTCCAGAACACCTTTAACCTGCCAGCTCTGGACGTCCCGACGCACCGTCCCCATAAACCACCACAACAACAAGCTCTGCGAGGGTCCGTATGTCCACGTGTCTTTCATTGTACCTGTTAGGCTAATGGTCTGAGGTACTGTACATCCTCAGAACGTCCTGGAGTTGGATTGTGGTTAGCCAACATGGAGGGGGGGGGAGGTTGCATTAGCTGGATTGGGATTTTGTGGACCTGAGCTCTTGATGGGCAAGCAGGCACTCTTTGGGACTCGGTCTGGAGCTTAACCAGTCTGTAGGTTAACCAGTCTGGAGGTTGACCAGTCTGTAGGTTAACCAGTCTGTAGGTTAACCAGTCTGTCAATTGACCAGTCTGTAGGTTAACCAGTCTGTAGGTTAACCAGTCTGGAGGTTAACCAGTCTGGAGGTTAACCAGTCTGGAGGTTGACCAGTCTGTAGGTTAACCAGTCTGGAGGTTATGATCTCCTCTCAACAGAAGAAAATCTCTCCTTCCAGCTGAGCCTCGTTGAGGGTCTGGGACTCTGGGGGCAGAGAGAAGCAGATCAATATTAGATTATCTCATTTGATTCCAATCTAATCTCTCTTTAGTTATTTAGCAAACACTTTAATCCAAAGTGACTTCAGATACATGACATTAGGAGCAGGTAGTGGGGGGGCGTCTTGCAGACATTATAATCTAATGTAATTCTGTCCATACATGACTACCATTCATCTCTAGTCTCCGCCCCTCACCTCTAGACTCCGCCTCCTCCCCTCTAGTCTCCACCCCTCACATCTAGTCTCCACCCCCTCACCTCTAGTCTCCGCCTCCTCCCCTCTAGTCTCCACCCCTCACATCTAGTCTCCACCCCTCACATATAGTCAATTCAATTAAAATTTCAATTTAAAGAGCTTTATTGGCATGGGAAACGTACATTTACATTGCCAAAGCGAGTGGTAAATACAATCAAATGTATAAATATGAGTTTCTAAAGTATACTTCTAAAGAACTAAATATATACAGGTAAGTAAGTCAAATATATATATAAAAATATGGAAAATACAAAGAATACAAAAATACAAAAAATACAAAAAAATACAAAAAAATAATACAATAAAAAGGAAAAAAGACAAATGGAAAAAAATAAATAAAATAAATATATATATATATATATATATATATATATAAAAAAACCCAAACATAAATAATAATAATAATAAAAATATATAATAATACAAATAAAGGGGGATTAGTCTCTGCCCCTCACATCTAGTCTCCACCCCTCACCTCTAGACTCCTCCTCCTCACCTGTGCCCTGGGGTCCGCCCACTCTGCCCTTCTTCTTCCTCTTGTCCTTCTTCTCCTTGGTTTTGGTGAGCTGCAGGAGGCGTCCGGTCACCTGACCATCGCCGCCGAAGGGGTTCAGGGTGCGGCCCTTGGGCTTGCTAGGGGCCGGGGCCTGCAGCCCCACCAGGGACTCCCTCCTGGGCCCGGCACCCGGACCGCCCTGCTCCCAAGACCCAGAGCCTCCGGGGGCGTCTGGGGGACTGCGGTCCGTCTTCTGAGGGGAGACAGCGGGGTGGGGGTGGAGAGGGAGGTTTAGTGGGAGGACTGGGGTATGACATGACCTGTTTAAACCTGTTTCTAGCACTGAGGACTTTACATTTACATTTACATTTTGGACATTTGGCAGACGCTTTTATCCAAAGCGACTTACAAAGAGTACATTTGTTGAAGGAGAGGCAGCAATATATCACTGTGGTACCTGAAGATAAGAATAGAACAGGTTTCAAGCATTCCTATTTACGAGACGAATAGAACGAGTTTCATAATTACTAAGTTGCCTGCATAAGTAGCTGGGCAGGCGTGTGATTCGAAGCATCCTACAACATCTGAGAACGAACAACAATGCTAAGTGCCGTTAATAAATGTTAAGACGTACAAACATGCAGGTTAGTGCTGGGGGGTGTGGGGGGTTATGTAGAGTCCAGGTGAACTCTGAACAGGTGGGTCTTGAGTCTCTTGTTAAGGAGGGGGGTTATGTAGAGTCCAGGTGAACTCTGAACAGGTGGGTCTTGAGTCTCTTGTTAAGGAGGGGGGTTATGGAGAGTCTAGGTGAACTTTGAACAGGTGAGTCTTGAGTCTCTTGTTAAGGAGGGGGGTTATGTAGAGTCCAGGTGAACTCTGAACAGGTGAGTCTTGAGTCTCTTGCAGAAGCTGGCGAGCGACTCGCCCGTCCTGACATGAGCCGGGAGCTCATTCCACCACTGCGGAGGCAGAACAGAGAAGAGTTGGGACTTGGAAGAACGATGTTTGGCTGTTTTTAGTGAAGGTGGTACCAGTCTCTTAGTGACGGTGGTACCAGTCTCTTAGTGGCGGTGGTACCAGTCTCTTAGTGACGGTGGTACCAGTCTCTTAGTGAAGGTGGTACCAGTCTCTTAGTGAAGGTGGTACCAGTCTCTTAGTGAAGGTGGTACCAGTCTCTTAGTGAAGGTGGTACCAGCCTCTTAGTGAAGGTGGTACCAGTCTCTTAGTGAAGGTGGTACCAGTCTCTTAGTGAAGGTGGTACCAGTCTCTTAGTGAAGGTGGTACCAGTCTCTTAGTGAAGGTGGTACCAGTCTCTTAGTGAAGGTGGTACCAGTCTCTTAGTGAAGGTGGTACCAGTCTCTTAGTGAAGGTGGTACCAGTCTCTTAGTGAAGGTGGTACCAGTCTCTTAGTGAAGGTGGTACCAGTCTCTTAGTGATGGTGGTACCAGTCTCTTAGTGAAGGTGGTACCAGTCTCTTAGTGAAGGTGGTACCAGTCTCTTAGTGAAGGTGGTACCAGTCTCTTAGTGAAGGTGGTACCAGTCTCTTAGTGAAGGTGGTACCAGTCTCTTAGTGAAGGTGGTACCAGTCTCTTAGTGAAGGTGGTACCAGTCTCTTAGTGAAGGTGGTACCAGTCTCTTAGTGAAGGTGGTACCAGTCTCTTAGTGAAGGTGGTACCAGTCTCTTAGTGAAGGTGGTACCAGTCTCTTAGTGAAGGTGGTACCAGTATGCCCCTTTTTCCACGGTCACTGTACGGCGTGATTACGCGCGTTACGGCACGGCCATTGGTACTTTTCGGGTCTGTTTCCATGACAACTGAGTACCCATATAGTAACCTCCTCGACGTGGGCGGGGTCGTCATAACACGGCTGCGCGAACTGTCCGTTGGACGGTCATTTACACCGCCGCCAAGCCACGCCACAAACCGGAAGGACCAGAACAACAACAACACAACAATGGAAGGGGACACCGAAGCCGTTTGTGGTATTTGCCTGCTCATTTTTTTTAAAAAGTCAGGTTTTTAAAAAGTGGTGTGGTCGAGTCTCGTGTTTTATTTATGTCTGGTCGGTCGTCGCGCGCTTATGACGCTCCCAGTGACGACACTCGTCGGCCAATCAGTGGAAGGCAGTCGGCTGACGTCACGTCATAGTACCGCTTCGGCTGGCTTGGAACCAGGGGCAGATGTGATACCAAATAGTACCTGATATCAGGTACTACGTGCTAGTGGAAACACGCAAATACCGCGCCGTACCGTGCCGTACCGCGCGGTACCGTGACCGTGGAAAAGGGGCATTAGTGAAGGTGGCACCAGTCTCTTAGTGAAGGTGGTACCAGTCATTTGGCAGAAGTTGCCGAGCGGAGTGCTCGGGCTGGGGTGTAGGGTCTGACTAACTTTGCCACAAGAGTTTCTGGTTTCCTCTTCGCAGGAAGTCCCTTGGGGAGAGATGGGGGGGGAGAGGGAGGTTTAGTGGGACGACTGGGGTACGACATGACCTTTTTAAACCTGTTTTAAACCTGTTTTAAACCTGTTTTAAACCTGCTTCTTGCACTGAGGACTTTCCCACAAGAGTTTCTGGTTTCCTCTCCGCAGATGAAACAGATTTTAAAAGAATGAAGTCCCTTGGTTGAGTCTGCCTGCGGTTGATTTGAGGTTCATCTGGTCCTCTAGTCCTGGAGGATCCACCATCCATCCACCTGCCGGGTGTCTACCTGGGCCAGGCGGTCCAGGTCTCGCCGCACCCCCTCCCGGTCCCGGTCCAGTCTCCGCTGGGCGTCTCGGAGTCGCTCCAGGTCTCTCTGGTACTGCTCCTTCTTCTGCTGGAACTCCTGGTTCTCCTCGTCCAGCTCCTGCCGCTGCTGCCGGGCCTCCTCCTCCTGGAGACACACAGCGCTGTGTGAGAGGAGCGCTAACCCTGCTAACCCTAGCTCCGTGCTAACCCTAGCTCCGTGCTAACCCTAGCTCCGTGCTAACCCTGGCTCCGTGTTAACCCTAGCTCCGTGCTAACCCTAGCTCTGTGCTAACCCTTGCTCTGTGTTAACCCTAGCTCCGTGCTAACCCTGGCTCCGTGCTAACCCTGGCGCCGTGCTAACCCTAGCTCCGTGCTAGCAGGAGGTTACCTGGACCCGCAGCAGCACCTCCCGGTCTGTGAGCTGCTGCTCCCGGAGCTCCCACTCCTTCTCCCGGTGCCTCCTCTCCTCTGCGTGGGCCGCCTGCTCCCTGTGCAGCGCCGCCACCTCCTGCCTCCTCCTCTCCACACTGCGCTGCTTCTCCTGCTCCACCAGGGAGCTGGGCCGCGAGGAGGAGGCCCGCCCGGAGGAGGTGGAGGAGGAGCAGGAGGAGGTGCGCTCCCCCAGGGTCTGCCTCTGGTCTTCCAGGAGACTGTCCTGCTGAACCACCACGGCCTGCAGGGAGACACGGAGGATGAGAGAGGCAGGGAGATACGGGAGGGTGAGACAGGCAGGGAGGTACGGGAGGGTGAGACAGGCAGGGAGACACAGGAGGGTGAGACAGGCAGGGAGATACAGGAGGGTGAGACAGGCAGGGAGATACTGGAGGGTGAGACAGGCAGGGAGACACGGGAGGGTGAGACAGGCAGGGAGACATGGGAGGGTGAGACACAGGAGGGCAGACAGGGATGCAGGCATTCATGCGGACAGGCAGGCAGGTAGAGAGACAGACAGGCAGAGAGACAGACAGGCAGGTAGAGAGACATAAAGGCAGGTAGAGAGACAGACAGGCAGGTAGAGAGACAGACAGGCAGGTAGAGAGACAGACAGGCAGGTAGAGAGACATACAGGCAGGTAGAGACACAGACAGGCAGGTAGAGAGACAGACAGGCAGGTAGAGAGACAGACCTGCAGTGCGCTGAGCAGGTCATACAGCTGGAAGACTCTGTGAAGCACCTGCTGAGGACATGAAACATGACGTCATACATGACATCATACATGACAACATGACATCATACATGACAACATGACATCATACATGACATCATACATGACAACATGACATCATACATGACATCAGAAGACATACCTCACTGCTTCTCCTCGGTACGACCACGCTAGGATTCCCACCCTGAGAACACACACACACACACACACACACAACACACACACACACACACACACACAACACACACACACACACACACGCACGCAGGCACAACACACACACACACACACACACACACATGAAGGAGATGTTAATGATCATTCATTTCTTCTCATGTTGTTGTTTGGCAACCGAGGGTCGTCATTAGCAACAGACCTTGGAGACAGAGAGCTAATGAGAGAAAGAGAGACACAGAGACAGAGAGAGAGAGAGAGATCCATAAAGATTGTCAATCCCCCTTTATTATTATTATCAATATTTGTATTTTTATTTATTTATTTTCTATTTTGTTCTATTTTTTTATGATTATCTTAAAAAAATATATATATATCAAATTCTTTTTCTTTTCCATTTTTTCTTGTCTTTTATTTTTGTATATTTCTTTTGTATATTATATATATATATATATTATTCTTTTTAATTATTATTATTATTATTATTATTATTTTTAAGTTGACTTACTGACCTGTATATATTTAGTTCTTTATAAGTATACTTTTTATTTACCACTCGCTTTGGCAATGTAAATGTACGTTTCCCATGACAATAAAGATCTTTTTTTTTAAATGTTATTTTTTTGGAGGGCATTTTTCCAGCTTTATTGTAGAGGACAGTATGTAGACAGGAAAGGTGGGAGAGATAGGGGAAGACATGCAGCAAAGGGCATGAGCCGGATTCGAACCCGCGCCACTGCCAGGACTAGCCTTATGGTACGCGCCTTAAACCCGGTGAGCCACCGGGGCACCCCAATAAAGATCTTTAAATTGAATTGAATTGAGAGAGAGAGAGAGAGAGAGAGAGAGAAGAGAGAGAGAGAGAGAGAGAGAGAGAGAGAGAGAGAGAGAGAGAGAGAGAGAGAGAGAGAGAGAGAGAGAGAGAGAGAGAGAGAGAGAGAGAGAGAGATTAAGGAGAGAGGGAGAGAGAGAGAGAGAGAAAAGGGAGAGAGCGGTAGAGGGAAAGGGAGAGAGAGGAGAGAGAGGTAGAGAAGGAGAGAGAGAGAGGGGGGGGAGGACTACAACTCCCAGCAGGAGGAGCTGATGGACTACAACTCGTACCTTCTTCAGGATGCCATCTGATCCGGTCCGTCGCAGATCTGCCACCGGATGACTCCCCACACACACTGTACCTGGTGGGGGAGGGGGAGGGGGGAGAGAGGGAGGGAGAGAGGGAGGGACGGAGGATATTTGTTTTAATGAGTCTATGAATCTTCTTTAATGTCTTCTTTAATGTGTTATGATGTTTTATTGTAAATGTATAAAAGGTAATATAATGATGAAAGACAAGTCTCTCTATGTGTGTGTGTGTGTGTGTGTGTGTGTGTGTGTGTGTGTGACCATGTGGTGAATGTGGTTATGAATGCATTGGTCAGTAGCGTGTCAGTAGCGTGTCAGTAGCATGTTATTAGGGTCCAGTAGCGTGTCAGTAGCGTGTGTCTGGCATCATGGGTCTGTGGTGGTGGTGGAGGGGGGGGGGCGGTCTTACCCTTGCAGCTGCTGTCGAACCCGGAGAAGGTCTCTGCTCTGCGGGGTAACCTCCCCCCGCCTCCCCCTGGACCCGGACCCCCCGGGGTGGAGCCCACCAGGTCCTGCAACGCCTCCACTGTCACACACACACACACACACACACACACACACACCAGGGAGGTAAGTGAGTTAGGCTGGTAACTGCATTAGTCTCTGTTGAGCAGAGACAGAACAGTCAGCAGGGAGCAGAACCAGCAGAACCGGACCCAACAGAACCACCCAAGAGGAGACCCAAGAGACAACATTTGCTCCACAGAACGTTCTGAAGCCTGTTGGTGTGAGTATTATGACGTCACTTGAAGTATTATATCAGTGCCTCTCTCTCTCTCTCTCTCTCTCTATCTCTCTCTGTCTCTCTCTCTCTCTCTGTCTCTCTCTGTGTCTCTCTCTCTCTCTCTCTCCCTCTCACTAAATATATACAGGTAAGTAAGGCAACTTTAAAAAATAAATAAATATATATATATATCAAAAAATACAAAAAGAAAATACAATAAAAAATAAAAATAAAAAATGGAAAAGAAAGAGAAAAAAAGATATATACTGTAGGCCTATATATAAAAAGAAAATAATAATAAGTAAAAATAAAAATAATGATAATAATAATCTCTCTCTCTCTCCTGCTCCCTCTACGTTTCTCTCTCACTCTCTCTCACCTTCTCTCAGGGCGTCCTTGATGAGGGGTTCTCCACGGGGGGGCTGCAGGCCGCTGAGGGCCCGGAACAGAGCTGTGTCCCCAGGGGGCCCCGGGGATCCCGCTGCCCCCCCACCACACTCACACATCTCCCTGAAGAGCTGCAGCTTGTCCTCCAGCAGGGACACGATCTGGACGTCCCTCTGGTGCAGGGCCTCTGGCCGAGAGACATGCGGAGACACAGAGAGAGAGAGAGGGAGAGAGAGAGAGAGAGAGAGAGAGAGAGAGAGAGAGAGAGAGAGAGAGAGAGAGAAATAGACAAAAGAGAGTTATATTTACAGACAGACAAGCAGACAGACAGGCAGACAGACAGGCAAGCAGACAGACAGGCAGACAGACAGACAGGCAGCTCACCTCTCATCTCCTTGGCTTTGTTCTCCAGCTGTCGTCTGTCCTCCTCTGTCTCACTGGGGACGCCTTCATCGTCCTCTCTGTCCCTGCACGACACCATCCCCACCATCATCATCACCACCATCACCATCACCACCACCATCACCACCACCACCATCACCATCATCTTCATCATGTAAACATCTCCTCATCCTCTCATCTGCTCATCCAACCATCACAACCAAACTTCATAAAACATCCAACTTTGTGATCAGTAGAAAATGCAACGCGGTGCTAACACAGAGCTAGCCCACAGTGCTAACACAGAGCTAGCCCACGGTGCTAACACAGAGCTAGCCCACGGTGCTAACACAGAGCTAGCCTGTAGCGCTGCGGCAGTACTCACGCGGCGTCCATGGCATCCTGCAGCAGGAGCATCCAGGCGTCGCGTTCCTCCCTGCAGCTCGCCACCACCTCCAGCATCTCGGGCTGTGCGGCGCCGGCACTGATCAGGAAGATCCCGCGCTCCTCGTTAGCAACCTCGCGCACAATCAGGTTCTGGAGGGACACCACCGTCGACCTCTGGTCCTGTAGGGAGGGAGGGAGGGAGAGACAGAGAGAGAGAGGGAGGGAGGGAGAGAGGGGAGGCAGGGAGAGAGAGAGAGAGAGAGGAGGGAGGGAGGGAGACGGGAGGAGAGAGGGAGGAGAGAGGGATGGAGGGAGGGAGGAGAGAGGGAGGAGAGAGGGGGGAGAGAGGGTGGGAGAGAAGGAGAGGGAGGGAGAGAGAGAGAGAGGGAGAGAGAGGAGGAGAGAGGGAGGGAAGAGAGAGAGGGAGAGAGGAGAGGGAGGGAGGAGAGAGAGGGAGAGAGGGGAGAGAGAGGAGAGAGGAGAGAGAGAGAGAGAGAGAGGAGAGAGAGAGAGGAGAGAGAGGGAGGGAGAGAGAGAGAGAGGGAGAGAGGGAGAGAGAGAGAGGGAGAGAAGGAGAGGGAGAGAAGGAGAGGTAGGGAGAGGGAGAGAGAGGGAGAGAGAGAGGGGGAGGGAGAGGGAGAGAGGGAGAGGGAGAGAGAGAGAGAGAGAGAGAGAGAGAGAGAGAGAGAGAGGAGGGGGAGAGTAAATGAGACTCTGATTAGATTGGGATAATGTTGTTCTGCGTGTTCTTCAGATGGAAGTCTGTCAGCTCTATTTCTACTATTCATGAAGGTCGGCTATTAGAAGATGACCACGTTGTATCTTGTACAGCATATTTTGTCATACATAACCATAGGTCTAAGATAAGATCAGATAAGATAGAATTTTATTATGCCAGGTTGCATAGCAACAGAGTACAATACAACAATAGAGAAATCAACAGAATAATAAAAATAAACTAACAGATTTACAAATGACTTACCTCAAGGCCTATGGTTATGTATGACAGAGAGAGACATGTTGTGTTAAGCCGGGCAGACACTGTACAATTTTCGAAGTCCTGCGTGGGTAGTGGGTTTCATTGCAACTCAAACTGTACGAGTTTTCGTCTGCGATGTGTGCTCACACGGTACGGTCCGATCGGCGCAAAAATCGGGTCCAAAACGGACTCACATGGTACAGAGTCTGCCCGGCTGTAGAGAGAGAGAACAGAGACGAGGAACAGGAGGTTCGTACCAGCGAAGCGAACGAGAACTTCTGGTCTTTTTCTTGGAGGAAGACGAAAACATCAGAGAGAAGCAGAGCAAGAACATCTGGAGAGAGAAGAGAGGTTAGTGACTAACCCACTCATAACCTCGTGACTAACCCACTCATAACCTAGTGACTAACCCACTCATAACCTAGTGACTAACCCACTCATAACCTAGTGACTAACCCATTCATAACCGAGTGACTAACCCACTCATAACCTAGTGACTAACCCACTCATAACCTAGACTAACCCACTCCTAGTGACTAACCCACTCATAACCTAGTGACTAACCCACTCATAACCTAGAGACTAACCCACTCATAACCTAGAGACTAACCCACTCATAACCTAGAGACTAACCCACTCATAACCTAGAGACTAACCCACTCATAACCTAGAAACTAACCCACTCCTAGTGACTAACCCACTCATAACCTGGTGTGCTCCTCCTCCTCCTCCTCCTCCTCACCCTTCATCCTGCCCTGCTGGTTCTTCAGCTGTAGCGCTCCCTCGTGCAGCAGCCTCCTCTTCCTCAGCAGGTCCTCCCTGGTGAAGATCTGGCCGCTCCTCATTCTCATGGCTGCCTTGGCGTCGGTGCGAGCGTGCACCTCCTCCAGCCTCCTGCGCTTCTCCTGCTGGTTGACTCGCTGGTCCACGGCAGCGATCACCTCCTTCACTGCGCCCAGGGCCCGGCTCAGATCCGCATGGTCCTCCTCTGCCTCTGCAACGGGACAGAGGTCAGAGGGCGTGCTGCACCTGTACGGCCTTAGGGGGTCGCTAACCCCTGGAGCTGCTAACCCCTGGGATCGTTGACCCCTGGGGTCACTAACCACTGGGATCCTTGACCCCTGGGGTCACTAACCCCTGTGGTCGTTGACCTCTGGGGCAGACATTTCTTCATATCTTTATTCGTAACTATTTTCTGTCAGTCTTGTTCTGTCGTTCAGTTTAGTTTGCACAAGTTCATGTGTATCAATGTAAATATGCATTAATCTAAAATGTGAATCACAAAATATAACCTACAGGTTACAACACAGCACCACACCCTGCTTCCCATGTTAGCAGTGAACACTTTGTATTGCTGGGCTCCTCCAGTCCAGACGACCAGCGTGACCCCAGGGAGGTTCCCACACCGCAGTGAGCAATGTGTGCCTTCACCCTGTAGGGGGCAGCACACTACCACTAGTCCAGGATATGCTGGCAGGATGCAGCCTATAGAGATTATTTGAGCTGTGTGTGTGTGTGTGTGTGTGTGTGTGTGTGTGTGTGCAGCCTGCAGGATTAGCAGCAGGCTGTCACTGGGCTGCAGCTATAAACAGGCTCTAGAGGCGGATTAGCAGGAGACTCTCAGTGGGGGTTTCCAGTCCTAGTCCTAGCTCGCCCTGTCACCCTGTCACCACCGGGCCCCCAGAGGGAGCTCTGGGGGGCCGCTGCTCAGCCATGACATCCTTCTGCTTCTTGTTGTGCTGTCGATCTAAACCCAGACGCCATCTTTAACCGCCTCAATAAGGCCAATAATGTTTGTGTGGAATGTGGGTGTGCTTGATGGCTTGGTGGTTAAACAGCCCCCCCGGGCCAGGCCAGGCTGATTAAACCAGCCACCAAGCACACACACTCCTCGGTTTACTTCTCATCTTAGATTTATTCTACTGTACATTGTTTGTACAGGTTAGGCTCCGCCCCCCCCCCAGGGTTGCAGAGCGCGTGTAATTAGCATGTTTGTTGTTATTGGCTCATTAGCCAGGGTGCAAAACACCCAGCATGCACCTGTTGCCGCTAGGACCAGCATGTCCATGTGATGCTATGCTATGATGCAATGCGATGATGCTATGCGATGATGCAATGCGATGACGCTATGCGATGACGCTATGCGATGACGCTATGCTTTGGCGCTATGCTATGACGCTATGCTATGCTATGATGCTATGCTAGGCCACTCTGGAAAAGCTACAGTGCTACGCCAAGGGCCAATTCATAAAGCTAGCAGCATGTTAAAGCCAAGACGGAAATTAGCGCTAACAAACGATAATCCAATTAGTGTGATCAGGTTAACGCGCGGCTAACGCGACGCTTACACAAAGCTAACACATGGCTAACGAGAAGCGAATAGCAAGCTAACCGTCAGTGTGCTGCAGGATCCTCTGAATCAGCACGGGGTATTTGGTAATCCTCTGGGTCACCAGTAGGAGGCACTCTGGGACACCCAGCCTCCGCACGACCACGCTGCTCAGCTTCTTCTAGAGGAAGAAGAAGAAGAGAGAAGACGGTGTCCAGGAGGAAGATCTCAATGAGGTCGTGATCCGAGGAGGAGCCACGAGGTGAACACAGCGACGCCGGTGACTGGATGTTGAGTCTCACCTTCACAAACGCCTGGAAGCGCTTGTCTTTGCTCAGGAGATCTTTGTAGAAGTTGACGGCCTCGTTGTGTCCGCCGCAGAACCTCCCGTAGACCCTCTTCACCTCCTCGCCGCAGGAGCCTGAGAACTGGAGCACAAACAACTCCACGTCAGCACAAACGGCGGCCCACACGCAGGCTCACCTGACCGGGATTAAAACTCAGAACCTCCGAACCACAACAAACACGCTGAGGCGCTACGACACTAAACTACTGAACCCTCACTCCGACACTACTCCTCTCTCTAGACCGGTCCGGTCCGGTTCCTACCTGGCCCAGCAGGAGGTCCCCCACCCTGAGCACCACCGTCCCCCGGGCCCCCTCGCAGCAGGAGGAGGAGGAGGAGCAGGAGGAGGAGGAGCCCTTGTTGCACCTCCTGGGTCTCCTCTCCAGGAGCAGCCTGAGGAGCAGGGTGTGGATCTCCAGGAGGTGCTCCAGCCCGGGGAACATCTTGTCGAGGGCGGCGGGCTCCACGTGGCCCTCCTTCAGCACCCCCCGGCCGTACACCTCGGCCATGATGCGGAGGGTCCGCACGTGATGGAGCTCCGTCTGCATCAGCTCTGCGGGGGGGGTCAGCATGGTGGGGGGTCAGCGTGTGTGTGTGTGTGTTGTGTGTTTGTGTGTTGTGTGTGTGTTGTGTGTTGTGTGTTGTGTGTGTGTGTGTGTTGTGTGTTGTGTGTGTGTGTGTTCACACCGTAGATAACGTCCTGTCTCTTGGCCTGCTCTCTGCTCAGCGAGTCCAGGAGGCTCTGGTCCACCGTGGACGTCCAGGAGTCCGCCTCCAGGTCCTTTAGCTCCGCCTCCAGGTCCGCCATCAGCTGCCTCTCCTCCATCACTCCGCCCCTGGAACACCACACACACACGCACACACACACCACACACACACACACACACACACACCCACACACACACACACAGTTACACACACACACACAGTTGGACACACACAGTTGAAATAGCTGCTAAATATGTTCATGTATGAAATGAATTATGTGTGTGTGTGTGTATGTGCGCGCCTGCGAGTGTGTGTGTGTGTGTGTGTGCGTGTGTGTGTGCGTGTGCGGACCTTCGTCTATGAGTGACTCCATGGACTCAGTTCCCTGCCTTGTTCTGCTCAGTGAGTCAGTCGACTGGGAGAGATAACGCAAACCTTTGATGGGACCGGACATGTCGTCAAACACCGGGCTGCAACACACACACACACACACACCATGTAACAACACACACACACAGGATGTAACAACACACACACGCACACACACCACACAATGTAACCACACACACACACACACCATGAACAACACACACACACAGATGAACAACACACACACACACACACACACACACACACTCACACACACACACACACACACACACACACACACACACACACACACACTACACCCAGCGATGTTGCTGATTGACAGGCTCTTTGAAAGGTGGTTGCTATGGAAGGGCATGATGCTGGTGGGTCGCTGTGGCAACGGACCGAGGTAGGGGTTGATTTACTACTTGTGCAACTCGGATCCGAATACTATGGTAAGCGCGGTGCATTCTCGGGGGAAAGATATGTATGGTGACCAGGGTCGAATCCCTCATTCCCTTGGAGACTGGCCATTTTATTGGAATTGTACTCTTGATTGAACAGTATCTTTCTCGGTTACACAACCACACTTAGGGTTATGAGTGGGTTAGTCTCTAGGTTATGAGTGGGTTAGTCTCTAGGTTATGAGTGGGTTAGTCTCTAGGTTATGATTGGGTTAGTTTCTAGGTTATGAGTGGGTTAGTCTCTAGGTTATGAGTGGGTTAGTCTCTAGGTTATGAGTGGGTTAGTCTCTAGGTTATGAGTGGGTTAGTCTCTAGGTTATGAGTGGGTTAGTCTCTAGGTTATGAGTGGGTTAGTCTCTAGGTTATGAGTGGGTTAGTCTCTAGGTTATGAGTGGGTTAGTCACTAGGAGTGGGTTAGTCTCTAGGTTATGAGTGGGTTAGTCTCTAGGTTATGAGTGGGTTAGTCACTAGGTTATGAGTGGGTTAGTCACTAGGTTATGAGTGGGTTAGTCACTAGGTTATGAGTGGGTTAGTCACTCGGTTATGAATGGGTTAGTCACTAGGTTATGAGTGGGTTAGTCACTAGGTTATGAGTGGGTTAGTCACTAAGTTATGAGTGGGTTAGTCACTCGGTTATGAATGCGTTAGTCACTGGGTTATAAGTGGGTTAGTCACTCGGTTATGAATGGGTTAGTCACTAGGTTATGAGTGGGTTAGTCACTAGGTTATGAGTGGGTTAGTCACTAGGTTATGAGTGGGTTAGTCACTAAGTTATGAGTGGGTTAGTCACTCGGTTATGAATGCGAGTCAACCCAGTTAATAAGAGCAGTGACTAACCCACTCATAACCTAGAGACTAACCCACTCATAACCTAGAGACTAACCCACTCCTAGTGACTAACCCACTCATAACCTAGAGACTAACCCACTCATAACCTAGAGACTAACCCAATCATAACCTAGTGACTAACCCACTCATAACCTAGAGACTAACCCACTCATAACCTAGTGACTAACCCACTCATAACCTAGAGACTAACCCACTCATAACCTAGAGACTAACCCACTCATAACCTAGAGACTAACCCACTCATAACCTAGAGACTAACCCACTCATAACCTAGAGACTAACCCACTCATAACCTAGTGACTAACCCACTCATAACCTAGAGACTAACCCACTCATAACCTAGAGACTAACCCACTCATAACCTAGAGACTAACCCACTCATAACCTAGAAACTAACCCACTCCTAGTGACTAACCCACTCATAACCTGGTGTGCTCCTCCTCCTCCTCCTCCTCCTCACCCTTCATCCTGCCCTGCTGGTTCTTCAGCTGTAGCGCTCCCTCGTGCAGTAACCCACTCATAACCTAGAGACTAACCCACTCATAACCTAGTGACTAACCCACTCATAACCTAGAGACTAACCCACTCATAACCTAGAGACTAACCCACTCATAACCTAGAAACTAACCCACTCCTAGTGACTAACCCACTCATAACCTGGTGTGCTCCTCCTCCTCCTCCTCCTCCTCACCCTTCATCCTGCCCTGCTGGTTCTTCAGCTGTAGCGCTCCCTCGTGCAGCAGCCTCCTCTTCCTCAGCAGGTCCTCCCTGGTGAAGATCTGGCCGCTCCTCATTCTCATGGCTGCCTTGGCGTCGGTGCGAGCGTGCACCTCCTCCAGCCTCCTGCGCTTCTCCTGCTGGTTGACTCGCTGGTCCACGGCATGCGATCACCTCCTTCACTGCCGCCCAGGGCCCGGCTCAGATCCGCATGGTCCTCCTCTCTGCCTCTGCAACGGGGACAGAGGTCAGAGGGCGTGCTGCACCTGTACGGCCTTAGGGGGTCGCTAACCCCTGCGAGCTGGCCTAACCCCTGGGATCGTGACCCCTGGGGTCACTAACCACTGGTATCCTTGACCCCCTGGGGTCACTAACCCCTGTGGTCGTTGACCTCTGGGGCAGACATTTTCTTCATATCTTTTATTCGTAACTATTTTTTGTCAGTCCTTGTTCTGTCGTTCAGTTTAGTTTGCACAAGTTCATGTGTATCAATGTAAATATGCATTTAATCTAAAATGTGGAATCACAAAATATAACCTACAGGTTACAACACAGCCACCCACACCCTGCTTCCCATGTTAGCAGTGAACACTTTGTATTGCTGGGCTCCTCCAGTCCAGACGTACCCAGCGTGACCCCAGGGAGGTTCCCAAACCGCAGTGAGCAATGTGTGCCTTCACCCCTGTAGGGGGCAGCACACTTACCACTAGTCCAGGATATGCTGGCAGGATGGCAGCCTAAGAGATTATTTGACTGTGTGTGTGTGTGTGTGTGTGTGTGTGTGTGTGTGTGTGTGTGTGTGCAGCTGCAGGATAGCAGCAGGCTGGTCACTGGGCTGCAGCTATAAACAGGCTCTAGAGGCCGGATTAGCAGGAGACTCTCAGTGGGGGTTTCCAGTCCTAGTCCTAGCTCGCCTGTCACCCTGTCACCACCGGGCCCCCAGAGGGAGCTCTGGGGGGCCGCTGCTCAGTCCATGACATCCTTCTGCTTCTTGTTGTGCTGTCGATCTAAACCCAGACGCCATCTTTAACCGCTCAATAAGGCCAATAATGTTTGTGTGGAATGTGTGTGTGCTTGGTGGCTTGGGTGGTTAAACAGCCCCCCGGGCCAGGCCAGGCTGATTAAACCAGCCACCAAGCACACACACTCCTCGGTTTACTTCTCATCTTAGATTTATTCTACTGTACATTGTTTGTACAGGTTAGGGCTCCGCCCCCCCAGGGTTGCAGAGCGCGTGTAATTAGCATGTTTTGTTGTTATTGGCTCGTTAGCCAGGGTGCAAAACACCCAGCATGCACCTGTTGCCGGCTAGGACCAGCATGTCCCATGTGATGCTAATGCGATGATGCAATGCGATGATGCAATGACATGCGATGATGCAATGCGATGATGCTATGCGATGACGCTATGCGATGACGCTATGCGATGACGCTATGCTTTGACGCTATGCTATGACGCTATGCTATGACGCTATGCTATGATGCTATGCTAGGCCGCTCTGGAAAAGCTACAGTGCTACGCAAGGGCCAATTCATAAAGCTAGCAGCATGTTAAAGCCAAGACGGAAATTAGCGCTAACAAACGATAATCCAATTAGTGTGATCAGGTTAACGCGCGGCTAACGCGACGCTTACACAAGCTAACACATGGCTAACGAGAAGCGAATAGCAAGCTAACCGTCAGTGTGCTGCAGGATCCTCTGAATCAGCACGGGGTATTTGGTAATCCTCTGGGTCACCAGTAGGAGGCACTCTGGGACACCCAGCCTCCGCACGACCACGCTGCTCAGCTTCTTCTAGAGGAAGAAGAAGAAGAGAGAAGACGGTGTCCAGGAGGAAGATCTCAATGAGGTCGTGATCCGAGGAGGAGCCACGAGGTGAACACAGCGACGCCGGTGACTGGATGTTGAGTCTCACCTTCACAAACGCCTGGAAGCGCTTGTCTTTGCTCAGGAGATCTTTGTAGAAGTTGACGGCCTCGTTGTGTCCGCCGCAGAACCTCCCGTAGACCCTCTTCACCTCCTCGCCGCAGGAGCCTGAGAACTGGAGCACAAACAACTCCACGTCAGCACAAACGGCGGCCCACACGCAGGCTCACCTGACCGGATTAAAACTCAGAAACCTCCGAACCACAAACAAACACGCTGAGGCGCTACGACACTAAACTACTTGAACCCTCACTCCGACACTACTCCTCTCTCTAGACCGGTCCGGTCCGGTTCCTACCTGGCCCAGCAGGAGGTCCCCCACCCTGAGCACCACCGTCCCCCGGGCCCCCTCGCAGCAGGAGGAGGAGGAGGAGCAGGAGGAGGAGGAGCCCTTAGTTGCACCTCCTGGGTCTCCTCTCCAGGAGCAGCCTGAGGAGCAGGGTGTGGATCTCCAGGAGGTGCTCCAGCCCGGGAACATCTTGTCGAGGGCGGCGGGCTCCCACGTGGCCCTCCTTCAGCCACCCCCCGGCCGTACACCATCGGCCATGGATGCGGAGGGTCCGCACGTGATGGAGCTCCGGTCTGCATCAGCTCTGCGGGGGGGGGGGGGGGGGTCAGGCATGGTGGGGGTCAGTGTGTTGTGTGTGTGCGTGTGTGTAATTGTGTGCTTGTGTGTGTGTGTGTGTGTAACTGTGTGTGTGTGTGTGTGTGTGTGTGTGTGTGTGTGTGTGTGTCACACCGTAGATAACGTCCCTGTCTCTTGGCCTGCTCTCTGCTCAGCGAGTCCAGGAGGCTCTGGTCCACCGTGGACGTCCAGGAGTCCGCCTCCAGGTCCTTTAGCTCGCCTCCAGGTCCGCCATCAGCTGCCTCTCCTCCATCACCTCCGCCCCTGGAACACCACACACACACGCACACACACACACACACACACACACACACACACACACACACACACACACACACACACAGTTACACACAACACACACAGTTGGACACACACAGTTGAAATAGCTGCTAAATATGTTCATTATGAAATGAATTATGTGTGTGTGTGTGTATGTGCGCGCCTGCGAGTGTGTGTGTGTGTGTGTGTGTGTGTGCGTGTGTGTGTGCGTGTGCGGACCTTCGTCTATGAGCGACTCCATGGACTCAGTTCCCTGCCTTGTTCTGCTCAGTGAGTCAGTCGACTGGGAGAGATAACGCAAACCTTTGATGGGACCGGACATGTCGTCAAACACCGGGCTGCAACACACACACACACACACCATGTAACAACACACACACACAGGATGTAACAACAACACACGCACACACACACGCACACAATGTAACATCACACACACACACACACCATGTAACAACACACACACACAGGATGTAACAACACACACACACACACACACGCACACAATGTAACATCACTCACACACACACACACACACACACACACACACACACACACACACACCCAGCGATGTTGCTGATTGACAGGCTCTTTGAAAGGTGGTTGCTATGGAAGGGCATGATGCTGGTGGGTCGCTGTGGCAACGGACCGAGGTAGGGGTGCTCCTCGGGGGAAAAGATGGCTGACCAGGGTCGATCCCTCATCCCTGGAGCTGCGTGGACAGTTGGACAGTTACTATAGATACAGTATATATATATATATATATATATATACATTGTATACTACTACAGTAACAGAGTGGTGTGGCATGTTGTAGCTCTGGGGATGACAGTAGGTGATCCCAGCAGCAGACTGACCTCTGGTCCTCAGGGTGACCGCAGGGAAGGCTGAGCCGTCTGGGAACACGGCCGGCTGCTTGGGATGCTGCAGAGAGAGAGAGACACTTCACATCACATGCACCACAGGTGAGGCCGTACAGGTGTGACTGTACAGGTGTGGCTGTACAGGTGTGGGTATACAGGTGTAGCTGATCATACCTTTATCTTGACGCGGAGACAAGCAGGCAGATTCTCCATGCAGCCTTTATGGACGGAGGTATTACAATCTGGAGCGAGAGAGAGAGAAATACAGAGAGAGGAGTGAAGTAGAGAGAGTATTCATAAGGCATCATCATCTTCCTGACAGTAACACCAACATATTATCCTGCATTTCCTTATCGTGGTTAGAGGTGATAGAGACCCTGTCAATAGAGACCCTGTCAACAGAGACCCTGTAAATAGAGACCCTGTAAATAGAAACCCTGTAAATAGAGACCCTGTAAATAGAGACCCTGTCAATAAAGACCCTGTAAATAGAGACCCTGTAAATAGAACCCTGTAAATAGAGACCCTGTCAATAGAGACGCTGTAAATAGAGACCCTGTAATTAGAAACCATGTCAATAGAGACCCTGTCAATAGAGATCCTGTCAATAGAGACCCTGTCAATACAAACCCTGGCAGAGCCTGTGAGATGACGTCAGAGGTTTAACTGGAAGCAGACATTGGAAGGGAGTTCTGCTAACCCAGCATGCTAACCCAGCCTGTAATAAGCAGGTTTTGAATGTCTGGGTTGTTAATAAGCAGGTTTTTAATAACGCTCTCCTGGTGCTGCAGCTGCTAGGAGAGGGGCGCTGGTCTTACGTGAACAGTTGAACACATCTTTGGCGCCGAGGGTTTTGCCGCAGGAGACGCAGAACGTAGCCTGGAGGGACGCCGCTGGACTGAAGACGTGACCGTTCACACACTTCTTCTCTTTCTCCTGAGGAACCAGGAAACCATGAAGAACATCTTGAGACTTGTGCTGCTTTCATGCCATAGCAATATCCTACAGGTTGTCTAAGCTAATAGCCGTGAGCAATTGTCTAAGCTAGCACGTGTTAGCGCTGGTCTTAGCTGGTAGCAGCTAGCGGTCATGTGGCCTTACCCTGCTCTTCCTGGACATCTTGTTCATCAGGTAGCTGAAGGTGCGGCCCACCTTGGTGCCGCCGCGGCCCTCGATGCGCTGCTGGCCCGGGTCCTCCTCAGAGATACTGACACACACACACACACACACTGCTCAGTCCATAAGGTATGACTAGTCTACCTGTAGGCCTCACCTGTAGGCCAGAGAACAGCATTACTGTTCTACCTGTAGGCCTCACCTGTAGGCCAGAGAGCAGCATTACTGTTCTACCTGTAGGCCTCACCTGTAGGCCAGAGAACAGCATTACTGTTCTACCTGTAGGCCAGAGAGCAGCATTACTGTTCTACCTGTAGGTCTCACCTGTAGGCCAGAGAACAGCATTACTGTTCTACCTGTAGGCCAGAGAGCAGCATTACTGTTCTACCTGTAGGTCTCACCTGTAGGCCAGAGAACAGCATTACTGTTCTACCTGTAGGCCTCACCTGTAGGCCAGAGAACAGCATTACTGTTCTACCTGTAGGCCTCACCTGTCGGCCTCACCTGTAGGCCAGGGAGCAGCATTACTGTTCTACCTGTAGGACTCACCTGTAGGCCAGGGAGCAGGACGCGCTGGAGAACGGCCTCATACCTGGAAACAGTAGAAGAGAGCGAGGTGAGGAACCAGTAGGAGAGAGAACATAACTCATGTGTCTGAGCAGATACTAGAGATGTAAAATAGGTTGTGGGCACGGGGAACGTAGAGAGGACAGTTTGACGAGGAGACGCTGGTTAGTAGAAGCTGAGGGTAGGAGGAGGACAGCTGAAGGTAGGAGGAGGACAGGTAGAGGAGCTTTTACTGTATTCATTGTGTCTTAGATGTTCGTCTCCTACCAGCAGGGGTCCTGAACTACCGTCCTGCACTGAGACCAGACTGACGGCTAAGCTACTAGCTGCTACTGCTGCTAACATTAGCTAGCTCCTACCGGTGGGGGGGGTGTTAATGCTAGCATACTTACTCGAGCTATCATCCTCGTCACTAGAGGAGCTGTCCCCGTACACAACATGAGACTTGGACTTGGAGACGATAGGGGACAGGTTGAAAGAGAAAGAGACACGCCTCTTTTGGCGCAGGTGCGCTGTGTGGCGCCAGGTGAGGACAGAGAGGACGGGAGGGGTGAGGACAGAGAGGACAGGAGGGGTGAGGACAGAGAGGACGGAGGGGAGGGGTGAGGACAGAGAGGACAGGAGGGGTGAGGACAGAGAGGACGGGAGGGGAGGGGTGAGGACAGAGAGGACGGGAGGGGAGGTGAGGACAGAGAGGACGGGAGGGGTGAGGACAGAGAGACAGAAATGTCTCCCTTAGTGTTCAAATCATTTTATCATCCATCTTTTCAACCACAAACCCAAATCAGTCATCTATTTCATCCTCCCTCCCTCCTCCTCCTCCCTCCCTCCCTCCCTCCTCCCTCCTCCCTCCTCCCTCCTTCTCCAGTGGTGTGTTCTCCATACCATCCATGTCTCTCTGGCTGAGGGTCATCATGGACACAGACTTGGTGAGAGGCAGACTTTCTCTCAGGGGTCTGAACTTCTTCTGGAGGGACAAGACTCACTCAGTTAGGACTCAGGTAGTAAGGACTCAGTTAAGACTCAGTTAGTTATGACTCAGTGAGGACTCAGTGAATTAGGACTCACTAAGGACTCAGTTAGTAAGGACCCAGGTAGTAAGGACTCAGTTAGGCCTCAGATAGTTAGGACTCAGTTAGTAAGGACTCAGATAGTTAGGACTCAGTTAGTAAGGACTCAGTTAGTATGGACTCAGTTAGTTAGGACTCCATTAGTTAGGCACCAGTTAGTTGGGAATCAATTAGTTGGTACCCAGGTAGTAGTTAGGCCTCAGTTAGGACTAACTCAGTTAATTAGGACTCATTAAGGACTCAGTTAGGACTCAGTTAAGACTCAGTTAGGACTCAGTTAAGACTCAGTTAGGACTCAGTTAAGACTCAGTTAGGACAGACCTGCTCCTCGGCTCCTCTCCGGTGGGCGGCCCCTCCCTGCTCCCTGCGCAGGGACATCCGGGCTCCTCCCCCCTCCTGCCAGCTCGTGGTGGGAGGAGTCAGAGCGCCGGGCCCAACTGGCCCCTCCCCCTCTCCACAGAGGCCCTCCAGGCTGTAGCTGTAGAGGGAGCACACACACACACACACACAGACACACACACACAGACACACACACACACACACACACACACACACACCACAACACACACACCACACACACACACACACACACCACACAGACACACACACACAACACACACACACACACACACAGAGACACACACACACACACACACACAGACACACAGACACACACACACACCCACACACAGACACACACACACACACACACACACACACACACACACACACACACACACCACACACACACACACGATACCAGTTTGGACAAAAACACACAACAGTATAGAAACACAATTACATTTGTCAATTAAATTTACATTTACATTTACATTCAGGGCATTTGGCAGACGCTTTTATCCAAAGCGACTTACAAAGAGTACATTTGTTGAAGGAGAGGAAGCAATATATCACTGTGGTACCTGAAGATAAGAATAGAGCTGTTTTCAAGCATTCCTATTTACGAGACGAGTTTCATAATTGCCAAGTTGCCTGCATAAGTAGCTGGGCAGGCGTGCAATTCTAAGCATGATACAACATCTGAGAATGAACAACAATGCTAAGTGCCATTAATAAGTGTTAAGACATATAAACTAAATTGAATTAAATTAAATTACATTTAATTTAATTCAATTCAATTCAATTCAATTCAATTCAATTCAATTCAATTCAATTCAATTCAATTCAATTCTACTACAGGATTATGGATTCACGTTGATTTGATTGATTTATGTTAATATTTGCAACCATGTGAGCATCTTTGTGAGACCAGGCTGTACTTGTAGCAGTACAGCAACAACACAAGCAGCAGGCGACGGTACCTGCGATGGCTCATGTCCCCGTCGGCCCCGCCCCCGGCCCCGCCCCCCGCGGCGTTGCGGCCGGGCCCCCAGCTGTGGCGGCGTAGCGGGGAGAGGGAGCGCCTGCTGGGTCGCAGCAGCACCTCCGGCAGGCGGTCCTGCGCCTCCTCCTCCACCTCCCCCGCCTCCCCGGTCCCCTGCTGGCCTCGCAGAGCAGCGGCGCCTCCTCCTCCTCCTCCTCCGGGGGCCCGGGCCTCCAGGCAGCTCTCTGGGCTGCTGGACGGCTCCTCAGACGAGGAGAAGGAGACCTCACTGGTGCTGTCACCTGCTCTCAGCACCTCCTCACCCTGGGGGAGGAGGGGGAGGAGAGAGACAGAAAGAGAGAGAGAGAGACAGATAGAGAGATAGAGACAGACAGACAGACAGACAGAGAGAGAGAGAGAGAGAGAGAGAGAGAGAGAGAGACAGATAGAGAGAGAGACAGATAGAGAGAGAGAGGGACAGAGAGACAATCGACAATTGTAAATTAGATTTGTTTTAGATTTGCTTTGGCAATGTACAATAAAGCTCTTTAAATTGAATTGAATTGAATAGAGAGAGACAGAGACAGAGAGAGAGAGAGAGAGAGAGAGAGAGAGAGAGACAGGTAAAGGAAGACAGTATTAATGAGGCATCATGTCTGTGTTCTTAACCCCTGAGGAACATCTACCACTACCACATGAGGAACCTTACGCCAAAATACTTCCTGGGATTTCTAGTTTGAAATGATTTATCTATTCTCAAATGATTCTTCATTTGAGAATCATTTGTGAACAGATAAATCATATGTTATTCATTATTACATGTCTACGGATGTTTATTTTATGATATACTGTACGTGTGAGTGTGTGAGTGGTAACCAGACACCACTGTGGGACACCTGGGAAAATCAATCAACAATACACACACACACACACACACACGGTGTGGGAAGGTCATTTGGAGGTGTGATTTTACAGCACTAAGCGGAACAGCTGCAGTGTGCGTGTATGTGTGTGTGTGTGTGTGTTGAGCTAACAGGGACTTCCCTGTTAGCGTATCCAGAGATGCGTCACCTTATTAACTGTAACTCCACACACACACACACACACACACACACACACACACACACACACACACACACACACACACACACACACACACACACACACACACACACACACACACACGCACACTCACACACACACCTCTGC
Source organism: Coryphaenoides rupestris (assembly GCA_002895965.2). Lineage (NCBI taxonomy): Eukaryota > Metazoa > Chordata > Actinopteri > Gadiformes > Macrouridae > Coryphaenoides > Coryphaenoides rupestris. The sequence continues at coordinate 305,531 of PIJE02000209.1, read as the reverse complement.
CGGTTCTACTGTGTGCTGATGTTGTGATGTGTTTGTTTACACAGGTTGACCTGAGCTGACCTTTCGCAAGACGCCGTCATTTCCTGGTTCTGCTCCGGGAAAACCATCGGTGTCCGCCCCCGCATGGGAGGGGGAGGAGCCTGGAACACACACACACACACACACACACACACACACACACACACACACAGCCACCAGGAAGTCATTGTTAAGGCAGGAAACACACCTTGTAGAGACCACGGGTTTGATTCCCACCGTGTTCCTACGCTACAGGCCACTCCCTCTCTCTGTCCTGTCAGAACCGACCAATCACAACCGACCAATCAGAACTGACCAGTCAGAACAAGAGACTATAAGCCAATCAGTTACTTCATTCACATAACAGCACTAAAATAATAAAAATAATAATAATAATACAAAAAACAAAAAAAAACGATGCTACAAACTACTGCTTAATTCACATTCATGTGCTCGTCAGCATCCACCGGACGCTGCGGAGGGGGGCGTGTCCCGGTCACCTCTCAGCAGGGGGGCTCACGCCAGAACAGGAAGCTCCTCCCATGGGACCCCCAGCAAGAGTGTGTGTGTGTGTGTGTGTGTTTGTGTTACACCTGATCAGCTGCAATCAGCATACTGTAAGCACTGTCATCTCTCTCTCTTTGTCTCTCTCACACACCTCTTGCTCTATAAGACAACGGGGGAGAGGGGGGGGGTTGCCATGTTTCTCTCTCTCTCTCTGGGTTGCCATGTTTCTCTCTCTCTCTCTCTCTCTGGGTTGCCATGTTTCTCTCTCTCTTCTCTCTCTGGGTTGCCATGTATATCTCTCACTCTCTGGGTTGCCATGTTTCTCTCTCTCTCTCTCTCTCTGGGTTGCCCATGTTTCTGTCTCTCTCTCTCTCTGGGTTGCCATGTTTCTCTGCAGCATTTCCTCATATTCATGACATAATGAGGAAGAGCTCCTCCTCTTCCTCTTCCTCTTCCTTCTTTCCTCCGTCTGCGGAGACCAGAACACTAAAGCACCTGCAGCTGGCAGAGACCGAGACATCAGGACCCTCAAGTACAGACCCGTCCAGTACATGACCGTCAGTACAGACCCTCCAGCACAGACTGCCAGTAGAGACCCTCAGTACAGGACGTCAGTACATGACGTTCAGTACGACCGCCAGTACAGGCCGTCAGTTACTGTACCCGCAGTTAGAGGACCCCAGTACAGGACCGTCAGTACAAGACCATCAGTACTGACCGTCAGTAGAGACCTCGCCAGTTAGAGGACCGTCAGTAAGATGAACCGGCCAGTACAGACGTCCAGTACAGACCCCCAGTAGAGACCGCCAGTAGAGACCGTCAGTACAGACCGTCAGTGCAGACCGTCAGTACAGACGTCAGTACAAATGTCAGTACAGACCGTCAGTACTGGCCATCAGTAGAGACCGCCAGTAGAGACCATCAGTAGAGACCGTCAGTACAGACGTCAGTACAGACCCCCAGTAGAGACCGCCAGTAGAGACCGTCAGTACAGACCGTCAGTGCAGACCGTCGGTACAGACCGTCAGTGCAGACCGTCAGTGCAGACCGTCAGTACAGACGTCAGTACAGACGTCAGTACAAATGTCAGTACAGACCGTCAGTCCTGACCGTCAGTAGAGACCGCCAGTAGAGACGTCAGTACAGACCCCCAGTAGAGACCGCCAGTAGAGACCGTCAGTACAGACCGTCAGTACAGACCGTCAGTGAAGACCGTCAGTGCAGACCGTCAGTACAGACCGTCAGTGCAGACCGTCAGCAGACTGACCGTCTGGTCACATCCTTCCACCAAAACTCAGAACATCTCCTCCTCCTACGACCGTGAGTAGCAGCTTCCTGTGCAGGCAGGAAGTGAGCAGAAGAGGACCAGGTGGTGGGGGGGGGGGCGGGTACAGGTGTGTCTCCTTACCAGCAGCAGGTGGTCCTGGGGTCCGGGACGCGAGGGGCTGTGGACCAACAGGCAGGCGGTCTCCGCGTCGTCTCTGTGGATCTGCAGTGAGAACAGGAAGAACACTCAGCTTCCCACAGACAGGCACTCCCCCTGTCTGTTGGCTAAACACTCTGTCTGTCTGCTAGACGCTCTGTCTGTCTGGTCCTCTATCTGTCTGCCTGGTCAACTGTCTGCCTGTCTGTCTGTCTGTCTGTCTGTCTGCTTGACGCTCTGTCCGTCTGTGAGTGACTTCTTGCCACGGCAGGTTGTCTATGCGCCCTATAACGCTGAACAGGATGTGAGCTCATCTCAACTTCCTCCTCCTCCTCCTCCTCCTCCACCCCCTGCTGACCACATCGAGAGGAAGTGTTGAGAGAACCGACCAAAATAAAACCAAGTTCTGCTTTCAAATAAGAGGCTTACATAATGCTCAGTACTTATACTACTACGGTGTTCAGTACTAAACCTAACCTTGTGTACTAACACAGGGTAGATCTAGGGTTACATTGAGACAGGGTCAGGGCCGGGTAAGGGTTAAGATAACCCTAAGGTCAGGGTTAGCCTAACCCTAACCCTAACCCTGACCCGAACCCTAACCCTGACCCGAACCCTAACACTGACTCTAACCCTAACCCTGACCCTAACCCGAACCCTAACCCTGACCCTGATCCTAACCCTGACCCTAACCCTGACCCTGACCCTAACCCTGACCCCGTCCCGTGAGAACCTTCCCATCTTAAAGGAGAAGGCAGCATTAGTTTGGTCATTTTGGAGAAACAATCAGGCGTTTAATTGAGTTGACATCACTGAGGAAGGCACTGATTGGTGATTGGCTGGTGAAACTGGTAACCACTCCCCCTTCCAAAACATTGGCTGATTTTACGAGTTCTGACTTTATGTCCGCAGGACAGAAAATGTCATTCCATAAAAACAACAAATCCAAACAAGGCGATAATCATGGAGATACACACACACACGCACACACACACACACACACATACATATACACAGAGAGACACACACGCACGCACGCACGCACGCACGCACGCACGCACACACACACACACACGCACACATGTGTGTGTGTGTGTGTGTGTGTGTGTGTGCGTGTGTGTGTGCAGCCTTATGCGGTCTTGCAGGATGTGAGGCTGTTGGCTGGCCGCCTGTTTCCATCGGAGCAGGGCGGGAAAAGCTTTAGGAACGCTCCTCTCTCTCTCCTCAGAACCCTGCGTCTCAATCTCTCTCTCTCTCTCTCCCTCTCACATACACACTCTGTTCCCATGCCTTTCTCACACACTCTGTATCTGCCTCTCTCTCTCTCTCCCTCTCTCTCTCTCTCTCTCCCTCTCTCTCTCTCTCTCCCCCTCCCTCTCTCTCCCTCTCTCTCTCTCTCTCTCTCTCTCCCTCTCGCTCTCTCTCTCTCTCCTCTTCTCTCCCCTCTCTCCTCTCCCCTCTCTTCCACCCTCTCTCTCTTTTACCCTGCTGCCCCTCCCTGCAGTGTGTGTGTGTGTGTGTGTGTGTGTGTGTGCTACAATGCTACAGTCACATGGCTTCAGAAATGCGTGCTGATTGGACGATCAAACCGCACACATGGTCACCGCACCGGTTGCCGTAACAAAGGTCACATGATCAAAGATCTCTGAGATCACGGCGTAACGACCGGGAGCCGGAACCCGAAGGTCCTCCAAACCATCAGAACGTTACAGGAACCGACCACAGACTCACTTCTCTAACGGGAGGAACAAAGCAGAACTCAGATGACATGCCCTGTCTATCTGTCTGCCTGTCTGTCTATCTGTCTGCCTGCCTGTCTGTCTGCCTGTCTGTCTGTCTGTCTGCCTGCCTGTCTTTGTGTGTGTGTGTGTGTGGGGGGGGGGGGGGGGGGGGCGGTGGGTGGGGTAGTCGGTCTGTCTGTCTGCCTGTCTGCCCTGTCTGTGTGTGTGTGTCTGCCTGTCTGTCTGCCTGTGTGTCTGTCTGTCTGTGTGCCTGCCTGTCTGTGTGTGTGTGTCTGCCTGTCTGTCTGTCTGTGTGCCTGCCTGTCTGTGTGTGTGTGTCTGCCTGTCTGTCTGTGTGTGTGTCCTGCCTGTCTGTGTGTGTGTGTCTGCCTGTCTGTTGTGTGTGTGTCTGTCTCTCTGCTGTCCTGTCTGTGTGTGTGTCTGCCTGTCCTGTGTGTCTGTCTGTCTGCCTGTCTGTGTTGTGTTGTTGCCTGGGGAGTGCACACATCACATTGTCTCCCAGAATGCATTGCAGCACGGAGGACTTCCTGAACGTCTGCTCCCCCAACAGACCGGCTCTCCTCCGTCGCCCTGGCAACGGCCCTCCAGCCTCTCCTCCCGTATCCTTATTTGAATCCAAACTTTACGAACACTTTACAGACCCAATAAACAGACAGAGTCAGAACCCCGCCCCCCCCAAACACCACAGACAGACTGACGGAGTGAGTGGGAGGAGCTGCAGGTGATGGACAGGTGGGGGGCGGGGCTACGCTACCTTGATGAGCACCACGTCCTGGGGTCGCTCGCCGCCCCGTGCCCGCAGGACGTAGCGCCGCCTGTAGCGCTCGTACATCACCAGTCCAACATGGAGGGTGATGTTAACAGTCCGACATGGAGGGTGATGTTAACAGTCCGACATGGAGGGTGATGTCAACAGTCCGACATGGAGGGTGATGTCAACAGTCCGACATGGAGGGTGATGTCAACAGTCCGACATGGAGGGTGATGTCAACAGTCCGACATGGAGGGTGATGTCAACAGTCCGACATGGAGGGTGATGTCAATAGTCCGACATGGAGGGTGATGTTAATAGTCCGACATGGAGGGTGATGTTAATAGTCCAACATGGAGGGTGATGTTAATAGTCCAACATGGAGGGTGATGTTACTCCAACAGTCCTGCACTCGTCCGGTCCAGCTCCTAAACTCCCACACACACACTAATGTGTTGCATCTGGTTCCTGCTGGGACCCCCCCACCTCCCCTCGTCAAGACCACGCCCCCCCCCATGGCAGACCACACCCACTTAAAACTGAGAACCAATGCTCAGTCAGAACCCTGGGGCTCCACCCACTTCAGACACCACCGCACGGTCTGACCCACCCCCTTATCCAAGACACACCCTAGACACCTAGAGAGAGAGAGAGAGAGAGAGAGAGAGAGAGAGAGAGAGAGAGAGCGCGTCCCTGTGTTGCTCTAACAGGAAGAGGCCCATTAACTTCCCAGCATGCATTACTCAACTTTCCACATCATTGGGATGGAACTGTGGTCACATGACCAGAAAGTTCTCTCTCTCTCTCTCTCTCTCTCTCTCTCTCTCTCTCACACACACACACACACTTTTTTGGGAACAAGATGAGTGCTGCAGCGCCCTCTAGTGGTGTTTGATACTAAATGCAACAGCTAAACTTGATCTAATCCACTTAAACTACAACTTTACCAGCTAATCCTTATATAATTAACTTAAACTACAACTATACCAGGACAACTTGTACTGAAACCAGTTTAACTGTTACACTGTTCAAATGTTACATTGACTAATTTAAGGATATTTAAACCAGTCAAGCGGTTTAGACCAGTGAAACTCTTTGAATCAGTTCAATTATTTTAATCAGATTTACCATGATGAACCATGATGAACCAGTGGGATTCAACTAGTTAGATATATAAGATAAGATCGGAAACCTGCAATGTCAACATAGTTAAACTCCTGAATCCGGTCATACTGAGGTGAGGTTAACTAAAACTAAAACCGGTTGAACTTTGAATGAGTTAAACTGTGACTAAAGCTCAGCATCCAGACTCTTTGTCTGCGTATCAGATAAAGTTGTTAACAGGTTTTTTTATGTTATCACACTTTGCCCTCCCAGCAAACAAACAGACAGAGGTCACATGGTCCGTAAAGGGGGCGGGGCAAGCTGATATTGACAGAGCAGAGTTGATTAACTGGACGGGAGAGGGAGGGGAGGGGCCGTTACCGTGGCAACATGGGCCTGATGTTGTGTCGGACCGCCTCGCCGCGTCGGCTCCGCGTTGCCACGCAACACACACTCTGCAGGAAGAAACACACGACAAGACACCCATGAAACACAGCGAGCTGCAGCGCTAGCATGTCTACTGCAGCACTATCAACTAGAGAAGACTCCTGTAAGCTCCGAGCTCCTAACGGAACGTACCGGAATGTAGGCTGATAGGAACCTTGTTTGTCCCGCATGAGAACCACTGAGGCAGTTTGAAACACGAGAATGTTCCCCATGATGACAAATCATTTCGCGATTAATTACTGAACAAAAACCTGTGACTGCCAACATCATAACTCACATTCCAGTGGTCCTATGGTCACTGTGATGCACACAACCTATTTACTGATTACTGAGAAGTTTAACTCGTTAACGTTATTTGGTTTCACGTGTGTAAATACGTAACATTATACATATTAACGTGATCGAATTTGTTCCCTTGTTTCGTTCTGTCATGATGCGTTACGTCTTAAACAAACTTGGGACGTGTTCGTGACACCGTTGTTTTAGGACCCGATGAGGTCACTCATTGCTAGGTAACAGCACTGTGTGTGTGTGAGAGAGAGAGAGAGAGAGAGAGAGAACGAGAGTGAGCAAACAGCACATGACGTACTGTTAGAGTCTGTGTGTGTGTGTGTGTGTTAGAGAGTCTGTTTGTGTGTTTGTGTGTCTGTTAGGTGTGTGTGTGTGTGTGTGTGTGTGTGTGTGTGTGTGTGTGTGTGTGTGTGTGTGTGTGTGTTAGTGTGTGTGTGTGTGTGTGTGTGTGTGTGTGTGTGTGTGTGTGTGTGTGTGGTTGTTGTTGTGATATGTGTGTGTCTGCTGTCTGTGTGTGTGTCTGCCTGTCTGTCTGTGTCTGCCTGTGTGTCTGTCTGTCTGTGTGCCTGCCTGTCTGTGTGTGTGTGTCTGCCTGTCTGTCTGTCTGTGTGCCTGCCTGTCTGTGTGTGTGTGTCTGCCTGTCTGTCTGTGTGTGTGTCTGCCTGTCTGTGTGTGTGTGTCTGCCTGTCTGTGTGTGTGTGTCTGTCTCTCTGCCTGTCTGTCTGTGTGTGTGTCTGCCTGTCTGTGTGTCTGTCTGTCTGCCTGTCTGTGTGTGTGTTGCCTGGGGGGAGACAGTGCACACATCACATTGTCTCCCAGAATGCATTGCAGCACGGAGGACTTCCTGAACGTCTGCTCCCCCAACAGACCGGCTCTCCTCCGTCGCCCTGGCAACGGCCCTCCAGCCTCTCCTCCCGTATCCTTATTTGAATCCAAACTTTACGAACACTTTACAGACCCAATAAACAGACAGAGTCAGAACCCCGCCCCCCCCAAACACCACAGACAGACTGACGGAGTGAGTGGGAGGAGCTGCAGGTGATGGACAGGTGGGGGGCGGGGCTACGCTACCTTGATGAGCACCACGTCCTGGGGTCGCTCGCCGCCCCGTGCCCGCAGGACGTAGCGCCGCCTGTAGCGCTCGTACATCACCAGTCCAACATGGAGGGTGATGTTAACAGTCCGACATGGAGGGTGATGTTAACAGTCCGACATGGAGGGTGATGTTAACAGTCCGACATGGAGGGTGATGTCAACAGTCCGACATGGAGGGTGATGTCAACAGTCCGACATGGAGGGTGATGTTAACAGTCCGACATGGAGGGTGATGTTAACAGTCCGACATGGAGGGTGATGTCAACAGTCCGACATGGAGGGTGATGTCAACAGTCCGACATGGAGGGTGATGTTAATAGTCCAACATGGAGGGTGATGTTAATAGTCCAACATGGAGGGTGATGTTACTCCAACAGTCCTGCACTCGTCCGGTCCAGCTCCTAAACTCCCACACACACACTAATGTGTTGCATCTGGTTCCTGCTGGGACCCGCCCACCTCCCCTCGTCAAGACCACACCCCCCCCCATGGCAGACCACACCCACTTAAAACTGAGAACCAATGCTCAGTCAGAACCCTGGGGCTCCACCCACTTCAGACACCACCGCACGGTCTGACCCACCCCCTTATCCAAGACACACCCTAGACACCTAGAGAGAGAGAGAGAGACAGAGAGAGAGAGAGAGAGAGAGAGAGAGAGAGAGAGAGAGAGAGAGAGCGCGTCCCTGTGTTGCTCTAACAGGAAGAGGCCCATTAACTTCCCAGCATGCATTACTCAACTTTCCACATCATTGGGATGGAACTGTGGTCACATGACCAGAAAGTTCTCTCTCTCTCTCTCTCTCTCTCTCTCTCTCTCTCTCTCTCTCACACACACACACTTTTTTGGGAACAAGATGAGTGCTGCAGCGCCCTCTAGTGGTGTTTGATACTAAATGCAACAGCTAAACTTGATCTAATCCACTTAAACTACAACTTTACCAGCTAATCCTTATATAATTAACTTAAACTACAACTATACCAGGACAACTTGTACTGAAACCAGTTTAACTGTTACACTGTTCAAATGTTACATTGACTAATTTAAGGATATTTAAACCAGTCAAGCGGTTTAGACCAGTGAAACTCAATGGACGGTGGGGGGCGGGGCTACGCTACCTTGATGAGCACCACGTCCTGGGGTCGCTCGCCGCCCCGTGCCCGCAGGACGTAGCGCCGCCTGTAGCGCTCGTACATCACCAGTCCAACATGGAGGGTGATGTTAACAGTCCGACATGGAGGGTGATGTTAACAGTCCGACATGGAGGGTGATGTTAACAGTCCGACATGGAGGGTGATGTCAACAGTCCAGCATGGAGGGTGATGTCAACAGTCCGACATGAAGGGTGATGTCAACAGTCCGACATGGAGGGTGATGTCAACAGTCCGACATGGAGGGTGATGTCAACAGTCCGACATGGAGGGTGATGTCAATAGTCCGACATGGAGGGTGATGTTAATAGTCCAACATGGAGGGTGATGTTAATAGTCCAACATGGAGGGTGATGTTAATAGTCCAACATGGAGGGTGATGTTACTCCAACAGTCCTGCACTCGTCCGGTCCAGCTCCTAAACTCCCACACACACACTAATGTGTTGCATCTGGTTCCTGCTGGGACCCGCCCACCTCCCCTCGTCAAGACCACGCGCCCCCCCCCATGGCAGACCACACCCACTTAAAACTGAGAACCAATGCTCAGTCAGAACCCTGGGGCTCCACCCACTTCAGACACCACCGCACGGTCTGACCCACCCCCTTATCCAAGACACACCCTAGACACCTAGAGAGAGAGAGAGAGACAGAGAGAGAGAGAGAGAGAGAGAGAGAGAGGAGAGAGAGAGAGAGAGAGCGCGTCCCTGTGTTGCTCTAACAGGAAGAGGCCCATTAACTTCCCAGCATGCATTACTCAACTTTCCACATCATTGGGATGGAACTGTGGTCACATGACCAGAAAGTTCTCTCTCTCTCTCTCTCTCTCTCTCTCTCTCTCTCTCTCTCTCACACACACACACTTTTTTGGGAACAAGATGAGTGCTGCAGCGCCCTCTAGTGGTGTTTGATACTAAATGCAACAGCTAAACTTGATCTAATCCACTTAAACTACAACTTTACCAGCTAATCCTTATATAATTAACTTAAACTACAACTATACCAGGACAACTTGTACTGAAACCAGTTTAACTGTTACACTGTTCAAATGTTACATTGACTAATTTAAGGATATTTAAACCAGTCAAGCGGTTTAGACCAGTGAAACTCTTTGAATCAGTTCAATTATTTTAATCAGATTTACCATGATGAACCATGATGAACCAGTGGGATTCAACTAGTTAGATATATAAGATAAGATCGGAAACCTGCAATGTCAACATAGTTAAACTCCTGAATCCGGTCATACTGAGGTGAGGTTAACTAAAACTAAAACCGGTTGAACTTTGAATGAGTTAAACTGTGACTAAAGCTCAGCATCCAGACTCTTTGTCTGCGTATCAGATAAAGTTGTTAACAGTTTTTTTTATGTTATCACACTTTGCCCTCCCAGCAAACAAACAGACAGAGGTCACATGGTCTGTAAAGGGGGCGGGGCAAGCTGATATTGACAGAGCAGAGTTGATTAACTGGACGGGAGAGGGAGGGGAGGGGCCGTTACCGTGGCAACATGGGCCTGATGTTGTGTCGGACCGCCTCGCCGCGTCGGCTCCGCGTTGCCACGCAACACACACTCTGCAGGAAGAAACACACGACAAGACACCCATGAAACACAGCGAGCTGCAGCGCTAGCATGTCTACTGCAGCACTATCAACTAGAGAAGACTCCTGTAAGCTCCGAGCTCCTAACGGAACGTACCGGAACGTAGGCTGATAGGAACCTTGTTTGTCCCGCATGAGAACCACTGAGGCAGTTTGAAACACGAGAATGTTCCCCATGATGACAAATCATTTCGCGATTGAACTGAACAAAAACCTGTGACTGCCAACATCATAACTCACATTCCAGTGGTCCTATGGTCACTGTGATGCACACAACCTATTTACTGATTACTGAGAAGTTTAACTCGTTAACGTTATTTGGTTTCACGTGTGTAAATACGTAACATTATACATATTAACGTGATCGAATTTGTTCCCTTGTTTCGTTCTGTCATGATGCGTTACGTCTTAAACAAACTTGGGACGTGTTCGTGACACCGTTGTTTTAGGACCCGATGAGGTCACTCATTGCTAGGTAACAGCACTGTGTGTGTGTGAGAGAGAGAGAGAGAGAGAGAGAGAACGAGAGTGAGCAAACAGCACATGACGTACTGTTAGAGTCTGTGTGTGTGTGTGTGTGTTAGAGAGTCTGTTTGTGTGTTTGTGTGTCTGTTAGAGAGTGTGTGTGTGTGTGTGTGTGTGTGTGTGTTAGAGAGTCTGTGTGTGTGTGTGTGTGTGTGTGTGTTAGAGTCTGTGTGTGTGTGTGTGTGTGTGTGTGTGTGTGTGTGTGTGTTAGAGAGAGAGAGTGTGTGTGTGTGTGTGTGTGTGCAAACATGTCAAATTGTATTTGTGTGTGATTCAAGTTTGTGAGAACAAAGTTCAGGAAGTACAATAAAGAAAACCTTTTAGTTATAGTATATCCACGTATTTTTGACTCACAAGAAGTGAAAAGCAACATGATCACCTTCACACGTCACAGCCCATAAAACCAGAAACACCACAAGATGATTTCCATATGGAAACCAGAAGCGTTAAACCAGCGACTCTTCCTACCTGGTTCCGGACTGGACGAGGGTACTCTTGTTCCAGCGGTGCTCAGGGCCTCCTGGAGGAGTTCTGCTGACGGCCCGATGACCGTCCCCGCGTCCTCCCCGTCCCCTTCCAGCTGCAGGGCGGCTCCAGGGCTCTCCTGGTCTAATGTTGTCCTGATGTCTTCGTCTTGACCTGTGACCTCTGACCCTGCCACATTGTGCTCTCCGCTGGGGTCAGAACCTCTTGAGTCAGAACTGCTAGCGTCAGAACCTCTCAGGTCAGAACCTCTCGAGTCAGAACCTCTCAGGTCAGAACCGCTAGTGTCAGAACCTCTCCAGTCAGAACCGCTAGCATCAGAACCTCTTGAGTGAGAACCGCTAGTGTCAGAACCTCTCGAGTCAGAACCACTAGCGTCAGAACCTCTCGAGTCAGAACCGCTAGCGTCAGAACCTCTCAGGTCAGAACCGGCTAGGGTCAGAACCTTCTCGGGAGCCACGCTCTTCGGGCGGTTCTTTCTGGCGTTAGAACCTCTTTCTGCTCTCCTGTTATCTCCAAGCCCGTTCCTCTAGGAAGGATCTGGAGGCGGGTTTCTCGTGTTCTGCGTTCGCGTGGGGCATGGCGGGGGTCCGCTGGCGTCACCTCGTACCACTCATGTCCTTAATCTCCCGGGAGGGTTTAGTCCGGTCCCCTTCGTCCTCGACGGCGGAGGTGGTCTGGTTGGTTCCCGGATTTACTGTCCACTTCGATGGTTCTGGGCGTCTCCAGGGACACACAGGGCCGTTTTGAGGTCCCGGGGGTCGGAGAGTTTGGTCTCCAGGTCTGGTTCTGGGTGGCTCTGTGCCCACGCCTCCTCCTCCTCTGTTCCTGGTGTCTCGGCAGCTCCTCCTAGAGACCCAATACTGCTGCTGGGAAGACCTTCTCCAGGCTCTGCTCCTGGCCGCTCAGGGTCTGGTGTTTCTGGAAGAGCTGGGCTGAGCAAGGCTCCCTCCTCCTCCTCCTCCTCCACCTCCTCCTCCTGGCGGGACGGTTCCAGTGTGTGTGTTCCCAGCGACCATTCTCCCTGACGCTCTGACATCACTTCCTGCATGACATCATCTTCTCCCGTCGCCTGCTTATCATCGTGGCCAGCGCTCTCTTCCTCTTCCTCTTCCTCGCGCCTCCCTTCCTCCGAGGGGAGCTCGGCGCTGTCTGACGTGACGGAGGACTGGGAGGACAGGGTGACCCCCATGTCTGGCCCGGCCCGGATCCGGCCCTCTACCTGTCCACCGCCCGACCCCGTGACCCTAACCTCAGGGTCTCTCTCACCCTCCGCTGGGGGAGACCCTGCCGCCCCCTGGGTGCCCGCTCTCTCCTCTCTCCCCTCTCTCCCCTCTCTCCCCGCTCTCCCCTCTCTCCCCTCTCTCCCTTCTCCTCCTCCCTCCTCTCCTCCTCTCCCTCTCCTCCTGGTCGCTCTCTCCTGTGCTCCTCTCCTCTCTCTCTCCTCCCCTCCTCTCTCTCCTCTTCTCCCTCTCCTGTCCCTCCCTCTTCCTCCCCTCCCTCCTCCGCTCTCTTCTGGGCAGCTCTCTGGATCTCTCGCTCCTTCCTCCTCCTCCTCCTCCTCCTCCTCCTCCTCCCAGGCGGGAGGTTCTGCGTTTTCCCCGTCGACGGAACCCAGTAGCGTCCAGTCAGAGTACAGCTTTAGAGAGGGAACGCCCTGCAGAGAGAGAGAGAGAGAGAGAGAGAGAGAGGGGTGAAGTAAAGGGAGGGGAGTTGAAAGTGATAAAGGAGCGATGGTGAGAGAGAGAGAGAGAGAGAGACAGAGAGAGAGGGAGAGAGAGAGAGAGAGAGAGAGAGAACACACACACACACACACACACACACACACACACACACACATACACTCACACACACCGCACAAACACACACACACACACACATCACACACACACACACACACACACACACACACACACACATACCACACACACACATACCACACACACACACATACAAAGACACACCACACACATACACACACACGCATACACACACACAACACACACATATGCATACACACCCACCCACACACACACACACACACACACATACGCATACACACTCACCCACACACACACACACACATATACACAAACACACGCATACACATACAACACACACGTACATCCGCACACACACATATACACAAACACACGCATACACACAAACACACGCATACACATACAACACACACGTACATCCGCACACACGACAGCGCGGCCGTACGCTAGGCGCCCGCGGTCCGGTCCCAGCGCCCGGCCGTACGCTCCCAGCGCCCGGCCGTACGCTCCCAGTACAGAAGACAGATCACCATATCAGCATTTCCCACATTTACTGCACTTAGCCTTGTCGTCGCTTTCTTTTACAAAGTGAAGGCACACTTTTGACCGTTTCCCGCGGTCCATCTTCCACACTGCTGACTAACCGCTAGCTCGTATCAAAACAAATGGACACGTTGCAGTGTTGCGTTGATGCGTGACGTAGACAGGTCCTGGCAGATACATTGTTTTAAATGTCCTGAGAGGTAGCCGCCACGTCCTTGCAGACATATAGCCTTTGTTTGCAATAATAAAGATTTATATCTATTGTAGGAACCGATAAGCAGAATCGAAATTAAAAAAGAATTTCGGGTACCCAGTACCCGGCACTTTGGATTCGGTTCCCAACCCTATGTCCGTCACTGGGACTATATTTCCTGGCCTGAATGATGTTCCCAGTCTGGCCCTAAATTGTACAATGGCTGTACACTTGAATGTCTGCTGCTTTCTGAGGTAGTTATTAAGTAGTTACTAAAACCAATCATAATCAAATGCAGGAGCAATTATGTAATATGATAAAGAGTAGATATATTTATATAGTCTTACAGTTATAACCGGCCCTTTGAGGGCAACTATAATGCTGATGTGGCCCGGGATGAAATTGAGTTTGACACCCCTGCGTTAGAGCCACTCGTTAGTGAGGACTGCTTGGTTACCTGGAGACTGAACCAACCTACCGGTCTGTGGACCAGCTTCTTGTCGTTGTTGTTGGAGGCACGGGGGCGTGGCCAGACGGTGACATCACCACCAGGCCCCTCCCCCTCTAGGAGGGTCAGTCTGTCCCCAGGACATGTGACCAGTGGCTGCTTGTCTTGTTGCAGGGCGGCGAGACACGGAGCGATGGACAGACAGACGGACAGAGAGACAGACAGAGAAACAGACAGAGAGACAGGCAGAGAGACAGACGGAGAGACAGACAGAGAGACAGACAGAGAGACAGACAGAGAGACAGACAGAGAGACAGGCAGAGAGACGGACGGAGAGACAGACAGAGAGACAGATGGAGAGACGGACGGCGAGACAGACAGAGAGACGGACGGAGGTGGGGCTCCGGGTGCCAGGCTGGTGTCTCACCTCCCTGCTCTGGACACACACACCCTGACGGTGGACACGCCCCCGGGCTGCCAGCCCCCCTCCCTCCTGCACGACCTGCAGCTCTCGCTCTCTCTCTCTCCCTACCCCCTCTCTCTCTCTCTCTCCCTCTCTCCTCTCCCTCTCTCTCTCTCCTCTCTCTTTCCCTCTCTCTCTCTCCCTCTCTCTCTCTCCCCTCTCTCTCTCTCTCTCTCTCTCTCTCTCTCTCTCTCTCTCTCTCTCTCTCTCTCTCTCTCTCTGTGTGTTTACATTTGGAGGGCAGGGTTGAGATAGGACTCTCTCGGCCTCCGCTGGGAAAACACAGAACACACTGCTGCCCTCTCTCACTCTCTCTCTCTCTCCCCCGTTTCTCTCCCCTCTCCCTCTTCCTCTCTCTCTGTCCCTCTCTCTGTCTCTCTCTCGCTCTCTCTCTTCTCTACTCTCTCTCTTGTGTGTGACCTCAGTGTTCCTCAGTGATGACCTCAGCAGGCGGTCTCTTCTCCGCCCTAAGTTTACGCAACACCGTCAGGCTGCAGTACCGCCTCCCTCCCCCAGGGGGCGGAGCCACACTCTGAGTCTGACCACATGCTCTCGTTAGAGCATACGTGTCAAACTCAAGGCCCGCGGGCCGGATCCGGCCCGGCACCTCATTTTATGTGGCCCACGAGAGCTTGCAAAGAATAGAATTTGCTTATCGTACAAATCAGGGCCGGACTGGCCATCGGGAGAACCGCGACTCTTCATGGTGTCCTGGCCGTCTAATTTCAACCAGTTTGCACATACTGGTACCTAAACTATAATGTCCGTCTAGGGTTGGGTATCGTTTGAATTTTATTGATTCCCATTCCGTTCCGGTTCTGCTTATCCGGACTCCGGTCCCAGCGCCCGGCCGTACGCTCCCAGCGCCCGGCCGTACGCTCCCAGTACAGAAGACAGATCACCATATCAGCATTTCCCACATTTACTGCACTTAGCCTTGTCGTCGCTTTCTTTTACAAAGTGAAGGCACACTTTGACCGTTTCCCGCGGTCCATCTTCCACACTGCTGACTAACCGCTAGCTCGTATCAAAACAAATGGACACGTCGCGGCGTTGCGTTGATGCGTGACGTAGACAGGTCCTGGCAGATACATTGTTTTAAATGTCCTGAGAGGTAGCCGCCACGTCCTTGCAGACATATAGCCTTTGTTTGCAATAATAAAGATTTATATCTATTTTAGGAACCGATAAGCAGAATCGAAATTAAATTTTGGATTCGGTTCCCAACCCTATGTCCGTCACTGGGACTATATTTCCTGGCCTGAATGATGTTCCCAGTCTGGCCCTAAATTGTACAATGGCTGTACACTTGAATGTCTGCTGCTTTCTGAGGTAGTTATTAAGCAGTTACTAAAACCAATCATAATCAAATGCAGGAGCAATTATGTAATATGATAAAGAGTAGATATATTTATATAGTCTTACAACCGGCCCTTTGAGGGCAACTATAATGCTGATGTGGCCCGGGATGAAATTGAGTTTGACACCCCTGGTTAAAGACACACACACACACACACACACACACACACACACACACACACACACACACACACACACACACACATACACACACATACATATGCATACACACCACACACACACACACACACACACACACACACATACACACACACTACATACACACACACTCACATAGCAACACACCACCACACACACACACACACACATACGCATACACACCACCCACACACACACACACACATATACACAAACACACGCATACACATACAACACACACGTACATCCGCACACACACATATACACAAACACACGCATACACACAAACACACGCATACACATACAACACACACGTACATCCGCACACACACATGCGCCCACACACACAAATACGCATACACACACACACCTACACGCACACACTGTATGTACACTCTCAACACACACACACCACTTACTGAACACACACATATTGCATGTAATATACTGTCTCAAAAAACACACACTCCCAGAATACGCACACACACACACACACACACCCTAGAGCATGAGCAAACTCTCTCGCTCTCTCTCTCTCTCTCCCTCCCTTCCTCCCTCCCTCCCTCCCTCCCTCCCTCCATTAACCCATCGATCACGAGGACGCTCGGAACGTGTTCTGTTCTCATCTTACTGTGCCGCCAGCGATATATTGTTGTTTCACTCTCTGGTTAAATATACTTCTTGTAAGTCTAATGCCCTAAATGTAAATGTAATGTAAATGTAAATGTGAATGTGAATGTAATGTAACTGTAAATGTGTCGTTCCACTAGCTCTGGGCTGCTATACTAAGGGCTGCTATATATATATTTATAGATATACAGTATATACAGTATATACCTCTTATGATCTCTCCTCATTGTTCTAATCTATGAGCGATCTCTGGCACAAGAACTTTTTTGAGGATTCATAAAGTTACCTTATCTGATCTTATCGTAAAGCTTTTTTTATTGGTCAAACGGTTTCTTCCTGGTTGTGATTGAATATGTGGTACTAATGAGGCTACAAGCCACGCCCACCCACCCACACACAGGTGTGTACTTACTGGGCGAGGACGCGGGCCAGGTGGGTGTGTCCCCGTAGCGCTGCTAACTCAGCGGGTGTGTGGCCTTGCCTGTTAGCCAATCGCAGGGCTTCCCCCGCGGCGGGCTGCTGGAGCAGGAAGTTGGCCACGCGAGGGAGACCACGCCGGCGGCGAAGTGGACCAGAGTCTCCTGGGAATCTGGCTCTGGAAGACAGACCGGTAGACCCAGAGACACACAGGTAGACAGACAGGTAGACAGGTAGACAGACAGGTAGACAGGTAGAGAGGCAGACAGACAGGTAGACAGGTAGAGAGGCATACAGACAGGTAGACAGACAGATAGACAGACAGGCAGGCAGTGAGACCGACATACAGAAAGACAGACAGAGAGACAGACAGACAGACAGACAGGTAGGCAGGGAGACAGACAGATAGAGAGACAGGTAAACAGGGAGACAGACATGCAGGAAAGAGAGAGGGGAAGGCAGGAAGAGACAGACAGACAAGCACAGAGACAGACAGACAGACAAGCAGACAAACAGACAAGCAGACAGACAGACAAGCAGACAGACAGACAAGCAGACAGACAGACAGGTAGGCAGGCAGGCAGGCAGGCGGAGAGACAGACAGATCAAATGTGAGTTAGAGGTCACTCCATTGTGGCCGGGGTTCCAGTCTGTCACCCCTGGCAACGCTGTAGACAACATCCCATAAAGCAGATGAGACACAAGACACAACGCCAGTTAGGTTGTGTCTTCAGGTGTTACAACATGTTAAAACATTGGATGAACCCAATATACAGTATATAATAATAATAATAATAATAATAAATTTTATTTGTATTGCACTTTACATTTGACAATCTCAAAGTGCTACAAGTTAAAAATCATTGAATACTACAAACAAACAAAAAATATATGTATATTATATAGTATAATTCCTACACTGATCATATGAAACGAGGTTGTAGAATCAATTAGTAACCTAAACACATAAAACACAGAAACAACATACTTTTAAGCATACATTTAGACTAGTGTTAGGCCCCTCCCACAGCCTCACCGACTCCGCCCCCGTCCCGCCCCCCCAGCAGGCTCCACCCAGGTGGTAGCATGAGGTGCTGGAGGGCGGGGCCCAGGGCCTCATCCAGACGCTCTGACTCCGCCTCCGGGATGCCGCACCGGTCCAGCTGCAGGGTCTGCTCCAAGCCGTCCACACGACCGGCCGTGCTGACCTGCAGGGTCAGGAGGTCAACGTAAAGGACACAGAGGTCAACCCGGACGTCGACACACGTCGTCTCACCAATCAGACTTTAGATTCGCCAGGGGTCGCCAGGGGTCACCAGGGGTGACCAGGTGTCCCCAGGGGTCACTAGCGGGAGGAACCATCTCACACTCACCAGGAGCTGAGCCATGTCCAGATAGACGTCCTGGACGAAGCAGAAGGACCGCTGGGGCCCCAGGACCACACAGCCGGCCCCTAGGGGCCCCGGACCCTCAGGGGCCCCGGACACCGCCTGCCCCAGAGAACACAGAGTGACCTGCACTGTCTCACTGCAGCCATGAGCTGAGGAGAGAGGAGAGAGGAGATAGAGGAGAGGAGAGAGGAGAGAGGAGAGAGGAGAGAGGAGAGAAGAGAGGAGAGGAGAAGAGAGAAGAGATAAGATAAGATTAAACTCAAAACAAAGTGAATGGTATGTATTGACAGTAGAGTTATTACATTATTAATACACTATATGAAATATATTATATATATTATTGTATATATTGTAGATTACTGTCAATATGAGTCCAGGACAATGTTTCTCAAGAGAGGCTCACCATCTCACCAGCTCATATCGATCATGATGCATGGCGATAATGCGATGTTTTGAAACGTCTTGATATAATGTAGTAATAATAATAATGCTCTACTAGCATTGTGCTGTGATTAGTTAGCCAGTTAATTATCGTCGTCATCTTGGACGTCGAGAGGACTGATAACCTTTCCTCCAATCCAACGACAGGACTCTTACGCAGTGACTTTTGACCCCAGCAGCATTAGTGTTGACAGTCTCTAGGGTTAAGCTTCCAGGGACTCTGTTCATACAACAA
Organism: Coryphaenoides rupestris; assembly: GCA_002895965.2. NCBI lineage: Eukaryota > Metazoa > Chordata > Actinopteri > Gadiformes > Macrouridae > Coryphaenoides > Coryphaenoides rupestris. Next base: position 286,332 of record PIJE02000209.1, on the reverse strand, counting down.
GGACTGGTCACCACCGGCCAATCAGAGAGCCAGTAGTTCATGTAGTCCAATAGTCTCTCTCTCTCTCTCTCTCTCTCTGTCTCTCTCTCTCTCTCTCTCTCTCTCTCTCTCTCTCTCTCTCTCTCTCTCCCAGGGAGAACAAACTCATTAAGGTGAATCATTCACTGCTTCCACAGCAACACGACTGAGAGACTGGAGAGGAATCTCTGCCTGTCTGTCTGTCTGACTGACTCTCCCTCTCCCGCCCTCCCCCTCTCTCTCTATCTCTGTCTCTCCCTCCCCCTCTCTCTCTGTCTGTCTGAATGACGCTTTCTCTCTGCCTGCCTCTCTGTTTACCAGCCTGTTGGTCTGTCTGTCCACCTGTCTATCTACCACGAGGCCTGTCTGTCTGTCTGTCTGTCTGTTTGCCAGCCTGTCTGTCTACCATGAGGCCTGTCTGTCTGTTTACCAGCCTGTCTGTCTACCATGAGGCCTGTCTGTCTGTCTGTCTGTTTGCCAGCCTGTCTGTCTACCATGAGGCCTGTCTGTCTGTCTGTTTGCCAGCCTGTCTGTCTACCATGAGGCCTGTCTTTCTGTCTGTTTACCAGCCTGCCTGTCTACCATGAGGCCAGACAGCCTGTCTGTCTGCCCAACAAGCACCTTGCCTGCCAGCAGATATGAACCCTGCTGCAGTGCATTATGGGTAAGTTCTCCCTGCTGCAGTGCATTATGGGTAAGGTCTTCCTGCTGCAGTGCATTATGGGTAAGGGGTCACCTGGACTCATGGCCTGCAGGGTGCCCCGGCTGCACCTCTGGGTGCTGCTGAGGTGCCTCTGGGTGCTGCCAGCGAACAACAGGAAGTACTCCACATCTTCCTCCTCCTCCTCTTCCAGATGGACAGTAATCAAGCAGCCACCCTGGGAGACAGACAGGCAGAGAGACAGACAGACAGAGAGACAGACAGACAGAGAGACAGACAGACAGGAAGAGAGACAGACAGACAGAGAGACAGACAGACAGGCAGAGAGACAGACAGAGCGACAGACAGACAGACAGACAGGCAGAGAGAAAGACAGCCAGACGGACAGGCAGACAGTATTTATACACCTGTAAGTGTGTGTGTTTATATTCCTTGGTATGTCTGTGTGTGTGTTTTGTCAACACAAACACACAAACACACACACACACACACACACACACACACACACACACACACACACACACCAGGGGTGGGAGTGTGTGCTAACAACGCTAAGCATTTAGCTAGGTGGTTCAGGGTGGAGGTGGGCGGGCTTAGGGCTGCTGCACTCTGAGAAGATAGGTGGAGTTAGTGGGTGGTGTAGTGTAGAGGAGGTGGAGTTAGTGGGTGGTGTATTGTAGAGGAGGTGGAGTTAGTGGGTGCTGTAGTGTTGAGGAGGTGGAGTTAGTGGGTGGTGTAGTGTAGAGGAGGTGGAGTTAGTGGGTGCTGTAGTGTAGAGTGGGTGGTGGAGGTAGTGGGTGGTGTAGATACTTACATACACAGGTGCTTGTTGTGGGTGGAGCTTCATGTCTCCAGGCTGGTTTGTTATTGAGCAGACAGCACATCAGCAGGACTCAAATCTACATCAGAGCCAGACGTCTGCTATGCTATGCTAATTGATTTGGTTGATGGTTGAGGTGATGGTTTGGTGAGGATCTGGGGAATCAGAAGAAGACATGACTAGCTGGTCCATCGCTCCTCGAACCTCTTCTCTAGAACCCTTAGCCTGGTGCAGGAACTAGGGATGGGCGATATGGCCTAAAATCCACATTGCGATATACATTGCAGCCTCTTGCGATAACGATACATATCACGATATATAAATTATAATAGAACCATTTCAGAACAGGTTACATAGACCCTAAGGAAAGCCAAACTGCTAAATGTATTTAAAAAAAGAAAGAAAGAAACATAGTTTGTAGACATACAACATTTATTGTGCAAAACTGTAATCATACAGTAAACTGTAAACATAATGTTGCAGATAAATAAAAAACTGGTGTCTTTTTAAGGAACAGACACTGCGTTGCAGCCGGTTGCAGCTCGTGGCTCTAAATTTCGCGGGTCACGGGTAGATTGCGTCATCAACATGCGTTATTTTTTATCGTTTATATCGTATATCGTTTATATCGCGCATTACTAGCAGGAACCCACGACTAGCTGGTCCACCAGACCAGACCAACCATGACTAGCTGGTCCACCAGACCAGACCAACCATGACTAGCTGGTCCACCAGACAAGACCAACCACGACTAGCTGGTCCACCAGACCAGACCAACCATGATTAGCTCCTTATATTCTCCTCTGCAGTTCTGTAATGAAGCTGAACACCAATAAACTAAATAACTCAAATAAAGCTTTAGACCTCCAGGATTAAGATACCACAAGTCCTGGACCAACGGTGGTGACGGGGTGAGGGGCACCATGAGCTGCCTGTGGAGGATTAGCATCACCGCCAATCAATCACCGTCCTCTCCCCTCCGGCAGGCTACACGATGCTAACAAGGTCCCAATGCTAACAACATGGATAGCAACAGACTAGCCATGTGCCATGTAATTAATGATCTATGAATGACCCTTCATGACCCTCCCCCACCTGACCACACCCAGGATCACCTGTAGTCCCTCCCCCACCTGACCACACCCAGGATCACCTGTAGTCCCTCCCCCACCTGACCACACCCAGGATCACCTGTAGTCCCTCCCCCACCTGACCACACCCAGGGTCACCTGCTCGTTCAACAGGGCATCATTCACTAAAGGTGTGTGTTTGTTTAGCGTGTTCACATGTCCGTGTTGGGCTGGACAACGTGGGCATTCCTGCTTGTGTGATATAAAGAAGAGAAACACGAGATAAAATAAATCACAATAAAGGAAGTTATTAGTAACAGAGATTACATTTGGGTTGTAAAATAAACTTTTAATGTGTGCATTCACTGTTGATTAGGTGAATAATGTGCAAATAAGGACAGATCTCATGTCTTAAAGGGTAAGTGAGCGTCCAATTACAACTTTCAAAATACTTGATCCGAGCAGTCGTGAGTCGTAAAGGTTTTAGAAAGGATGGAAGCATTGTCAAAACCCACGTCACACTCTCTCAAGCTCAGGTGGGCAGCCAATAGAAGACGACCACTTTGGAAAAGAGATTTCTTATATTTTACAGAGAATAAAATCAGTTTGTGAGACCCAAATCGAACCATTTCAACGGTTATTATTGACTGCCACGCGCGCGAGACCACCTACTTCGATCTGTTTGGGTGTTTGGCTGTTTGAGGACGGCTCATCCATCACAAGGCCCTGGAGTCCCCCGGGCGGTACTCTGGTGACAAGACGTGGTCGTGCATCATTCACAACACAATATTGAATCTGTTTTCCCAATAGGTTCAGAGGACAGCTGTCTCCCTGATGTTGTGTTCGGAATGCAAGTGGGAACAATGAAGCCACCAAACGCCAGAAACACCTCCGATGGAAAAGTCCAAGAGTCAAAGAGTTTGATTATCAGATGTGCAACAAAGCACCAAGACACCATTGTACCACTAAAGCATGCAGGCGTGTTGAAGTAGCTACGGTGGTACGGGCCAACACTGTGGTTAGCACTAACATCGTAGCGTCATTATTCAATCATTATTCAACCTCATCTCTCTCTCCGCATCAGGGATCAGGGACGCATACTTTGTATTATGAAACAATTTTTTTGTTTGCTAGTCTCGACAGTGACTGTTAAAGGAACTGCAGTTAGTATCTGCAGTAGGACTGCTGGGCAGAGGTTCTGCTGTAACACAGTAGGACTGCTGTGTAACACAGTAGGACTGCTGGGTCAGAGGTTCTGCTGTAACACAGTCGGACTGCTGGGCAGAGGTTCTGCTGTAACACAGTCGGACTGCTGGATCTGAAGTTCTGCTGTAACACAGTCGGACTGCTGGGTCAGAGGTTCTGCTGTAACACAGTAGGACTGCTGGGTCAGAGGTTCTGCTGTAACACAGTCGGACTGCTGGGTCAGAGGTTCTGCTGTAACACAGTAGGACTGCTGGTCAGGAGGTTCTGCTGTAACACAATAGGACTGCTGGCGTCAGTGGTTCTGCTCTAACACAGTAGATCTTGCTGGGCAGAGGTGTTCTGGCTGTAACACAGTCAGACTGCTGGATTCTTGAAGTTCTGCTGTAACACAGTAGGACTGCTGGATCTGAAGTTCTGCTGTAACACAGTAGGACTGCTGGGTCAGAG
>PIJE02000209.1:239610-272110 GCA_002895965.2 Coryphaenoides rupestris | reverse complement strand
TTGGCTAAAAGGTTGGACTCTTGAGTGCAGACTGGCTGCTATTTGACTGGCTGGCCGGAGGTCATGTGACCAGTCCTTTGTGACCTCAGTAGGCCGCCTTGCAGATTAAGGTGACCTCAACCAGCTCAGGCCTGCCACACACACGTACACACACACACACGCACACACACACACACGTACATACACACACGCACACACACACGTACACACACACACGCACACACACATGCACGCACGCACACACACGCACACACACATGTACACACACACACGCACACACCACACGCACGCACACACACACACACGTACACACACACAGGCACACACATGCACGCACGCACACACACGCACACACACATGGACACACGCGCACACACACACACACACACACACACCAGAAGACCCATCCAGGTATGAAGATGAACTTGCTCAATTACTCAGGGGGGTGTGGCTCCAGATTGTAGAGCATCATGTGCCATGGTTACCACAGCGATGGAGATGATGATGATGAGTCCCTGGTTGCTACAGCAACCTTTCATCTTTACTAAAGAGAGAGAGAGAGAAAGAGAGAGACAGAGAGAGGGACATTCAAGGGAATTACTATTATTATGTAATAATAATGGACTGGGGCAGGGAAGGACAATATACTCTCTCTCTCTCTCTCTCTCTCTCTCTCTCTGTAATTAATTCATTAATTGCTCACATGTGGGTCAACATGTCACATGATATGTTATATGTTATGTTGTGAGGTTAAGATGAGGTTCTGGAGAGAAAGAGAATGTTGTGATGAAACTTCTCTGTTTATTAACCATCTTCATGATATATACGATATATACGTATAATCCATACATCATGTAATACACCTACACACTATTTATATTGATATATTTATCTGCATGCTATATTTATATATTTACATACCACCAGAAACTCACTCTGCTGTCATTCAGAAACAATTCAGTCACACACACACACACACACACATACACACACACACACACACACACACACACACACACACACACACACACACACACACACACACACATACAATATATACACACACACACCGATCCTCATAATGACAAGATGTGCTGACTGTCTGTCTGTCTGTCTGTCTGACTGTCTGACTGTCTGTCTGTCTGACTGTCTGACTGTCTGTCTGTCTGTCTGACTGTCTGTCTGTCTGTCTGTCTGTCTCTCTCTCTCTCTCTCTCTGTCTGTCTGTCTAACTATCTCTCTGTCTGTCTCACACATCATCGAGGTTAGGGCAGACAGTCGGGTTCAAACCCTTAACAGTCGATCATGTTAACCTGTCTCTCCTCTCTCATCCTGTCTCTCCTCTCTCATCCTGTCTCTCCTCCATCATCATTCTACTTGTTAGTTACTAGTGACTAGTGACTAGTAACTAGCGATTAGTGACTAGTAACTAGTAACTAGTGATTTAGTGTTTATATTCACCCAAGCTGTTCATCGCTGAGGTTTCAGAAACAACCTGAGGTGAGTTGACCTGTGACCTCTGACCAGTGACCAGCTGGTCTCTCTCTGTGTTTCAGACCCAGCATGTCGCTCTGCGTACCGCGGGACCACTAGGACTCCCCCCCCCCACACACACACACAGAGTAACGCAGCACCTCCAGGCCCTCCTGCACCCCCAGGTCCTCCTGCACCCCCAGGCCCTCCTGCAACCCCCAGGTCCTCCTGCACCCCCAGGCCCTCCTGCACCCCCACGCCCTCCTGCACCCCCAGGCCCTCCTGTAGCCCCAGAGAGAGACAGAGCCAGCCGAGTCCCATCTGCGGAGGAGTATGACATTATAGCCGACGCCTGAAGCATCTTCCGTGCACGAGCCAGGCCCTGACCCCCGACCCCTGACCCCCGACCCCGACCATGGAGGACCCATACCAAAACAACGTGGTCCAGCAGCAGGGGGGAGACGCAGGGCAGTACACCTACACCCAGGGGGGCAGCGGCCCGGACGGGTACCCCTACCAGACAGACTTCCCCCCGCGGGGGGAGGAGGAGGAGGACGCGGCCAGCGATGCCACCGAGGGCCATGACGAGGAGGAGCAGATGTACGAGGGGGAGTACCGGGGCATCCCGCACCCCGACGAGATCAAGGAGGCACGCCGAGCCGCCCGCACAGAGGCGCGCAGAAAGGCCCGTCTGGCTGCCCAGCAGGAGGACGAGGACCAGCTGCCCGACCAGTACGAGACCATCATGGAGGACTGCGGCCACGGGCGCTTCCAGTGGACGCTGTTCGGCGTGCTGGGCCTGGCACTGATGGCCGACGGCGTGGACAGCTTCGTGGTGGGCTTCGTGCTGCCCAGCGCCGAGAAGGACATGTGCATCTCCAACGCCGACAAGGGCATGCTGGGTAAGTGGGTGGGGCCACCGCCGACACGAGGGGTGAAAGGTCACTGTCATGCGTTTACATGGCTTGTATTCCGAGGATGTTTATGTCCTGCCTCGCTTAATGTAGATAGTGGCGCACTATAATATACTGTCCTTGAGCAAGACACCTAACCCTACCTGCTCCTCCTAGCTAAGTGTGGAGGTGTCCCTGAGCAAGACACCACCTAACCCTACCTGCTCCCCCTAGCTAAGTGTGGAGATGTCCCTGAGCAAGACACCACCTAACCCTACCTGCTCCTCCTAGCTAAGTGTGGCGGTGTCCCTGAGCAAGACACCACCTAACCTTACCTGCTCCCCCTAGCTAAGTGTGGAGGTGTCCCTGAGCAAGACACCACCTAACCCTACCTGCTCCTCCTAGCTAAGTGTGGAGGTGTCCCTGAGCAAGACACCACCTAACCCTACCTGCTCCTCCTAGCTAAGTGTGGAGGTGTCCCTGAGCCAGACACCACCTAACCCTACCTGCTCCTTGGTTGTTACCTTGCATGGTTGACACCGCCGTCGGTGTATGAATGGGTGAATGTAAGGCAACTGTAAAGTGCTCTGGATAAAAGCGATCTATAAATGCAATCCATTTATCATTTACAGGGGGGGGGGGGGGGGGTAGGGTGGCTGTATGGAGATGGTTGTCTATAGGGTGCTGTGACAGGGTGCTGTGTGACAGGGTGCTGTGACAGGGTGCTGTGTGACAGGGTGCTGTGACAGGGTGCTGTGAGAGGGTGCTGTGTGACAGGGTGCTGTGACAGGGTGCTGTGTGACAGGGTGCTCAGGTGAATGTTGTCCACCTGGTAGCAACACAAAGTGATGTGGTTGCTGCAACATGGAAGTGCATCTGAGGGATCCACGCTTGATTAAAACAGCAGAATAGGTGGAGACGTCTATTGATCGCGATATTGACGGAAGATAAGATCATATATAGACAGATATAGAGTGTTAGAATTACAGGACAGGATAAAAGACTCGAATGCTCCTGTGATTGTGTAAGCATCTACTACTGAGTGTGTGTATGTGTGTGTGGTGTTATAATCCTCAGGGAGGGGTGGGGGTGTATTAAGAAGCTTACGCTCGGTGTAGTAAACCACAGAGCAGACAATATCAGCAGTATAATATCACACGTACAGATTCTGTGTTGCATCACTCATAGTTCACCGGATCATACAACAACATGTTCTTCATCCTTAGTGTTCCCTCATTCATCTTAATTCTATTTTTAAACAGATCCTTCTGTTTCAAGTCAGATGGTTTTAATTTTATTTATGGAAAATGTGGATGAAAGCTCTCCTCTGATACTGCAGGGAGCAGCTCTGTCTGAACTGGGCCTAGTGCGCCCCCTAGTGGAAGACACGGCCGCTACAATACCAGGTCTGGAGGTGAAGAGATAAACCTTCCAACGTCTTTAAGTCTGTGTATGTGTGCGTGTGTGTGCGTGCGCGCGTGTGCGTGTGTCTGTGTGCGTGTGTGCGTGTGTGCGTGTGTCTGTGTGTGTCTGTGTGTGTGTGTGTGTGTGTGTTGCAGGTCTTCTGGTGTATGTGTCCATGCTGGCGGGGGCGCTGGTGTGGGGGGGGCTCAGTGACAAACTGGGCCGGAGGAAGTGTCTGATCTACGTCCTGAGCATCGACATCATCTTCAGCTTCCTGTCCTGCGTCGCCCAGGGATACGGCTTCTTCCTCTTCTTCAGATTCTGCTCCGGGTTCGGGTGAGACGATGGAGAGATGATAGAGGAGAGACAGGATGACAGGAGAGACAGTATGATGGAGGGGAGACAGGAGAGACAGGATGATGGAGGAGATACAGTATGATGGAGGAGAGACAGGAGAGACAGGATGATGGAGGAGGGACAGTATGATGGAGGAGATACAGGATGATGGAGGAGAGACAGTATGATGGAGGAGAGACAGGACAGACAGGATGATGGAGGAGAGACAGGATGATGGAGGAGAGACAGTATGATGGAGGAGAGACAGGATAGACAGGATGATGGAGGAGAGACAATATGAGGGGTGATTGTGAGCACCTTGTCTCCAGGATCGGTGGCTCCATCCCCATCGTCTACACGTACTTCACGGAGTTCCTGCAGGTGGACAAGAGAGGAGAGCATCTGAGCTGGCTCTGCATGTTCTGGATGCTGGGGGGGCTGTACGCCTCCTTCATGGCCTGGACCATCATCCCACACTACGGTAAGACTGGTGATGGTCTGGTGATGGTCTGGTCTGGTGATGGTCTGGTCTGATGATTGTCTGGTGATGGTCTGGTGATGGCCTGGTGATGGTCTGGTCTGGTCTGGGTCTAGGTTGGGGTTTCGCCATCGGTACGGAGGTCCAGTTCCACGGCTGGAGGGCCTACATCCTGGTGTGTGTCTTCCCCGCCGTCGCTGCCCTGGTGGGGGCGATGTTCATACCAGAGAGTCCTCGCTTCCTGCTGGAGGTACACACACACACACACACACACACACACAGCTCTTTACTTTGTTTCATATTGTTAGCTGTTATGTCAATGTCTGGATGTGTGTGTATCTGTGTGTGTGTGGTGTGTGTGTGTGTGTGTGTGTGTGTGTGTGTGTGTGTGTCGTGTGCGTGTGTGTGCGTGTGCGCGTGTGTGTGTGTGTGTGTGTGTGTGTGAGACAGAATGGCAGGCATGACGAGGCGTGGATGATTCTCAGAAAGGTTCACGACACAAACTGGAAGGCTAAAGGAGAACCGGAGAGGGTCTTCACAGTGAGTCATCAGGCAACACACACACGCACACACACACACACACACGCACCCACACACACCAGTACAAACTATCCTCTAGCTAGTCTGAACGGTAGGATGCTAGGGGACTCAGGTTCGATCCCCGATGTTTAGACCCTGTCTCTATCCAACCCCTTCATTCCAGTTGTAGCGAGATTGATGACTCTAAGTTCGATTAAGCTCACTAGCCAGTGAGCTAGGGGTGTGACCTTTAACCTCTGTCCCCGGTGTGAAGGTGACCAACATCAAGACCCCCCAGACCCAGGAGGACGAGTTCATCGAGATCCAGAGTGAGACCGGAACCGCCTTCCAGCGCTGGACCGTCCGACACACCACCCTGCTACAGAAGGTCAGAGATCAGCCAATCACACACCACCCTGCTACAGAAGGTCAGAGATGAGCCAATCACACACCACCCTGCTACAGAAGGTCAGAGATCAGCCAATCACACACCAACCTGCTACAGAGGGTCAGAGATCAGCCAATCACACACCACCCTGCTACAGAAGGTCAGAGATCAGCCAACCACACACCACCCTGCTACAGAGGGTCAGAGATCAGCCAATCACACACCACCTTGCTACAGAAGATCAGAGATCAGCCAATCACACACCACCCTGCTACAGGTTATCAGCCAACGGTGACCGGTCTGGCCCGCTGGTCTCACATCCTGTCTGTCTGTCTGTCTGTGTGTTGCAGGTGATGTCTAACATCCTGTCTGTCTGTCTGTCTGTCTGTCTGTGTGTTCCAGGTGATGGCTAACATCATCTCTCTCTCAGCTGCAGAGCTCAGGCTCCAAGGTCTCTTCCTGGTTATCGTTTGGTTCTGTCTGGCGTTCAGGTGAGCAGCCTGGAGGTATAAAGCAGAACATCCTCTCTGGTATCTGGGGGGGGGAGGAGAGTTCTGCAAGTTGGGTTGGAACCCAACCTGCTCATTCATGACCTTGTTGTGTGTTCATTAATTAATTGGTTAAATTACTAAATACTCAATATTATGTGTGTGTGTGCGTGTGTGTGCATCCGTGTGTTTGTGTGTGTGCGTGTGCATGCGTGTGTGTGTGTGTGTGTATAGCTACCATGGGCTAGGCGTGTGGTTCCCAGACATGATCAAGTACATGCAGTATGAGGAGTATGAGGCCAACGTCAGAGTGTTCCACAGAGAACGCGTGGAACACTTCCACTTTAACTTCTCTCTGGTGAACCAGATTCACCGAGAGGGGGAGTACCTCCACGACAAGTAGGTGAACCCTAACCCTGACCCTTAACCCAGACCCTTAACCCTGACCCTTAACCCTGACCTCTAACCCAGACCCTTAACCCTGACCTTTAACCCAGACCCTTAACCTTAACCCTTAACCTTTAATCTGAAATTGATGTAACTATAACCGTAACAACAACTGAAACTGGAGGCTGCTAATGGATCTTCACGGTTTAATTAGATTAATTTGTCTCTGTGCAGGTTTGAGGACATTGAGATGAAGTCGGTGAAGTTCGAGGACTCGCTGTTTGAGAACTGTTACTTTGAGGACATCAGGTCCACCAACACCTTCTTTGAGAAATGCACCCTGAAAGACACAGTGTTCTACAACACAGGTAGGCCACCTGGGGTTAGGGTACCTGGGGTTTGGATACCTGGGGTTAGGATACCTGGGGCTGGGGTTAGGGTACCTGGGGTTAGGGTACCTGGGGCTGGGTTTTATGGTAGCTGGGGTTAGGGTAGCTGGGGTTAGGGTACCCTGGGTTGGGGTACATGGGGTTAGGGTACCTAGGGTCAGGGTACCTGGGGTTAGGGTACCTAGGGTCAGGTTACCTGGGGCTGGGGTCAGGGTACCTGGGGTTAGAGTACCTGGGGTTAGAGTACCTGGGGTTAGGCTACCAGGGTTAGGGTACCCGGGGTTAGGGTACCCGGGTTAGGGTACCTGCTGAGGAACCCTGTGCTCCATGTGTCCCTCAGACCTGTGGCAGGAAAAGTTCAAGGACTGTCGTATGGAGAACACGACCTTCCTCCACCCCAAGAGCGGCTGCCATCTTAACTTCCAGGAGGAGAACGACATCATCATCTACCTGGTCAGCTTCCTGGGCAGCCTGGCCGTGTTGCCTGGCAACATCCTCTCTGCCCTCTTCTTGGACAAGATAGGAAGGGTCAAAATTATTGGTTCGTCCGTCCGTCAATCAATGCATCACTGATCTATCTATTTGTCTGTCTGTCTGTCTGTCTCTCTCTCTGTCTGGCTGGCAATTTCATGTCATATGATGTAATTAATTTATTATTTATCTTGAAAATAAAATTTAACCTAGTGTAATGTCAATGTCATGTTATTGAACCTCATGTCCTGTTATTGAACCTCATGTCCTGTTGTTGAACCTCATGTCCTGTTATTGGACCTCATGTCCTGTTATTCAACCTCATGTCATGTTATTGATGCTGAGCTGACCTGTGACCTCCAGGAGGCTCCATGCTGGGTTCCTCAGCCTGCAGCTTCCTGCTGCTGCTGAGCTTCAGCCAGGGAGCCGTGATCTGCTGGCAGTGTGTCTTCTACGCTGTCAGTGTCGCCGCCTGGAACGGCCTGCAAGTCATCTCTGTGGAGCTGTACCCCTCTGCTAAACGGTAGGGCCTCGAACCCACAACCTCCTGACAGTCACATGACGCTCTGCTGAGCAGCACCTTAAACACACATACAGACACAAGACAGACAGTACTGGGTTCAAAGTTAGCAGAACACTCGATCAATCTTGGATAAATACCAGAAGAATTCTAGTCTCCAGTGCAACAACAATGGACAAACAGTTGTGTCACTCAGTGTGTGTGTGTGTGTGTGTGTGTGTGTGTGTGTGTGTGTCTCTGTAGAGGAACAGCGTTCGGAATCCTGAACGCCGTGTGCAAGTTTGCAGCAATCATCGGAAGTTTCATCTTTGCCTCCTTCATCGGGATCACCAAGATCATCCCCATCTTCCTCGCCTTCGCTGCGCTGGTGTGTGGCGGCCTGCTGGCGCTCAAGCTGCCCGAGACCCGCGAGAAGGTCCTGCTCTGAACCCAGACACACAAGGAGGTCCTGCTCTGAACCCAGACCCACGAAGAGGTCCTGCTCTAAACCCAGACCCATGAGGAGGTCCTGCTCTGAACCCAGACCCACAAGGAGGTCCTGCTCTGAACCCAGACCCACGAGGAGGTCCTGCTCTGAACACAGACCCACGAGAAGGTCCTGCTCTGAACCCAGACCTGCTAGAACCACCCACCCACCACACACACACACACACACACAGCCACCACCCACACACACACACACCCATCACATGATCAGAGATCTCAGGAAGAGATCTACGTGTGTGTGTGTGTGCGTGGAGATGCGCTAGTCATTGATTTGATCTGACCTGTGTTTTATCAGTAGGAGGGATGGATTTATTTATTGATCTGTTCTCCCGACAGAATCCATGATTGATCCTCTGTTACGTGTTTGTCTTCTCACACGCTAGCATCTCAACAGCGTCCTCCTCCACCTCCTCCTCTACCTCCTCCTCCTCTTACTTCGCTTCCTCCTCCTCCTCCATTTCACCTCCTCCTCCTCCTCCACCTCCTCCTCTTCCTCTTTCTCCTCCACTCCACCTCCTCCTCTCGGTGGAGGTGAGGAGGTGAGGAGGTGGAGGAGGTGGAGAAGTCTCCAGTCTGTATGAACATGCCATGACAAAATGTACACAAACTTGTTTTGTTGTTGTCTTTGTTGCTGTATGTTTGTATTGTTGTGTTGGTTTGAATGCTGTGTTTGAGTTAGATGTTTGAATATTTTGCTCTTTTTGACGTTGTGGTGACGAGCGGCGCTAGCCCTGTTAGCGGCTACTGCTGCTTGTCTTACAACATTGATCTACATTCCTACAGAGCGTGCTACTCTCGGCTTGTGTGTGTGTGTGTGTGTGTGTGTGAGAGAGAGTGTGTGCGTGTGTGTGTGTGTGTGTGTGTGTGTGTGTGTGTGTGTGTGTGTGTGTGTGTGTGTGTGTGTGTGTGTGTGTGTGTGTGTGTGTGTGTGTGTGTGTGTGTTGGAGAGAGAGAGAGAGTGTGTGTGCACACGTGTGTGTGCTACCTATTGTCTGTGATGAGGCTAGCACTGTAGCATTAAGGCTGTGTTGTTGGTGTTTATGTGTGTGTGTGTGTGTGTGTGTGTGTGTGTGTGTGTGTGTGTGTGTGTGTGTGTGTGTGTGTGTGTGTTTGCTCTGTGACTCTTCAGCTCTCTGCAAGGGAAGTGATGTACACTTGATGTACACACTTCTCTGGCAGGACGTTTAAAAATAAAAGCCCCAAAGAACACTGGAGAGAATCTGGTCTTCACCACCCTGAACACTACCTCCACCCTGAACACCACCTCCACCCTGAACAACACCTCCACCCTGAACAACACCTCCACTATTTACTTTGTGATGTCGAAAAAAAATCAATAAACATGTGAACTTATTCAGCAGTCTGAGGTTAGTGTGTGAGAGAGAGAGGGAGAGTGAGAGAGAGACTGTTTGTGTGTGTGTGTGTGTGTGTGTGTGTGTGAGAGACAAAGAGAGAGAAAGAGAGAGAAAGAGAGAGAGACTGTGTGTGTGTGTGTGTGTGTGTGTGTGTGTGTGTGTATGTGACAGAGAGTTTGTTGATGTGTGGTTGGCAGCAGACAGGTGTGAGTAGTGTAATGTGTGTGTGTGTGTGTGTGTGTGTGTGTGTGTGTGTGTGTGTGTTGACTCTCTCTGGGGTGTGAAACAGAGCTGCTAGTAACATCAGGGGTCATGACCCCTGATGACACCAGAACACCCCCCCCCCCCCCCCCACCACCAGCCATGTTGTCTCAGTGCCGGTCCAGACGAGAGCTAGAACCACCAGCCAAGCCTAGCCTAGCCTAGCTTAGCCTAGCTTAGCCTAGCCTAGCTTAGCCTAGCCTAGCGTACAGGCTCCAGAGTTCCCAGGGAGGTTGAAGCCCCCTCAGCAGAAGAGGCTGGCGGTGGAGTTCTCACACCCAGACAGCAGAATGTGTTGGCAGCCAAACACAAACACAAACCCAGCCTCAAGCAGCCTCCAGCCTCCAGCCTCCACCCTCCAGCCTCAAGCAGCCTCCGGCCTCCAGCCTCAAGCAGCCTCCAGCCTCCACCCTCCAGCCTCAAGCAGCCTCCACCCTCCAGCCTCAAGCAGCCTCCAGCCTCCACCCCCAGCCTCAAGCGCCTCCACCCTCCAGCTCTAGCCACAAGCAGCCTCCAGCCTCAAGCAGCCTCCGGCCTTCCACCCTCCAGTCTCAGCCACAACCTTCCTCCAGCCTCAAGCAGCCTCCCCAGCCTCCCTCCTCAGCCTCCACCCCACAGCCTCCACCCTCCACCCCCAGCCTCCCCCCTCCAGCCGCCAGCCTCCACCCCAGCCTCCCCCCTCCAGCCCTCCACCCCCAGCCTCCACCCTCCAGCCTCCAGCCTCAGTCCATCAGAACATCAGTCAAACGTTCATTTCTACACCTGAGCTTATGACTGGAAAACACCTGATGTCATTCTTTGAACACTGAGTTTAATATTAGTTTAATATTACTTTAATATTAGTTACACCTGACATTATCAGGTGAATGTAATTACAGTTTTTTGCAGTTGCTAAAACACTCAACTCCATTCTCTGAGCGAAATGCTCAGTTCCCTAAACCCATTTGTCAAATCAATCTTCTGGCAAAACCTTAAACAAGTTGAGGTAGTTTATTTATTACTGTATTTTATTTTATTTGTATGTATTACTCTATTGTTTATTATGCTATTGCTATGCAACCTCTGGCACAAGAATTTCCTTCAGGATTAATAAAGTTGTATCTTATCTTATCTTAATACCGGTTGTATTACATGATATTCCTAACTGCCTCTCTCTTCCCCTGGCTGGAGGTCAGCTCACGAGGTCACGAGGTCACACAGGTGCTGCTGGCCAGGGAGGTCTCAGCCTGGGTCAGGGTGCAGGGGTCTGGGGGGGTCTGGGGTGCCGGAGGGGGCAGGGGGTCCTGGGGGGTCCAGGGGAAGGTGACAAACTCCTCCAGTAGCTGGGATGACTGGCGTGGGACTGTGGGGGGAGTGGAGGGTGAGTTGGTGTTGAGGGAAAAAAATAGCCAATAGGGAGAGTGGTAGAGCGAGGTATAGTATCAGAGAGAGAGAGAGAGAGAGAGAGAGAGAGAGAGAGAGAGAGAGAGAGAGAGAGAGCAGAGCTGTCAGTAGCTTCTCACAGCAGAGGTGTGAAGTGGCACGTAGTGTGACCTCCGCAGGGTCAGGCCTCATAGCGTGACCTCTGCAGGGTCAGGCCTCATAGCGTGACCTCCGCAGGGTCAGGCCTCACAGCGTGACCTCCGCAGGGTCAGGCCTCACCTAGCGTGACCTCCGCAGGGTCAGGCCTCATAGCGTGACCTCCGCAGGGTCAGGCCTCACCTAGCGTGACCTCCGCAGGAGTCTGGATCAGGAAGCAGAGTTCAGAAGGTGCATTAGATTTGTAGGTGAGGTCAGGAAAGGGGGGCAGAGCCACATAATGCTAACTTGTTGTTGGTTAGCTGCAGTGCTAGCGTCATCATGCGCTCCTGTGGAATCATCATCAACGTTCTGATCACTTCCACACCCGCTGGGAGAGGCAGGGGATCTGCCATGTTCTCACCTCAGAGCTCACAGCCCTGAGCTGCTACCTGAGACAGACAGACAGGCAGACAGACAGACAGACAGGCAGACAGGCAGACAGACAGGCAGACAGGCAGACAGACAGACAGGCAGACAGGTAGACTCTTTGGATACATTCTCTGCTAAGGCAGGATAATTGATCTTGTAATTACACTAAAATGAACAAAGATCGGCCTAAATGTCTGCACACTATGCAAAGCCCCTCTGCATAGTGTGGGGACTGAATCACGTAATGTAATGCAATGTGTTGTGCTGTCATTTCTTGCAATTTCTTGTAAGATATGTTTTGTATTGTAATCATGACATCACATGTCTTGTGGTAAGAGTATAATGAAGAGGTTGGGCCATAAATCTTTATCCAAGCAGTAGTGTTGTTAAACAGAGTCCATCTCTTTCATATTATTCCATAGATCAGAGATAACTGCTATTTTTAAAAAGTGAAACCGTTTCAGAACAGGTTTCCTCCAGGCTCACATCTCATTATCCTGGAGTTGTCATTATCCTGGAGTTGTCATTATCCTGGAGTCTCACAACACAGAAACAGAATCAGATGATGAGTTTTGGAGCAGGAGTCAGAATTCACACTCCAGCGGCTGCTCCCGAGCTGCCTCTCTCCCACGAGAGCGGGAGGGATAGAGAGACATAGGAAGAGAGTGGGAGAATGGAAGGGAGAGAGAGAAAGAGAGAGAGAGAGAGAGAGAGAGAGAGAGAGAGAGAGAGAGAGAGAGAGAGTGGGGGGAGGCAGAGATGTCCGGCAGGAGTCTGTGAAGGTGTGACTTCACACGTCTCTCCTGCTGCTCTTATAAAGGAGGCTCTGGGAGCAGCTCAACTCACTCTGCCCTCCGCCGCCCAGAGCTCATGGACGTCTCCGCTGTCCCCCTGCTGAGCTACCGCTGGAGCCCCCGCTCCGACTCGGACCTGTCCAGCCTCTCGTCCCCGGAGACCCTGTCCCCCCTGGGCTCCCAGGACTCCGGCTTCTCCCCCTCCTCCTCCTCGGACCCCCAGCCGGCCCACCGCCACTCCTCCCTGGACCCGGCCCGCCGGACCCCCGCCTCCGCCGCCGCTGCCCTGCTGCGGGGCTCTGGGCCCCACTCCTCCTCCTCCTGCTCCTCCAGGGGCCGCAGGGGGCGTGTCCGCAGCAGCAGGGGGCGTGTCCGCAGCAAGCAGCGAGAGAGCGCCAGCGAGAAGGAGAAGCTGCGGATGCGGGACCTGACCAAGGCGCTGCACCACCTTCGCTCCTTCCTGCCCGCCTCCGTGGCGCCTGCCGGCCAGACGCTCACCAAAATCGAGACGCTGCGCCTCGCCATCCGCTACATCGCACACCTGTCCGCCCAGTTAGGCCCCGCCCACCAGGAGGCCCCGCCGGAGGGCCACGGCCACCAGGAGGCCCCGCTGGAGGGCCCCTCCTCTCCGGACCCCCTGGGATACTTCCGGTCCCTCTGCTCCTCCGCCGTGGGCCCCTGGATCGACCCGGCCCGCCTCCCCGGCCAGGCCGCCACCGCCGTGCATCCTGGGAGCTGTAGTCACCGCTACAGCGAGGGCGGGCCTTACGGAGGACAGGGCGGGGCGGGGCCGCAGGGGGCCTTCGGGGGCCCCGACACAGTGACAGGTCTGCTGTCGCCCCGGGCAACACACCACGCCCACCGCCAGGTAGGAGTCAACACTGATCTTACACAACATGACATTATAATGTTTTATTATTATTACGTCACTTATCGTGCCATATTAATTATATAGTACATTACAATTGTTTAATGTGTTATTATTGTCAATGTTTACTGACTAATGCATGGCATCAGGGCATCAAATATTTCATGTTAATATTTGATATTAATGTTTATTCTCTTGTCTGTGATTCCAGATGTTTGGTCCACTGGTGCCCAGAGAGTACTGGGGTTAGTTCTCCTCCCAAGGTTCTCCACCCAACAGACCGGTTCTCCGCCCAACAGACGAGTTCTCCGCCCAACAGACAAGTTCTCCACCCAACAGACGAGCTCTCCACCCAACAGACGAGTTATCCACCCAAAAGACAGGTTCTCCACCCAACAGACAGGTTCTCCACCCAACAGACGGGTTCTCCACCCAACAGACGATTTCTCCGCCCAACAGACGGGTTCTCCACCCAACAGACGGGTTCTCCACCCAACAGACGAGTTCTCCGCCCAACAGACAAGTTCTCCACCCAACAGACAAGTTCTCCACCCAAAAGACAGGTTCTCCACCCAACAGACTGGTTCTCCACCCAACAGACTGGTTCTCCACCCAACAGATTGGTTCTCCACCCAACAGACAGTTTCTCCACCCAACAGACAGGTTCTCCACCCAACAGAATGGTTCTCTACTCAATAGACTGGTTCTCCATGCAACGTTCTGTGGTTAGACTGGTTCTCCACCCAACAGACCCAACCCAACACCACCAGTATGACCTCCACCCCCCCCACCCCCACCCAACACTCTACTGCCTAGCGATCCTCAGCCACCATATTTATAATATAATATATCTAATTTACTGTTATTTATTTTATTACGTACCATGCAATATCCGTCACTGTAAATACTGTCATATGTGTATGATCTATTTTTTATAATTATTTATACCACTATTTATAATAAAAAATGTGAATCTAATATTTTGTTATTGTTGTCATTGTTGTTGTTGGAGAGCGACCTCTAGTGATCAGAATTGACACCGACACACACTCCCTATATGTACAGTATGTATATATCTATATACATCTATATATATATATATATATACACGTACGTACTGTATATTATGGTTAGTTGCTAAACTTTCCACTAACGTTCAGCGTACAGCTGTGTGACCGTAAACATAGCCGGCCATGCAGCAAGTTATAAAAGATCCACATGATTTGCGAACAATAAATACATTTGAAACATATTCATCAGCTGGACATCAACGCTCAACCTGGCAACCCGCCGGAGGAGGAGGGGCAGGGGGCGGAGACAACGCTCTCCAATTAGGACTGCAGTACCCATCCTGACCACTGGGTGTTCTCGGTACATATGGAGCACTTTAAAGGAGACATATTGGACCACGAGGTGTCATACGTCTCCTTTAACTCTCAGCTACGGTGACTCACTTTGCTCGTCTCCAGTGGAGATCAGTGAGATGCAGGCTAGCTGGAGTGTTTCATTAGCACAGCGCTGCTAACCGAGGCATCGCTGCGTCTAGACTTTAAATGAGTCTCACCTCTAGTGCTAATGAGCAGCTAGCAGCAGCGTAGTAGCTTGGCTCTGCGTATTCGCTCAGAGAATTAGCACCCACTGTTTGCTTTGCCGCCTCGCCGCAGCTAATAGTATATTCAGCTAATGAATATGCTAATAGCAGGGTTAGCACACAGGCTAATGTGTTGAGGCCTTTCATCTGCCGCGTCGGTGTGGTGGCAGAGACTGAGAGACAAGGGCCCCTCCGAGGGTCCCTCCATCTCCTCGCGCTGCCGGGGATCAGAACTGTTTCCCAGGAGGATTCAGAAACATCTTCCTCACGGATCGAATGTGTGAAATTTTTTCCTCTTGATTCTGTTGATGTTCATTTGGAAAGAATAAAAATAATAGATTAGTAGTTCATAAGAAGAAGATTCTCATATAAACATACATATCAGATTTAGATCATATTACATGCATATTATAAACATACATGTCATAATAGATAGATATAGTCTTTATTGTCCCATTGGGAAACATACAGTAGATATACAGATAGACCACGACATACAGATACTCACATACACAACATATGTACATTATGTATTACATACATAATAATATTATATTATCTTCTGTATTACGTACATAATATACAGGTAGGTTTAGGGTGTCTTGCTCAAGGATGCCTAAAGGCATCAAACCCACAAGGGTCAGGGGTCAAATCAGCAATCATTTGAGTTCTTAATTAATTAATTGTGGCCTGCATCTCTTTCCTGCTCTTTCAGTATTGTGACGTCTGGACCCTGTTGACCCCAGGGTCCTGGGGAGTCTGCCACATGTCACCTGTCAGGGGGTCGCGGTGTTGTCATGGTAACACCCGGCACTCCAAACACAACAAACCAACATGCTGCCTCATTTAAATATTAATTATATAATTAGTGTATAATATAATTTGAATACATGGCCTCACTAGAGGTAGAGCAGCAGTTCGTTATCCACTCAATAAAAGGGGGCGGAGTCGTCAAGCTGCGGTGTAAATAACTTCCTCTTAGATGTCACGTCCGGGCCTTCATGAGCTCATAATGTGTGTAAATCTGCTAAACAAATCAAATTAACACATTGATTCAACGTTTGAGAGGTTTAGCCTAATCCCTGAGTCACACACACACACACACACACACAGGGATGTGTGTGTGTGGGAGAGAGAGAGAGAGAGTTTCACACTTTGGGGGGCGTTCACCTGGGATAATGAGCAGGGGTGAAATGTAACACGCACGTCTGTGGGAACTGCAACCAGAGAGCACCTCCACAGCCCTCACACCAGCCAATCAGCACTCAGAACCCGCCTCCTACCACAGAACCAGCCAATCAGCGCTCAGAACCTGCCTCCTACCACAGAACCAGCTAATCACAACAGACAAAACTCAGAATTAGCGCCAGCAAAATATAAGTTGGGTGAACATGGCTTTGAATCATGGTTAAATGAACATGGAAGTTAATTAATGATATCGGCATTTAATTTCTGAGCAAAAAAAAAGAGATTTGGTGTATTACTCGTGAAGCTTGACCCCCTGTTGGCCCACGGGACCCACAGTCCAGCAAGGACAGCTGTCACTCAGCCCAGAGACGTGCCAAGTCTGAAGCACCCAGACCCTGGTTCCCAGAATGTGACACCCTGGAGACCTGAGGGAGGTGGGGGAGGATGGAGGTGACACCCTGGAGACCTGAGGGAGGTGGGGGAGGATGGAGGTGACACCCTGGAGACCTGGGGGAGGTGGGGGAGGATGGAGGTGACACCCTGGAGACCTGAGGGAGGTGAGGGAGGATGGAGGTGACACCCTGGAGACCTGGGGGAGGTGGGGGAGGATGTAGGCGTCCCTAGCAGAGAACAGCTGCATGGCACACTTCTGTGGGAAGTTAGGTTGGGTGTGGTGGTGGTGGTGGAGGGGGGTGGTGGAGGTGGTGGTGGAGGTGGTGGTGGTGGAGGTGGAGGGTGGTGGTGGTGCTGGTGGTGGAGGTGGTGCTGGTGGAGGTGGTGGAGGTGGAGGTGGTGCTGGTGGAGGTGCTGGAGGTGGTGCTGGTTGATCAGCAGCAGTGATGTGATAACATTTCAATGTTAATTATTTCTAAGTATTCTGATGCAGTCTTGATTTGAATGAATTCCTTCTCTGATCAGAGATCTATTTTGTTGATCTATTTCATGAGCTCGGTCCAGTAGTGGACCTCGTGTGAAGGTCTCATGGGCTCCTCACACCTCTCATGGGAGAGTAGCGTTCCCAGGGGCCCCAGCCCGGGTGTCAGAGGTTCCCAGGAGCAGAGGTGACCGCCGGAGGTGTAACATCACACCTCCAGGGGTTTATAGGGAGGTCCTTCTCCTGCTGCCCCTCACAGATCTCCTGCCTCCCTCCAGAGACACAGTCACACAGGGAGCTCTCTGCACTGCCTTCTACCAGCCACCATGGACGTGTCCTTCTACCCTGCCGCCCCGCTGCCACAGGTCTACAGCCAGGAGGTCTACAGCCAGGAGGTCTACAGCCAGGAGGTCTACAGCCAGCAGGTCTGCAGCCAGGCTCCCTTTGACTATGAGGCCCTGCTGGCAGAAAGCTGCTGGGCGCCCCCCGACCTGCGACCAAGCCTCCGACCCGGGATACTTCAGCGCCAGTGGCAGCAGCTTGTCCCCCACCTCCTCCGTGGACTCCTTCAGCTTCTCCCCGGTCCACCTCTCCGCCGCAGGGCCGCAGCCAGAACCCCTGGACCGCTTCTTGTCTTCTCTGAGCCGGCCGACAGCGGCTCCCATGGAACCGGCCACCGCCTCCACCTGCTCCACCAGAACACAGAGCAGCTCCTCTCCAGCCAAGACCACCTCCTCCTCCACCTCCTCCTCCTCCTCCTCCTCCTCCACCTCCTCCACCAGAAGGTCCTGGTCCAAGTTCCCAGGACGGAAGCGCCAGACGGCCAGCGAGAGAGAGAAGCTGCGGATGCGGGACCTGACCAAGTCTCTGAACCACGTTCGCTCCTTCCTGCCCGCCTCCGTGGCGCCCGCCGGCCAGACGCTCACCAAGATCGAGACGCTGCGCCTCACCATCCGCTACATCGCCCACCTGTCCGCCCAGCTAGGCCCTGCCCACCAGGAGGCCCTGCTGGGCCACGGCCACCAGGAGGCCCCGCTGGACCACGCCCAGGAGGTCCAGACTGGAGGGAGCCCACAAGCCGCCCAGCAGAACCATCAGGCTTTCCCAGAGAGACCCCATGTGGACCACCTGCAGCACCATTCCCACATCGCCGTGAGGACGGTGGAACCGGAGCCCCCAGAACCACAACGCGCGGCAGAACCCCCTGCACCACGACTACCAGTGTTCTGTCCCTCAGGGTTCTGGTTGGGAGGGCCCCTGGTCCCACGACGGGCAGTACTGGACCTCCCGTGAGCTGCAGCATCCCTCGTTCTCCTCCTGAACAACATCTCAACATCTCAACCCCACTGGACTCTCACTTTAACCACCACGCCAACTGAACATATATTTATTTTAATGTATTGTAAATAAATGTGTATAAATGTATTTTTTTATATAAATGAGAATAAGAATAAAAACGAATTATTTATTATAATTGTCCTTGTTTCAGTGTGCAATCATTTATGTATTCTAAACTTTCGCAAAATATTTGATGAGATAATTTGAATGCTCAAGGGTATTTGCTGCTTATGAACTGGTTATGAACTGGTTATTCACAACATGGTTAGGAGTTCTGGGCTGGTTATGAGATGGTTAAGATGGTGTGAGTTGGTTATGATCAGTTTATAATCTGGTTAAAGTCTGGTTATAATCTGGTTATGGTCTGGTTATAGTCTGGCTGTGTGCTCCCCAGTCTGAGCGAGGTTAGAGCAACAGAGAGGGCGACATGCTGACGTGCTGAACGGGGAGCACCATGGCACCCTGCGGTTAGAGGAAGTCCTCTTCACCTCCCAGGACAGCTGGGCCGTTACCACCAAGACCACAACCCTCTGTCTCTCCATCTGTCTGGCAGTTCGCTCCGTACCTGTCTGTCTACCTGTCTGTCTGTATTTCAAGTTTCAAAGAGCTTTATTGGCATAGAAAACATACATTTATATTGCCAAAACGAAACGATTGGCATTACGAAAAGTCTAATATAGTAGATCTACTGTTATAAAACAGGGATTAAAGCAAAAGACAATCTTCTGACTGAAAACCTTTTTTCAAGCCAAGTCACCTGGACACACAGCTGGACACACAACTGGACAAAGGTGTTTGGACAAAAACACAAAGACCGTATTCCTCATTCCATAAAATAAATTAAATAAAAAGTATACAAAAATGACATCCATATTATTTATATTGCTAAAAACATTGTTCATTTCACTGACAAAAATTACATTTGTATCACAAAATATACAAATACAAAACCTATCCCTGTGATTGTCATAAACAGGGTGTGTGTGTGTACGTGTGTGTGTGTGTGTGTGTGTGTGAGTGTGTGTGTGTGCGTGTGTGCTTGCGTGTGCATGTGTGTGCTTGCGTGTGCGTGTGTGCTTGCGTGTGCATGTGTGTGTGTGTGTGTGCGTGTGTGTGCGTGCGTGTGTGTGTGCATTTCATTATGTTTCATGATTTACTTTGTTTTGTACTCAAACTTGAAACAGAACATTTGATTACACTCAAATCTTTCACTTTTACTAATTATAAAACAAAAATATCTTTGATCAAAAACATATATATTATTATTACTGTTGATTACATTCTTTTATTTTATCATCTCTATTTTCTTACACCTGTGAAGCAGTAAAGTGCTCGGATTGATTCCATAGATCTGTGCAGTTAGCATTAAGTTGGCTAATTGGCCAAAAACAGAGCGAGCTAACTAGCCGCTAGCCCATGGCCCCTCCGCCCCCCCGCCTCCCCGATGGACGGGGGGGGTGGTGGGGGACCCCCTGCCTCCCGATGGACGCCCTCTGAAACCCCCCCCCCCCGACGGACCCCACCTCCCGATGGACGCCCTCTGAAACCCCCCCCCCGCCCGAAAATATGCACCTCCCCTCAGAGTGACGTTGGAAACCCCCCCCCCCACGTTGGACAACCCCACGTTGGACAACCACCCCCCCACGTTGGACAACCCGGGGGGCGGCAGTAGCTCAGGAGGTAGAGTGGTTGTCTGCCAACTGGAAGGTTGCTGGTTCGATCCCCGGGCTCCAGCTAGCTAAGTGTCGTGGTGTCCCTGAGCAAGACACCTAACCCTACCTGCTCCTGACGTGTTGGTTGTTACCTTGCATGGTTGGCACCGCCGTCGGTGTATGAATGGGTGAATGTGAGGCAACTGTAAAGCGCTTTGGATAAAAGCGAGATATAAATGCAATCCATTTACAACCCCCTGATTTGGTTCCCCCCCCTCCCAACCAATGGGGCCCCCCCCAGCTGGGCTCTGGGAGAAGGCAGCTGCACTCTGTGCTTGTCGGCCTCCTCGGTGAACCAGGCCAGGATCGGGTCCCGGTTGCTGGAGACCCACTTGTTGTTGGCCCGGGTTCTCTCCAGGACCCGCTGGAAGTCCGGGTCCAGCGCCTCGTTGCCCACCTCCTGCTGGAATCGCAGCAGCTGGGAGGAGAAGTAAAGACAGATAAAAGGCATCTTGTAGACGCAGTAGTTCGTTCCATTGAGCACATTAAAGAAATGTTTTACTTTGTTCATAAATGTGCTATACAAATCAATTTGTATTATATGTTTAAATGATTAAAACACTGTACCCAGCCTCGCTGCAGCTAACCATGCTAACGCACTACTGTCATGGTGGATGTTTACCTCCTTGTACTCAAACTCTGTGGAGAAGCGTCTGGTGACTCCTGCGAGGACAGAAACGAAGGAGATGGACCCCCGTCCATAGCTGAGGACATCATCATTCGTTACTTATTATTCATTCATCATCATTATTATTACAATGATGACTTCAACAGACGTTTTTGGGGGATGGAACGTGGACCCCCAGCCACTCACTCGTTGAACAGATAGTCCCAGTTGGCTCGCACAAAGTCCCAGGCCAGGGGGCTGCCCCAGCGCATTGGCCGCGATACTGTTGATCACAGTGGCAGCGTCCTGTTTACGCACTTTCACAGGGTCCAGACAGTACTGCAGATACCTGGGAAACAGAGAGGTCAGGGGTCAAACTAGGATAAACCCGCGCTTTATCCTTTGTATCAAACATCTGTCTGAAGCCCGCCCCCAGGTGTGATGACTCCGCCCCCCACGCACCTGGTGAGGATCCAGGGTTTCTGGCTGCAAGCCATGGCAGACAGCAGCTTCCTCGCCTCCGAGGCGATGTTGGTGTTCTTGTACATTCTCCAGGCAAAGTCCCACTCGGCCTGACCCCCGGCCGCGATGCCCCCGCAGTACACAGCCGAGCGCAGGTTGGGGTGGATCCTGGAAGAGAGACGGGCCAAGAGACGCCAGGAAGGACATCCAGAAGCATTTGAAAACATTAGATTTTTACGATTGACCCAAATGTGAATGTGAATGTGTCTTTGAGGTCCACGTCATTCATAAGGAGGTCGGGATATAGAGACCACTAGACTGCTCTTCTGTCCTGAGGACCAATGGGGAACCTGTGCTGTGGGGGTTGAGTGACTTCTGTGTATCACCAACTAGTGAAAACTCTAACCTCCTCTGGACAATTTGAAGGATTCTCAATTACTTGTAACTTTTTATTTTTTACTGTATTATTACTTATATATTATATTACACATTTGGTCCTATCGTCACTAATACCACCACCCAGGTGTGGGTGTGGTCAGACATCGAGAGCCGTGGGAGTGGCCACCCAGACGTATACTTGATAGACAGTCCACCGAGGAGGCTGGTAGGCTGATCTAGCATACATCTGGCTGGACACTCCCACTTGTGATGTCATCAGGGGGAGATTCTGAAACGGCTACTTGCCTGTGAATGGCTAACATGTTGTTAGCATGATTTAGCATGTTGTGTGTTAACATACATGTTGTTAGCATGATTTAGCATGTTGTGTGTTAACATACGTGTTATTATCAGCGTTGTCCTTCCAGGTGTTGAACCACTGAGAGGTCAGGTCAACACAGGCCTTCAGACCGTTCTGACAGGCCAGCTGGATGGCCACCACCTGGCAGTACCTACACACACACACACACACACACACACACACACACACACACACACACACACACATACACACACACACACACAGGTGGGCATTGATCAATGTTTATATTTTTGATCCATAGGTCCATATCCGTTTGACTTAAAGGGCTCCTGTGTCACCACCAAGTGTGAGGTTGATTATCTGTTACGAGCTGATTATCTGTTAGGAGCTGATTATCTGTTACGAGCTGTTTCACCCAGAAGTACGCTACATAGATCAGCCTACCGACCGACCCAGTGAACTTTACCGACCGGTTGGCTGATCTATCCAGCATACGTCTGGGTGGACACTCCCACTTGTGATGTCACCCTCGGGTAGTCACGTGACAATTTTAAAACGTCTTGTAAGGGTAATCACCCTCACACCCCGGTGGTGAAATGGGATTAATGGGGCCCTAATGGGGCCGCTTTACTGGCGACAGAACGATACGATGCTGATGATGCGACCAGTAGGAGTAGTGGATTACTGATGTCAGGAGAGCTGGTTTACGTCAACAATATTAACACGCAAAGCGGAGAACCAAGAGTCTCTTACTGGTCCGTGTGCGTGTCGGGGATCTTGCTCCAGTTCCCCGTGAGATTTCTGAAGTGGTCGAACAGTGGGGTCACCTGTTTCACCATGTATGCCTGTGGACAGCAACACACCACACTCAATACTGCTCTCATGGAGTATAATCATAACCAAAATAATAAAATACAAGACTAAAAACAACCAAATATCAACAACTAATCAGAATGTGAAAAACATTCACAGTCAGAGAGAACAGGGACAGAGGTAAGGAGGGTTTTAGATGTGCTTTCAGCGATCCTAGGAGAGCCAATCTGAAGTCTTGCTTGCTATCCGACAGATAGGTTGACTGATCAATGGGAGCAGGACTAGAGGGACTGGGCGAAGCTGGGCAGCGTTGCTCACCTGCATGGGTCCATAGAGACCGCTGCGGTCGAACATCAGGAAGTAGTAGTTGAGATTGCGGCTGGCGGTCAGCCAGGGTGTGTAGCCGCGCTCCCTCACCAAGAAGAGGGTGGTCCTGAGCGCCAGCGTGGTGTTCACCAGCTGGGCCCTGGGGACGAGGGGACAGCACAGAACACTTCAGGCCCTGGAGGACCACCAGCAGAAACCACTGCCTCCACTATGGAGGGAGGAAGTGGAACAATAATAACTTAATAATATATCTTTCTGTGACCAAACTCACTGGCAGATCCTGGGGTCTAATTGTGTCCACCAAATGGCATCAATTTTGCTCCTGGGGGACCGGGGCCTGCCCTCACTGGGCCTGACCTCACCTGGCCTGACCTCACTGGCCTGACCTCCACCTGGCCTGACCTCACCTTGACCTGACCTCACTGGACCTGACCTACACCTGGCCTGACCTCACCTGGCCTGCCCTCACCTGGCCTGCCCTCACCTGGCCTGCCCTCACCTGCCTGACCTCACCTGGCCTGCCCTCACCTGACCTGCCCTCACCTGGGCCTGACCTCACCTGGCCTGCCCTCACCTTGCCTGCCCTCACCGGGCCTGACCTCACCTGGCCTGCGCTCACCTGGCCTGAACTTACCTGGCCTGACCTCAACGGGCCTGACCTCACCTGGCCTGACCTCACCTGGCCTGACCTCACCTCATTGGGCCTGACCTTACCTGGCCTGACCTCATCGGGCCTGACATTACCTGGCCAGGTTGAAGGCATCAGAGATGAGCTGAGCTCGGTTGATCTCAGGAATGTCCTGGAAGAGAAACAACAGAAAGGTTGTGAACACGGCTGTCCGAGGACCGGGGTCCTAACAGTGGAGCGATTTGACCTCTGTGACATTGAGGGCATACAAACTTACAAAGGACTTACAAAGAGTACATGTGTTGAAGGAGATAGTAATATATCACTGTGGTACATAAAGATACGAATAGAGTAGGTAGCAGGGAGGATGTCGCCCGTAATGTCTTAGAGAAGACAAGGGAGGATGGGATTGGATCACGGGGGCAGGTGGTGGCATGGTTGCATGTCACAAGCCTGTGGACGTCACAGTACCTGGTGGTTGTTGTCCAGCTTAGCGAGGAGACGCTCCCAGTTATCCTGGTCGTAGTTGACTCTGTAGAAGCCACTGGTCTTGAGGTTGACCAGCAGCCAGTCCGTACTGCCCGTGATCATGCCAGTGTTGGTGGCTGCAGGGAAGGAGCAGGGAGATGATTAGCTGATAGCAACTACCATAAGCTAGCGACCATATTGCAGGTGGTTAGAAGGAAAGCTAGCGGCGCTGGTGTCAGGTTGTTGTGCTGATTACCTTCTTTAGTGGTTAGCCACAGAGGATCCTGGACCGCTCCCGACTTCATCCAGGAAATAGGAACGATCCATTCATAACTGAACCCATCCCCCCAGACACAGTAAGGTACAAGAATAGTATAACAATATCGTCTATGGTATAACAACAGGTACAAGGTATAGAGGGTGTGTTGGTGTGTGTATGTAAAAGGTATAAAACACCTAGATGTGTGTATCCTTATCTGATTGGTTTAGTTTTGCTGCTGTTTACAGGTTAAAGGTGCTTTTGGTTAAAGGAGATGTAAATGCAATCCAGGAGGAGGAGAAGGGTGCAGCACAAACATATTGCACCTTTAAGCCGCCAAATGATGATATATTTCTCGATGTAGATTTCTATATCTTTAGCAGCAGTAGTTGTCGTAGTGAAGGTATCCATACTTGTAGGGCGAGGCTCGCTCCACCTGCACCTCGGGGTCCAACAGGAAGTGCTTCTGGCTGATGCGTCCGGTTCTGGTATCCACGGTAACCACCGGGTATCCCATCTGGAGCACCCATCGGTTCATGATGTCCTCCACAGAAGCAGGCAGTCCCAGGCCAGGAGAAGCCCTGTCCACTGCCTGGTGACAAGAGACAGGAGGTCAGCCTCGGAGAGGGCGGGGATTAACCTTAAGCCCCGCCCCCGACTGGGAGGGGCCAGTCGACTGAAGGCGTGGTAGTATGGTTCTCACCACTTGCAGGTGCTTCCAGAGGTCTGAGGAGACTGTGTTGTTGTACTTGAAGGTGTCGAGGTAAGTCTGAGGAGAGGATAAAACACGGCTTAAACTTAAAGTGTGTTTGTGTGTCAGGGCATCCACAGCCATCACCCTGTGTGTGTGTGTGTGTGTGTGTGTGTGTGTGTGTGTGTGTGTGTATATATGTCCAGTACTCACACTCAGACCCTCGGTGAAGACCACTTCTGTTATGAAGTCTGACAACATCCTGAGAACTGCAGCTCCCTGCACACACACACACACGCACGCACTCACGCACGCACGCACGCACGCACGCACACACACGCACACGCACGCGCACACGCACACGCACACACACACACACACACACACACACATACCAGCCTCAACAACACATATACATAAATGTGCATACATGTATAACACCTGTAAACGTGTAATTCATGTTTCCCTAGCGACGGGTTGATAAGCGACCTTGCTGTAGGTGATGGAGTCGAAGAGGCGGATGATCTGGTTGGGCTGCAGCACCTCCTCCTCGCGGGATGACAGGGGGTGGGAGGTGGTCAGGGCATCCACAGCCATCACCCTGTGGACCTCGTTCACCACCAGCAGGTCTTTCTGGAGACACACACACACGCACACACACACACACACACACACACACACGCGCGCGCGCGGTGTCAGGGTGCTGGCGGCACGGCGAGGGAGGCGTGGCCCGAGGGAGGCGTGGCCTGAGGGAGGCGTGGCCTGAGGGAGGCGTGGCCTATGGGCAGCGGGACTCACAATGTTCCAGGTGGGCTCGGCGGCGTCCGCGCCCAGGTAGGAGACGTAGGTCGCAAAGCCCTCGTTCAGCCACAGGTCATTCCACCACCTCATAGTCACCAGGTTCCCAAACCACTGAGGAGGAGGAGGAGGAGCAGGAGGAGGAGGAGCAGGAGGAGGAGCAGGGGGAGGAGGGGGAGGAGGAGGAGGAGGAGGAGGAGGGGGAGGAGGGGGAGGAGGAGCAGGGGGAGGAAGGGGAGGGAGGAGGAGGAGCAGGAGGAGGGGGAGGGGGAGGAGGGGGAGGAGGGGGAGGAGGAGGAGGAGGAGGAGGGGGCGAAAGAAGAAAAGGATGGGTCACATCTGTACCATGTGAGCCAGCTCACTATAAGTCACATCAGTACCATGTGAGCCAGCTCACTATAAATCAGATCAGTACCATGTGAGCCAGCTCGTGGGAGATGACCGTGACCACCCACTCCTGATCTGCGTTGGAGGAGAAGGCCTGGTTGTACAGCAGGGCGGTCTCCCGGTAGGTGATCAGGCCCCAGTTCTCCATGGCGCCGGCAGAGAAGTCCGGCAGGGCGACCTGGTCTGGGTCCAGGACACCGAGGGTTACCCAGAGTGCAGCAGGAAACCCCCCAAACCGTTCTGGGAGTGGACTTAGACCCTACCTGATTTGCTGAGGGGGTATGGTGAGCTGTAGTATTTCTCAAAGAAGTTCAGAATGGGGCCGGTCTTCTGCAGGGCATAGTCCCCCTGACCCTCCGCGATGGCCTGCTTACGGGCCCAGATCCTGATCTGGGGAAGAACAATAACCTTAATGTGATGACATAACATGACATCACCTGGCTTAATGTGATGACATAACATGACATCACCTGGCTTAATGTGATGACATAACATGACATAACCTGGCTTAATGTGATGACATAACATTACATAACCTGGTTTAGAAACATGTACTCAGACCGACTCAGTCCACAATAATACTTCATGTACTTAAAACCTGTGTTTAGATACACATACTTATGTACATATGTACTACTTCATGTACTTTCTAAGCTACTCAGCGATCTGAGAACCCTGTGCCGGCGGCGGGGTACCAGTAGGTGGGGGCCTAGAGTCACATAGAGTATGTTGTTGGTTTAAAGATGTGATGTGAGGTCTGGTGTCAGTAAATGGACGTCATGTAAATGTAAGGGTCTATCTCTCTGGGCCAGGTCAGGTCCACAGGACTAGTCCTGGTGTTGGTAAAGACTGGATCTGCAGGAACCAGGCCTAGTTTGTAAAAAGCAAGAAGTAACAGGACCCACTCAGCAGTCAAACAACATGAAGCAGTGGTCTGCAGACATCCTTAACTCCACCTGCTCATTAATGAGCTAACTCCACCAGCTCATTAACACGCTAACTCCACCTGCTCATTAGCGGCTACTGTCTGGTTCTCCTCATGGTCTGTGGTGAGCATGACGAGGGGACCTTACCAAGACTGGAGCTTTGGCCGGCGATGAGATGAAATCAAATTCACAGACAACGAAGGCCAGCAGGTAGGTGGACATCAGCTCCGTGGCCTGGAAGCGTGTCTCGGTGACCAGCTGTCCATCCACCGTGACGTTGGCTGGATCTGGGAGGTGGAGCAACGGTAAGATGAGATGTTTTATTAGCTGAGGTGACGCCACCATGTCACAGCAGGAGACACTCAAGTGCTATTCCTGCTTCCTGTTGCGTTGCCATGTTGGGGTGACTGTATTGTTTGGCACACCCCCACGCTCAGACTGGGTGACATGCGGCCACAAAGAGACAGAGACGGTTACGCCTTAAGATGCTGTGATCATGTGTGATGTGTTGACTTAAATAGCCGCGCACTAGAAGACAGACGGCGTTTAGAAACGGTACATTTCCATCCCAGGTTGTGTGAGGCGAGACGGAGAACTAAAACAGACTGACCACACGGACGCCGGCCATGACAGGAAGTGTCTGCTGGAGAACCTTCTAGACATAAGTACGGTTTTATGATTATTATACCTGCAGTTAGAGATAGTGTGTGTGTGTGTGTGTGTGAGGGTGGAGTGCTAGCGTAGCTCCACAGTGTGAGGGTGGAGCTATGCTGACGTAGCTCCACAGTGTGAGGGTGGAGGGCTACCGTAGCTGATGGAGTTGGACAGTGCCACCGTGCCCGTTGGGTGGAGCAGCGTCAGGTGGAACACCGCCTTCATCGCCGGCTCGTCAAAGCAGGGAAACGCCTTCCTGGCGTCGGTCGGCTCCATCTGAGTGGTGGCTAGGATCCTGTCCAGACACGGAACACACAACACAGAACACAGAACACAGAACACAGAACACACAACACACAACACACAACACACAACACACAACACACAACACTGTCAGATCACTACCGTCTCTGTGGGACCACATTGTCCAGAACAGCAAAACCAGCACAGTGAGAGATACCAGCATTCAGAGATACCAGTGTTGTGTGTGTGTGTGTGTGTGTGTGTGTGTGTGTGTGTGTGTGTGTGTGTGTGTGTGTGTGTGTGTGTGTGTGTGTGTGTGTGTGTGTGTGTGTGTGTGTGTGTGTGTGTGTGTGTGTGTGTGTGTGTGTGTGTGTCTCTACTTTAGTTCCACGAGATCTTCATGAGTCACAAACCCGAGGACTTGTCTTTGTGGTACGGATGACACATTCAACTTTAAAGAATTGCTTCTAAGTCATTAAACTCGTGAATGAGTGAGTATCCAGTCCTAGTAGCCTCACTTCCCATCTGGGATTAATAAACTACTTCTCATTTTATCTTGGACACAAACAACGCAAACCAACCGTCTCTCACTCAGTTTACTCCCTAAGTAACAACTAAAAAGAACAAAATACTAAATGAACATCAAATGTTTTCCTGGTGGTCTGCAGGGTGTGTGTGTTCTCCTGGTGGTCTGCAGGGTGTGTGTGTTCTCCTGGTGATCTGCAGGGTGTGTGTGTTCTCCTGGTGGTCTGCAGGGTGTGTGTGTTCTTACTTCTCCTGGCCGTCCTCCGTGTATGTGCTCCGGTAGAAGCCTCCCAGGTCGTCCGCCAGCTCGCCCACAAACTGTGTGAGCAGCAAGTAGGTGCGGTCGGCCTTCAGGCTGCCCTCCAGCCGCACCACCAGGTACTGGGTCTCCGCCTCCAGCCAGGCGTCCCGGACAGCGGGCGGCGGGGGGTCCCCGGGTGGGGCCGCCAGCCGGGCTCGGTGGCCCTGGAAGAGGGCGAAGTTGAGCTTGTTGGCGTGGATGAGGATGAGGTCGGTGTCCTTCAGGCAAAGGAACTCCACGGTGGAGTTCCCCTTGAAGATGAAGAGGCCTTGCTGGTCGGGCTGTAGGCGGGGCCACAGGGTGATGCGGTAGGAGATGGGGGCAAGCGTGTCCGGGAGGCGGTACCGCTGCCAGGGCTCCGGAGGGCCCGGCGGGGGGGTGGTGCCGGTGCTGGTGTCGGTGGTGGGTGATGGAGCTGGCTCCTGGTTGGTCTTCTCCTGGGCGTACAGGACAGACAGCGTGAAGATGGAGACCAGCGCCCCAGCGGAGAGCAGGGCGGCACCTGCGGCCACCGCCTTGCTGACGTAGAACCCCGCTGCCATGGGTGGTGCTGCTCGGGTCAGCGCTGTGAGCAGAGAGAGGCGGAGGCGGAGGACGGGTGCTTTTATGGTCGAGCGTCTGAACCTCCCAGGGGGCCCGGCTCCCCCTGACAGGGGGCGGGGCCTCAACACAAGGTCCAGCACCAAGGTTGGAAAAATCAACAGAGATAAGAGAACTATCTGTGAACTTTACACCTCCAGGAGATCCAACAGAGCCTGGAGATCCTGGGATGGGAAACGCTGCAGCATTAGAAACATCTGGGATTAAACATCTGGCATAAATATGTGTGTGCTTGGGAGACTCCTCTGTATACACAGATACTCCCGTAGGAGCTCCACGTTCCTCTTTCTATCATCCACAGTCTAAGAACACACTCAGCGGTGAATCAGTGGCTTTACATAGAACTTAGTTCTCTTTAAAGTGACTGACAATGCCCACAGTGTGTAGTCATAACACACACACACACACACACAGACACACACACACACAGACAGACACACACACAGACACACACACTCAGGTGACAATTTTATAATTGACTTTGACTTTATAGATCAGATTTTAGAACATTGAAGATTTGAGAAACAAAAACACATCATCTCAGTTTGGACAACTGACTGAAATCAGACGTTCCCTTCCAGTATCAGTTGTGATTGTCGTCCGGACGTTACGGATTAACCTCTGAGTTGTTTACAACACAGCATAACAAGAACAGTTCACCACGGCTCAGAGCAGAGATAGCAATCATGAATAACAACCCAGAACAATCTTGTTGTTTATTCATTATGTTATTAACGTTTTACCAGTCCTCCAGTGTTGACAAGAGAAGAGCCCTTATATCAGGCAGATCCACAACAATTAGTCCATTAGTTCAACATTTTGTACTCAGTTTAATATACAGTTTAATACTGTTCTAGTATATTTGAAGACATTAGCTATGACACACACAAGCAGAACACACACACACACAATAGGAATGTAAAAAACACAGACCCAACATTGAATCAAATTAAGGTCCTAACATCGCTGCAAATATATTTGTCTAAATAATTAATTCTGGTGGATTCACAGATTAAAGCCACATGTGTAAAACTCTTGTGGTGGAGAGAGTCCCGGGGAGCAGGTCCTAAGGTCTCCAGGAGCTGAGCAACCCCCTCTTCTGCTCTGCTACCTCAGCTGCTGGACCGCGGAGCACCGGAACCACCCGGAGACGCGGGGTACCGCCAGGTCCCAGGGTCCGGGTCCCGGACTCACCGGGCCTCGCCGGACAGCCAGGCCAACACCTGGCCCCGCGTGTCCGCCAGCCATCTGATGTTGGCCTGGGTCTTCTCTATGGCCTGCTCCAGAGCCAACGTGGCAGAACCGAAGCCGGCCTGAAGGTTCTGCTCTTTGAAACTCTTCAGCTGGACACAGAGGGGGGGGGGAGAGTTAGACAGGACACCTGACTGTCTGGATCTTCTAATACAGGGATATAGTAGGGATATAGTGGGGATATAGTAGGGATATAGTAGGGAGATAGTGGGGATATAGTAGGGATATAGTAGGTCTATGGTACCTCCTGGAGTTCAAACTCTGTTGAGAATCGTTTCGTTATTCCACTGATGAGTCCAGAGAAGGAGAAGGAGCCACGGCCATACCTGCAGACAGACAGACAGACAGACAGTCAGACAGACAGGTAGACAGACAGACAGACAGGTAGACAGACAGACAGACAGACAGACAGATAGACAGACAAGATGTAAATGAGTGCTAATGATCGTTGCCATCGTCATCCTCATCATGTGCTGAGCAAGAGAGACCAGATGTTTGTGTCTCCAGCGACACCAGAGGACCACTGGAACCGACTAGTGGAAACTGTTCTTTATGAATCCCTGGAGGCCACACCCACCACCTGCTCCGCCACGCAGCGACCAGGAGACTGCGGCAAACTGCTTTTAACGACAGATTATTTATGTCTGTCAACCCAAACGAACCAAACGCTAACAGTGTGCTTGTGTGAGAAGGTCTAGTTCAGATCTGAACCAAAGGGACTGCTCAGCAGTCTGAGGGGACCCATATATAACTCCATCTCCAGATCAAGCCAAGTGTCATTTAAGACTTCGTCTTAAAACGTGGCCACTACGCCGGGGAACCGTGGCAACCTCACGGCCCCTTATTGCTACAAGATGCGGAGGTAGGAACCCACGCTTTCTGTGTCCATTGGATTCTGGAAGTTATTTCTGCTGCTCTTGTGAAACAGTGAACTGCAAATCTGACGGAGAACTTTTAGCTTCAACACAGTTGCTCACGAGTCTCTGCCAACGTCTCAGGGAGGGGATCCCTCAGGTGCTCTGGTGCTGCTGTCCTGAATCTGCCTGTAAAACCTGATGTACCTTTGCTCCACTCAGTATTAGAGAAACTCACTCACGTTTAAAAACCTAAATGTTGATCTCACTTTGACTCTCTGCACTGTCTTCATGACTAATGAGAGATGACATGTTCTGAAGGTGCCATTACGAGTCATGCTGTGGAACAAGTTTGGACCTACTGCTTGAAAATGTAACTCCATTTTTCCCGGACGAAGTTCCATGCGAGCGGCATTCCCACAACGTTGCGAGCCACGGCCTGGATGGTGCTGGTGGCGTCCTGCTTCCGGATCTTGGTGGGGTCCAGCGTGTACTGCAGATACCTGAGAGAACAAGACCACTGAACCAGGACCGGGACTAAAGGTGGACATGTAAAAGTTGGGAACTTTACTGAGACAGACAGACAGGAGTCTCTGACTGTCTGTCTGTCTGTCTGTCTGCCTGTCTATCTGCCTCTCTGTCTGCCTGTCTATCTGTCTGTCTGTCTGTCTGTCTGTCTGTCTGTCTGTCTGCCTGTCTATCTATCTATCTGTCTGTCTGTCTGCCTGTCTGTCTACCAGTCCTGTCTGCCTGTCTATCTGTCTGTCTGTCTGTCTGTCTGCCTGTCTGTCTACCAGTCTGTCTGCCTGTCTGTCTCTCTGTCTGTCTGTCTTGTCATTATGCTGCATGATATAAATGGGGTCC
>PIJE02000209.1:227110-234610 GCA_002895965.2 Coryphaenoides rupestris | reverse complement strand
CCCACACACACACACAGACACTACACACACACACACACACACACACACACACACACACACACACACACACACACACACACACACATAAAGTCTGTCCTTTATCACAGTTAAAGTCTGTCCTTTATCACAGCTCCAGTCATGTCCATGAGTCTGTGATCATGGTCCCGGTCTACTAGAGGTTGTCCTCACAATGTCCCAGGAGGGCTCTGCGTGGTCCACGCCCAGGTAGCTCACATACGAGGCGAAGCCTTCATTCAGCCACAGGTCGTTCCACCAGCGCAGGGTCACCAGGTTCCCAAACCACTGAGCGGGAGAAACATATTGTTCAGACCGTCGGCGTTCAGGTCCAATCATACTTCTTTTTAATTTTAAAATTTTTTGGAAGTTAAATTTTCATTTAGTTTTAAACAACAATACATAACATTTCAGACAAAAACGCGTTTCCTTTCACAGCAGTAGTTAGACATTCTTCACAATGTGAATGTCAAATATCAAGTAGACGTATAACAATAATAGCAGTCCGCTCCACAGTAAAGTAGCAGCAATTACCCCATGTGTGTTATAAACCAGCGAGGTAAAACATGAGTATAAATTGGGAGTATACAATTATAAAAAGAGAAGATAAGTAAATAATAAAAAACTAAAATAATGAAGCGAGAAAGACAAACCCTCATTGTATTAATAAGGCCATGACAGGAATCCATCGCTTAACAAATATACATTTTTGGAGTCTTAATTTGCTCCATCTGGTAGATATCCCAAACATTTTTGATCCATAAGTTATATGTGGGGGGGGGTCCGGTTTCATTCTAATCATATTTCTGACATGAATATACTGATATCATAAGCAAATGGTGGAGGTTAAAAAACAAATTTTGCACTCTGACAGGATGTGAGGTCATCCCATGGACAGGAAGTGGTGGGCGTTACCATGTGAGCGAGCTCGTGGGATACGACGCTGGTCACCCTCTCCTTGTTCCCCGTGGAGGAGGCCGAGGGGTCGTACAGCAGGGCCGTCTCCCGGTACGTGACCAGACCCCAGTTCTCCATCGCCCCGGCGCTGAAGTCGGGCAGTGCGACCTGGTCTGGGAGGGGGGCAGGGAGAGGGAGGGGGAGTTATCATTAAGCATCACTCCTGTTGATCATAAATCTGAAATCAGCGACACTGCTAACGGCCTAGCTAACCTCAGCTCCATGCTGCTAAGCAACCAGAACACGACCTCTGTGACCTGGCCTCCACAGCGTATGTGTTGGAGGGGGAGGGGGAGGAAGTCACCTGACTTGGAGAGAGGGTAGGACGTGTTGTAGTAGCGTTCGTAGAAGTTCAATATAGCCCCCGTGACGTTGAGGGCGTAGTCCCCATGGCCCCTGGCGATGGCCTGGCCCCGACCCCAGATACGGACCTGCCGGCGGGGTCAAACCCTACAGTCATGTATCTGTGGGGCTGAGTGACCTCTGACCTCTGAGTTCAGTGGAGTTCAAATATAACACATATATATATATATATACATATATACATATATATACATATATATGTGTGGCGCGGTGTGACCCTGACCACGCCCCTCACCAGGAGAGGCTCCCCAGACCGGACTCACCTGCACCTCAGAGTCCTGTGGCGCTTCGATGAAGGTAAAGTTGCTGACGATGAAGGCCAGCAGGTAGGTGGACATCCTCTTGGTGGGTTCAAAGGTTGTCCTGCTGACTGAGACTCCGTCCAACTCCATCTCAACACTCTCTAGGGAGGGAGAGAGAGAGAGAGAGAGAGAGAGAGAGAGAGAGAGAGAGAGAGAGAGAGAGAGAGAGAGAGAGAGAGAGACAGAGAGAGAGCGAGAGAGAGAGGGGCGAGGGGGGGATGCCGTCATCAATGTCATGATGATGGCATGAGGACGTCATGATGATGTCATGATGTCGGCTGCGTAATCTCACCCATCTCTCTGCTGTTGGAGAGGGCAATAGTCCCCGGGGGGTGGGTCAGGACCACGCTGAAGGTGGCTTTCAGGGCAGGCTCATCGAAGCAGGGGAAGGCCTGTCTGGCGAAGGTTGCCTGCATCTGGGAGGTGGCCAGCACCCTGACACACAGAGAGGTCACCACAGAACATTACTGACATCCACGATATATGACTGAATATTGTTGATTACACCGTGGTCTGGGTGAATACCCTTTTGTGATTGGCCGGCAGGGGTGTGTAATACCATATAATGCACACATAGTTTGGCTCAACTTCGTTTAATAACTTCCAAATTAATCCGCTACCCTAACCGTAACCTCCGCAACATTAAAGAGCATAGCTATCAAAACTGAACTGTTATCAGCAGCAGTGACCGCGGAGGAAAACACAGCGATGTAGAAGAATGGACCCCAGCGGAGGAAAGATTCATGTCATACTTTGTGAGGAGTTACGGTGATGGAGCCTGAACCTTCACTCACCCCGTTGTGATTCATACGGAGACGGACCGGCTCTGTCCTAGCACTGTCCTAGCAGTTCTGGGAGGACCCGAAAGGGGAGAGATCAGCTTACTTGTGGACCCCGTCCTCTGTGTACTGGCTCCTGTAGAAACCCTCCAGATTGTCTCCCAGTTCTCCCTGGAACTGGCTGTGCAGCAGGTAGGACAACCCAGCGACCAGCATCCCGTCCAGCCGCAGCACCAGGTACTCTGTCTCCACCTCCAGCCAGGAGCGCAGGATCTGGGGCGGCGGGGGGTCCCCGGGCGGGGCCGCCAGCCGGGCCTGGTGGCCCTGGAAGAGGGTGAAGTTGAGCTTGTTGGCGTGGATGAGGATGAGGTCGGTGTCCTTCAGGCAGAGGAACTCCACGGTGGAGTTCCCCGTGAAGATGAAGAGGCCTTGCTGGTCGGGCTGCAGACGGGGCCACAGGGTGATGCGGTAGGAGACGGGGGCCAGGGTGTCCGGGAGGCGGTACCGCTGCCAGGGCTCCGGAGGGCCTGGCGGGGGGGTAGAGGAGGAGGAAGAGGGGGTTGCAGTGGAAGAAGAAGAGGAGGAGGCCTCGCTGCCTGGAGGTCCGTCTCCAATGGGACCGCGGTTCCTGCTGCGCTCCTGGTCGTATACCACGGACAGGACGATGATGGTTACCAAGGCGATGGCAGCCAGCAGAAGGCCGGCCAGCGCCATGTTCTTGCTGAGGTAGTAACCCTTCCCCATGCCTGGAGGACGCTGCTCCTGGCTGACCTATTAACCTGCCGAGGAGGACGCCTGTCTGTTATTACCTCATGCAAACACTAATCAGAGACTTGTAGTTATATACTGTAATAATGGCTCATATATAATGGCTGTGTGTTCTGAATGTCGCTAAACGTAAGTCTTCCACAGTACAAAATCTCCCTGGAGTTGCAGGAGCTTAGCAGCCTCGTTGATCTGCAGTCTAGAGTCCAACCTCCTCCTCCCAAACTACAGATCTCAGAATCCAATACATACAGATCTCCACAGCAGTGGAAACTGAAGGCAGACGGGTGTTTTGAGGATATTTGGACTGGCTGGTTTTGAGCGAGGAAAGCCAGAAACTAATCGCATGCACAGGAAATTCAAGAACGACGCATTTCTTCAGTCAGATGATGTTTACTAAATTAACTGAACATCTGGAAGCAATGGTGTGGGGGAGAGA
Source organism: Coryphaenoides rupestris (assembly GCA_002895965.2). Lineage (NCBI taxonomy): Eukaryota > Metazoa > Chordata > Actinopteri > Gadiformes > Macrouridae > Coryphaenoides > Coryphaenoides rupestris. Next base: position 230,990 of record PIJE02000209.1, on the reverse strand, counting down.
GACAGTGAGACAGAGAGAGAGAGAGAGAGAAAGAGAGACAGCCCACCCCTACCTGTTCCTGCCAGCGTTACGAGCTCTGACTAAACTTGACATGCAGGCCAAGAGAAAAAGAAGCACCACATCCACGGCATCATTAACAACAGCCGTCCCCATGAACAGTTACGAACTAACTCACTAACGCCAAGGACTTTTAACACATTGGAGACCATCATAACAATATATTTATGGTCAACGTGAGGCGGCGAGAGGGGGAGAGGAAGGGGGGAGGGGGTGAGACACAGGGAGGGAGAGAGGGAGATAGATTGCTGTATATACAGTATATGCTGTATATAACATGAGGTCATTCCTTTTCCAACTGAATAGAAAGTGGATGAATGAGAGGACATATGAGAGGTGTGTGCTCATGGCTGGTGGATCTGTAGGCTCCCTCTGCGGCGCGCTCCCAGGACAAGCACCGTCTACATCTCCCCTCCAGGGCTGACAAATCGCCACGGTGATGGGCCTAGTAAACAACAGGCTGCACATTTTCCAGCAATTGAAGCCAAGAAAGAAAGAAACTGAAAAGAAAACAAGGAGAGAGAGAGAGAGAGAGGAGAGGAGAGAGAGAGAGAGAGAGAGAGAGAGCGAGAGAGCATGTCTTTCTGTGGAGGACTATGGACAGCAGCTAACTTAGCTGAAAGCCTGATCTGCCCTGTTGAGGATGACCCTGACTCCTCTCCAGGATGCTGACCTTAACCAGGAGAACATGACTCAACAGCGCCCTCAATAGGTCATTACATTTAGGGCATTTGGCCATGAGACAAAGGTCAGTCCAGGGTCAGTCCAGGGTCCACCATCCAGCTCCTGTATTCACACTATGTTAGACTGGGTTCAAGTTAGTCTGGGGCTATCGTAACCTGGAGCTAACGTTAGCCTGTGTGAGCAAGGTTCAAGTCAGGGCAATCCTAGCCTGGTATCTCTAGCTAACACGTGCTATCTCCTGAGCAGCTTGTGCTGTTTATGTGCGGGAGTGAGGTGGTGGTCCATATCAGAGCAGATACCTGCTATCTGCTGCAGGTCTGGAGACCACTATCGCTCTTTCGTCCACCCATAAAAACCAACACCTGTTTGTTGCCATGAGTTGTTTTGTTTTCATTCATTTGAGACATTTTGAATTGATTGACCGTCAGCAATACAGAGAGACATGGACAGTTGCTGAGAGAGAGCAGCGAGAGGCAGACAGTGAGAGGTCGTTGTGGTGGTGGGGAAGCACCTCAACGCAGAGCTGACGGAACTCAGCTCCAGCACCTTGGTCTGGACCAGAGTACCGCTGTGACAGGGACCCCTGCTACACCCCACTAAGGTGGCTCTTCTGGGGCTCCTCCACTCCAAGGACACACGCAGGTGGTGTTGAACAGTTGAACAGAACATCAATTTGTAGCTGGTGGCAGCGCAGATGAGTGTCTATGCTCTCCACGTCATGAGCGTCTATGTTCTCCACGTCATGAGCGTCTATGTTCTCCACGTTATGAGCGTCTATGTTCTCCACGTCATGAGCGTCTATATTCTCCACGTCATGAGCGTCTATGTTCTCCACGTCATGAGCATCTATGTTCTCCACGTCATGAGCGTCTATGTTCTCCACATCATGAGTGTCTATGTTCTCCACGTCATGAGCATCTATGTTCTCCACATCGTGAGCGTCTATGTTCTCCACATCATGAGCATCTATGTTCTCCACATCATGAGCGTCTATGTTCTCCACGTCATGAGCGTCTATGTACTTCACATCATGTACACACATCTGAGCAAGGTCTCCTGAGACACGTCTCTGGTTACAAGGCTCAGACGGTTCTTACTGAGCTCCAGAGTTCTGTTCCTAGAAGGAACACAGTACAGATGTGTAAATATATTTCTATATCTATATCTATATATGTATATATATTTATGAAGCACATGTACAATCTGCTGGACTGCACTGTGATACTTTACGATTATGTCTCTCTCTCTCTCTACACACACACACACACACACACAGTGAGAGAGAGACAGTGTCAGTCCGTGTCTCTCTCTCCGTTTCCTCCAACTGAACTGGACACCCGGGGACATTCCCACTCCGGATGATACACTTCCAGGAATGCCGGCATTCTTCCCTGAGATTTGGGGAGTTTGTGTCTAAGTGGAAACACCTTTTCCTGAGAGCCCGACTCGCTGGGAAAGGCGCTGGGACCAGTGGAGGCAGCAGAAGGTCTGAGAGAAGAGAAGAGAAGAGAAGAGAAGAAGAGCAGAGCAGCCATGAGGCGGACGTCTGGACTCACCTTCAGGAACCACAGCAACCGTACAGAGGAGTCGTCTGCTGGATGCTACTGCTGCTGCTGTGTGACAGTGTGTGTGTGTGTGTGTGTGAAAGTGTGTGTGTGTGAACCAGCGAGGCTGAACCACAGTTTATTTCTTCATCTGTGAGGGAGGAGGAGGAGGAGGAGAAGGAGGAGGGTACAGCAGCTTGGCTGGGCGGAGCCTCCAGGAGAGAAGACTCAGGGGATGGGGTGGAGGGTGGAGGGTGCAGGGTGGGGTTTGCAGGGTGGGGTTTGCAGGGTGGGGCTTTAGGGTGGGGGTGTAGGGTGGGGGTGCTGGGTGGGGGTGCTGGGTGTAGGGTAGGGGTGCTGTGTGACGGCTGTAGGGTGGAGGTGCTGGGTGGGGGGTGTAGGGTGGAGGGTGCAGGGTGGAGGGTTTCAGTCACACGTGGTTCAACTTCCCAGCTTGATGTTTCAGGTTGTGTTGTGTTGTTGATGTTGTGTTAATCAGGTTGTGTTGTGGATGTTGTATTAATCAGGTTGTGTTGTGTTGTTGATGTTGTGTTAATCAGGTTGTGTTGTGGATGTTGTATTAATCAGGTTGTGTTGTGAGTCTCTACATCACGCCATTCTGCTACTGCTCATATTATCTGCAGTTATGTTTTTGTTGTGTTTTTTTTCGTTTCCCCACATTTTCTCTTTCGATTTCTCCCGTACTTTGGGCTCATCAGGGATTAATGAATGAATGAATGAATGAATTAATTCATTAATTACTTCACAAGTCCTTCTCCTCCCACGGGAGCAGAACATGGACGTGTGGGGGTGGGGGGAGTCCAGCCAAGCAAGACAGGAGACGGCGACACTGTGGTTCACCCAGAGGTTTATTTACAGAGCAGAGCCTCGTCTCCACAACCATCCAGTCACATGGGTCACAAGCCAAGAGGACGGGAGACACCGGGGGGTCCAGAACCATCCAGCTTAGGAAGGCCTTCGGGGGAAACGTACTGGCGGAGTGTTTGGGGAGGAGCTTGGGTAGCCATGGCAACAAGTACACAACAATGACACAGTGACGAGATCAGCAAACTGACCCCCCCCCCCCCCCAACAATAATAATAATAATAATAAACTAAAACGACTATCCATTCATACGTGTACACGACTGAGGAGCTATGAACAGTGACAACGTGTTGGCTGCACCGCCCTTAGAAAGGGGAGAGGCTCGGGACTTTAATGTTGATATCCCCGATGTTGATGTTACGCGGGATCTCCGGTAGGTTCATGTTCTTCACCGCCGAGACGGCCCGGGCCGGAGCTGCCGAGAGACCACCCTGGAGACACGGAGACAGCCCATAATATTACCGTCTCTGACCTGGTTGGTCTGCTGCGCCGCTAGGCAACCATCTGGAGGTGTAGTCTACTCTACAGGTAACTAACCATCACCTGGAGGTCCTGGTCTGAACATCTAGTTTGATCTGGTATAGGTTTGTCTACTCTACAGGTAACCATCACCTGGAGGTCCTGGTCTAAACATTTATTTTGATCTGGTATAGGTTAGTCTACTCTACAGGTAACCCTCACCTGGAGGTCCTGGTCTAAACATCTATTTT
>PIJE02000209.1:179610-222110 GCA_002895965.2 Coryphaenoides rupestris | reverse complement strand
TCTCTTTCCACATGAGCGCTGTGGGAGAATGGCATAGTGGAGGATCTCCGGGCAGGCGGGCCCCGGGGCGGCAGTGAGGACTTGTTACGAGACGGAGAGCGCGGCGTTTGAAGTGGGTGGCCCTCCGCCCTCCGTATCCCGTCAACGGAAGCCCGACATCTCTTGCCAGGAATGAGGTAATGCAGCCTCTTGAAAGTGATGAAGGGGCCTCTAATTGCAGGGACAGTCTCACGGACCGTCCAATCAGTTGTTTTCTTTCATTGCAATCTCTCAAATGGCCTTTATATTAAATATTTCACTGACTTGTCTCAACCCATTTCTAGTTTAGCAGCCTAAACAGCAAGTCCACATTCATGAGCCACTTCCCCTGACATGCAGTAGGTTGTATACTACTACAGTAGTACTACAGTTGTATACTACTACTGTAGTAGTTATAGCTGTCTTGCTGTTTTAGAATGGACGGTGGTTGGTGTTTGTGCCCACCAGGGGGGGCTGCTGAGATGGACGTGTTTCCCCTGCTGTCCATGCAGGTCTCACGGCACCACGGTGTCTGATGTCCAGCTCTGTGCAGGGACGAGCTCTAGGACAGACAGACGAGTTCTAGGACAGACAGTCTCCATCATGTCCTGGCCGTCAGTAAATAGGAATAGTCCATTTTAACACAAACAATAAGCATCGGCCGTCCTATTCCCCTTAACTTTCCAATCACACGACACAACCACAACTAAATTCAAGCAGAACAACGAGACTATACGTTCTCTTTTAATAAGAAGTCATATTTAATATTGATATATTTATATATATGTATCGACCCAATGCTGTGTCTAAGAGGCTGATTGAGATCTCCCAGGCTGCTCTCAAGGCTGTGTGTGTGTATGTGTGTGTATGTGTGAGAGTGTGTGTGAGAGAGAGTGTGTGTGTGCGTGTGTGTGTGTGTGTGTGTGTGTGAGAGAGTGTGTATGTGTGTGTGTGTGTGTGTGTGTGTGTGTGTGTGTGACTGAGAAGCAAAACAATCCCGATCCTAGTAGTGCTCCAGGCTCCGTGGTTTCCTGGCGGCGTGCTGCAGCGGTCCGGTCCCACGGTGCGTTCACACGCACGCACACACACACACACACACACACACACACACTGAGAGAGAGACACACACACGCACGCACGCACACACACAGGCGTGTGTGTGTGGTCATCAGAAGAGACACACACACACACACGCGTGTGTGTGTGTCTCTTCTGATGACCAAATGCGAATTTTCTACTGCAGCTTGAATATAATTCACTGCGTTTGTCGACTTTTTATAATAATAATAATAATAACAATAATATAATAACAATATACCAATATAATAATAATAATAATAATCATGGTTGTGAGTGCAGACGGTTCAGTAACACAGAGCGGACTCTTCTCCGGGTTTTCCTGCTCTCCTGGTTTCTTCCAACGTTCGCAGCTCCGGAGTGGATTCCTGGGATGCGGAGCAGCGCTCCTGCTGATGCTGTCGCGAACCTCCGAGTCCGAGCAGGAGAACCACCAGGAGAACCACCAGGAGAACCCTCCGAGCAGGAGAACCACCAGGAGAACGAGCAGGAGAACCACCAGGAGGAGACCCGGACAGGAGGAGAACCCGGGGATTTATCAGCAGGAGGAGAACCCGGAGAGGATAACCGGGAGGAGAACCCAGAGGAGAACCCAGAGGAGAACCCGAGGAGGAGAACCCAGAGGAGAACCCGTGGAGGAGAACCCACAGGATAACCGGGAGGAGAACCCGGGGAGGAGAACCCGGGGATTTATCAGCAGGAGAACCTCCGGAACCCGCGGGTTTCCGGAGGGCTCGCGCTCAAGACATTCCACAGCAGCAGCCGCACGAGACGAAGCTAAGCTAAGCTAAGCTAAGCTAGGCTAGGACTACCATCACCTGATAATTACCTGTGTGTGTGTGTGTGTGTGTGTGTGTGTGTGTGTGTGTGTGTGTGTGTGTGTGTGTGTGTGTGTGTGTGTGTGTGTGTGTGTGTGTGTGTGTGTCTCTCTCTCTCTCTCTCTCTGTCTCTGTCTCTGTGTGTGTGTGTGTGTGGGGGGATGGTTCGGACGGGAGGGATGAGGAGGATGAGGTCCGGGGCGGAGGGTCCTGCTGGGACCTGGTCCTGGTCCTGGTCCGGCTGCCTGCTGCTCCTGCTGCTGTTGGGCCTCCTGCGGCCCGCCTCTGGGGAGAGTAAGTATTGTGGTTCTGGTTCCCAGTGTCCTCTGGTACTTCTGTATTCACCGTCACTGGTGTCACGTACTGGTTCCCAGTGTCCTCTGGTACTTCTGTATTCTGTATTCACCGCCACTGGTATCACGTACTGGTTCCCAGTGTCCTCTGGTACTTCTGTATTCTGTATTCACTGTCACTGGTGTCACGTACTGGTTCCCAGTGTCCTCTGGTACTTCTGTATTCTGTATTCTGAAGGTGTGTGTGAGCATCACTGAGGCTGGAGGCTGGAGGTGGTAGTATATGGTTGTATCTGTTAGTCTGGTAGTATATGGTAGTATCTGTTAGTTTTTCACACTATCTCCCCGATGCAGAGAGATGGAGATAGGTTTGCAAGCGTAGCTGTAAAGCAAAGTTTCCTGGATCTAGTCGACTGGGAGAGGGAGGGATGGGAGAGATGGGAGGGAGGGATGGGAGATGCTCAGAGCTTGAGTCACTGTCTCCATATGTGTGTTCACGGCTTGCCTTTGTGCTATGTTTGAACCTTGTTTAAACTCTGTGGTTTTAGGTTGTCGCATTATCAAATTCATTCATGGTGAATCATTTGAGGAAATCAAATGGATTGACACATCTTAACTGCTATCAGGCATGAAGATAGCACACCTTTAGGACATGTTAACAGAGATCTGTGGGTCAGACCCTGGCCTGCTGGCAAGACCTGGCCAGTCTAGTAGTCTATACTGAAGCTGGGACCTGGCTAGAACCACAATAATAAGCCCATCCAGACAGTTGTAGCCTCTGATGTAGCAGTGTTTAACCCCTGCCCCCCCATGTTGGTAGAAGGTCCACTTTCACAACGTTGCGCATTTAGGAGGATAGAAGCTCCGGCATCACCACAGTGACATTGTACCGGGGGAACACAGGAAGCAGATTAACTCACTCCCTCTGTGTTGTTGTTTTGGTTCCGGTCTTGTTTCTCGTGTCCATGCAGACATCGTCTAGATCTGTGCTTTGGTTAAACAAACCGCTCAGGGGCACTGGAACAGAGATCAGGTTTTGGTGTTGTGTCAGGGTCACCCCCATGAGGATGTTGGCTTAGTCTTCCCTTTATCATCCTCATGAGGTCTTATGAGGATGATATTCTTAGTGTTCCTTCATCATCCTCATGAGGATGTTGGCTTAGTGTCCCTTATCATCTGCATGAGGTCTGTTGAGGATGTGAGCCTAGTGTTCCTTTCTCATCCTCATGAGGACATTAGCTTAGTGTTCATTTATCATCCTCCTGAGGTCTTATGAGGACATTAGCTTAGTGTTCCTTTATCATCCTCATGAGGACATTAGCTTAGTGTTCCTTTATCATCCTCATGAGGTCTTATGAGGACGTTAGCTAGAAGATCAGGTAGTCTTTCCTCCATGGCTTTTAAAAGACAAAATTCTGTTATTACAGATGAACGATGCAATGGTTTCCATGTGGACGCTGTAACCTTGCGACAATTTTATAGGGCTGAACAGTGAGCTGGAATATTATCAAAATCGCAGGAGCTGCCATTTTTGGTAATTGTAAAACCTAATGTCAATCTACTGTATAACACACTTGCTTCTTTATAATTTATAACCAACAAATGTCATATATTTTTTTCTGTGAAAATTAACCGCCCCCCCCCCCCCCAGCCCATAATGAGAGGGTAGAACCAACCAGAAGGTTTCTTCAGCAGAGACAGAGGTGGCCCTCTTGGCCCCTGAAGAGTAAGGCTTCTGTCGGGGGACATGAAGCTCCTTGGCTCTGTGGCACCTCTGTTCTGGGGTCCCTCTGCTCTGGGGTCCCTCTGCTCTGGGATCTCTCGGCTCTGGGGCCCCATGGCTCTGGGGCCCCTCGGCTCTGGGGTCCCTCGGATCTGGGGCCCCTCGGCTCTGGGGCCCCTCGGCTCTGGGGTCCCTCGGCTCTGGGGTCCCTCGGCTCTGGGGCCCCTCGGCTCTGGGGCCCCTCGGCTCTGGGGTCCCCAGTCTGGTGCTTTGCTCTGTTGTCTTTTTATACAGCTTCACTTTCAATTTCTACTTCAGCCGTGGTTCAGCTATGCCCGTGCTACCTTTTATCGTGTGTGTTAGAGAATCCGTGTGCAGTGTGAACTTGTGGTACATATAGCATATATAGACTCTGGCCTATATTGCTAGTTTCCTTGGTGTCTATCTAGGACCGTTCCATATGCAGGTACCCGTCTGAGTAAAAGGTGACACAAAGAGACAGAGTAAGAAGGTTGCAGCTGTGTTACCTCTGGTTGCCATGGTAAAGGCTTAAGGTAAACAAGCTCCTTCCTAGCCAGTAAGGCTGTCTTTACACACTTCTTTGAGCCAGAATATATAGATCTATAGATTGCTAGAAATAAACATTTAGACAATGTTTAAATTAAACCCTAGTTCACCTTTTAGGTGAACCCCGCCCAGCCAGACTGGATGCAGTTTGAGACCAGAGGCTTCTCCAATGCTTCCTGTCAAGTGTTGCTAAAAGAAGGCACATAGCTGGGATGTTTGTTGTGCTTGCAGCTCGTGTCCATGATTGCTACCTATCTAGGATGCCTCCCCACCAAGGAGACGCAGCCATAACACACATAGCAGAGCCATGAGACACTGCCGTCTCTGACTCCACCGAAATGCACTCTAATCTCACAGTAAGGCCACTTGCAGGGCCACGTCCCGGAACAGGCCAGCGGCACCTAAAGTCCACGTTCACCAAGACTCTGGGACCCGGTCAGCCATGTGTACAGCCAGTAAAACACAGTGCTGTTCCTGTTTAGGCCACACACACACACCACACACATGACATACGAACCCCACCAGGAAGCGCAGGTGAAACCGCACACCTGGGCCCAACCCCAGGACCTCCAGGGAAACAAAACGGCTGGATGGCTCCTACAGGATCGTTGAGGACTGAGGGGGAAGCCTTGTTGTGAAACCTGAGCGAGTCCAGTCGTGGTGTTGTGTGTGTGTGTGTGTGTGTGTGTGTATTGACGTGGTTACGAGGCTGTTATTACTGAACACTCGTCTTGGCGACTCCCTGACCTGCTTTCTGCTGTTGCCCTCCCGATCGCTGCTCTTCCTGTTCTGTTGTCGTTGTCGACAATTAATGTTTTCCTTAGTGGCGTGGTCCTCTGAGAGGGTCCGGCCCAGGTTGGGGGGGATCAAATGGATTTCTCAGGATCTGTTAGGAAGGACTTGAAAGCCAGGGCCCCAGGAGGACTTCCTGGGGCCTGCTGAGGGGGTCTAGCATATGCGTCTGCTGCCCCGGTAGAGGGGAAGGCTGTGGACTGGCTTTGGTTCTATGATGTCAGCGTAATGAAGGTTGAACGTTGCTCCTCTGCCCTGGAGAACGGCTGTCGTGTTTGTGTTGATCTGCGTGAACCTGGGTGGCTGTCTGCCCCAGGTTCTGCCAACCAGTTAAATACACATCTTTGGGTTTGTGCACAAGGAAAATGTAAATGTCCCAAACATAGCTCCCGTGTGGTGTGATGTCATCAGGTTATCAGGCTTGGCAGCGACAGGAACAGGTTCTTGGTATAACGAAGACACAAGTGTGTTTGGGGCAGATGCTGTGCAACAGCTGGGGCCACTGTTAGCTTCAGCCTGTACAACACCTGAGTGTGTCCTGAGTTGCTTGCCTCCTGACCACCTGAGTTGGCGATTCAGCTGTTGACGCCACTTGTTTCCAGGCGATGGCTACTGGCGTGTGCTGGAGGACGGGTCTTGCTGAACTCTGGGAGACAGCTCTTCACTTCTAGTGCCTTTGGTTTCATAGAAGGTGAAGCAAGCTAATCTTAAGTGTTGTCTTTCTTTACATTTTAAAGGGATATTCGCCATGTAGATGTTAGACTTGTACAGGTGTGTGGTCATGGAAGGCGTGTCTTGTAGTTTAAACGCGTGTGGACACACAATAGGTATATTAAAGCATATAACTGGTTACCAGTGTGTTGTGATGGGCTTGGTGTGAAGTGCTACCTTCTCCTACTGTCCTGCGGTGCGCGTCCTGTCCTGCTGCATGCTGGGACACGTCTGGGCTGCTGCTCTGTAATCACCTCTCTTACTGTGGAGGCTCTGATTCCTGCTGTGGCGCATCTATGTCAACACCCTCCTAGCCTCCTGTGGTAAAGTTATACGAGTGAAGGGTAATACCAGAGTCATACTGATGGGGATGACAGAAACCCCACCCTGCAGCGCCCCCTCATGGTGTGTATTTCATGCAAATTAAGGACGCAAGAAATGCCCGAAAGATGACAACCAAATATACAAAACCAAGTGGTGCGTGGTGTTAAAGGGGTAGGGAAAGGCTGCTTTGTTTCATGCATTGCAACAAAGGTTTTCATATCTTCTGGTTTCCCTTTCTGAAAAACAAAGACAGACTAGTGCGACCTGCTGGTGTGGAGAGCAATTTCGTAGTCGGCCGCTGAAAACGAAGACAGACTAGCGCCACCTGCTGGTGTGAGGCGATGTGAAGCGAAGCAACCGTCGGTGCTGGTTCTGTGGCGCTGGTTCTGTGTCGGGAGTTTAGTGTGTCTTGGGTTTGGTGTGTCGGGGGTTTGGTGTGTCGGGGGTTTGGTGTGTCGGGGGTTTGGTGTGTCGGGGGTTTGGTGTGTCGGGGGTTTGGTGTGTCGGGGGTTTGGTGTGTCTTGGGTTTGGTGTGTCGTGGGTTTGGTGTGTCTTGGGTTTGGTGTGTCGGGGTTCGGTGTGTCTTGGGTTTGATGTGTCTTGGGTTCGGTGTGTTGGGGGTTCGGTGTGTCGGGGGTTCGGTGTGTCTTGGGTTCGGTGTGTCTTGGGTTTGGTGTGTCGGGGGTTTGGTGTGTTGGGGATTTGGTGTGTCGGGGGTTTGCTGTGTCTTGGGTTTTGTGTGTCTTGGGTTTGGTGTGTCGGGGGTTTGCTGTGTCGGGGGTTCGGTGTGTCTTGGGTTTGGTGTGTCGTGGGTTTGGTGTGTCGGGGATTTGGTGTGTCGGGGGCTTTGTGTGTCTTGGGTTTGATGTGTCGGGGGTTCGGTGGGTCGGGGGTTCGGTGTGCCGGGGGTTCGGTGTGTCGTAGGTTTGGTGTGTCGTAGGTTTGGTGTGTCGTGGGTTTGGTGTGTCTTGGGTTTGGTGTGTCGGGGGTTTGTGTGTCTTTATGTAGTAAAGCACAAGCTTTGATCTCTTCCTGTATCGCCCTACAGTGTTGTTCTGTTTTGCTGCCTCCAGCCTCATCGACAGCCTTCAGCATACAACTTCCACTCTCTCTTCTGTGAGTATTTCATTCATTTGACTGACTCTCTCCCCTCTCCCTTCCCGTGTCTCTCTGCAGTTTGCGGCCCCAGCATCGACATCGGCAACGACATCAGTGAGTTCCAGCGGCTGGAGAACTGCACTGTGGTGGAGGGCTACCTCCAGATCCTCCTCATCGGGGACAAGAACAGCAACACGGCCAACCAGGAGCTGTTCCGCTCCCTGAGCTTCCCCAAGCTCACCATGATCACGGACTACCTGCTGCTGTTCCGCGTCTCCGGCCTGGACAGCCTTAGCACGCTGTTCCCCAACCTCAGCGTCATCCGCGGCCGCAACCTCTTCTACAACTACGCCCTCGTGATCTTCGAGATGACCAGCCTGAAGGACGTGGGCCTGTACAGCCTGAGGAACATCACGCGGGGAGCCATCCGCATCGAGAAGAACCCAGAGCTGTGCTACCTGGACTCTGTGGACTGGTCGCTCATCATGGACGCAGAGTTCAACAACTTCATCGCGGGAAACAAGCAGTCGAAGGAATGTGGCGACGTGTGCCCCGGCATCATGGAGAAGAGGCCCCAGTGTGGCCGGACCATGTTCAACCACAACTACAGCTACCGCTGCTGGAGCTCCAGACACTGCCAGAAAGGTGAACTCCACCATCACGCTGCACCCACACGCTCCACCCACACACTCCACCCACATGCTCGGTGGGCTCCACCCACAGGCTCCACCCACAGGCTCCACCCTCTTGCTTGGTGGGCTCCACCTGTACCGTTTATCCTTTTACCTGACGAGGGTGGCGGAAGTGGGAGTGTCCACCCAGATGTCTGTTGGATAGATGAGCCTACCAGCTGACCCAGTTGACTCTACTGGTAAACTAATCTAGTATCCAGCATACATTTGGGTGGGGACACTCCCACCTGTGATGTCAGAAGGGGGATACTGACCTGGAGCTGTGCTATCTGGTTTCTGTAGGTCTGATGAGCTCTCAGCGGCAGTACGTGCGTGTGCGTGTGCGTGCGTGTGCGTGTGCGTGTGTGTGTGTGTGTGTGTGTGTAATTGCAGGGGTGTCACAGTAACCCGGGGCCGTGGTGCATGGGTCGGACCCCCCCCATTACTCCAGGGAGCGGCCGCCCCTCCCGGCTGCTCCCTGGAGGACATTAGTGGTTGGCTTGATGGAGGCTCCTCTGTCATTATGGCTTCCAGAGCACCCAGAGCACAGTGGAGGCTCCCAGGCTCAGGGAGGACGCTCTGCAGGGCCGGGTCTCCAGCCACCAGCAGCTCTTCTGAGCTGGTTCTGTGGTGTGGCCAGGGGCTAGGCGGGGACTAGGCGGGGACTGGGCCGGGACTGGGCCGGGACTAGGCAGGGGTAGCCAGTGGTTAGGCAGGGACTAGGCAGGGGCTAGGCAGGGGTAGCTAATGCTTAGGCAGGGGCTAGGGAGGGACAAGGCAGGGGTAACTGGGGACTAGGCAGGGACTAGGCAGGGGCTAGGCTGTGGTAGCTAGTGGTTAGGCAGGGACTAGGCAGGGGTAACTAGGGACTAGGCAGGTACTAGGCTGGGGTAGCTAGTGGTTAGGCAGGGGTAACTAGGGACTAGGCAGGGGCTAGGTAGGGGTAGCTACTGGCTAGGTAGGGGTCGCTACTGGCTAGGAAGGGGCTAGGCAGGCGTAGCTAGTGGCTAGACAGCGGTAGCTAGTGGCTAGGCAGGGGCTAGCTCGCTAGAGGCTAGACGGGGATAGGTAGAGGCTAAACAAAGTCTTGGGACCAGGCTCGTCTCTCTGCGGGGACCAGACAGGCTACCCTCAGATAGATGGTTTCCGGTCTCCAGCTAGGATGGGTTCTTCCATCACATTCCAGAGATGTTTCCATCTTGAACCTCGGGTAAACACTAACGCAAACACTCAGGAATGTCCAGGCTTCTCAGAGTAACAACATTCACATCTCTGCAGCAGCGTCTGAAGACTGTCTCCCAGCTCATCTTGTCCCTGAGGCTGGTCACGTACTAGCTGGTAACCTACGGTAGGCTGGCTGGTAACCTACGGTAGGCTGGCTGGTAACCTACGGTAGACTGGCTGGTAACCTACGGTAGGCTGGCTGGTAACCTACGGTAGGCTGGCTGGTAATCTATGGTAGGCTGGCTAGACCAGGGGCTCTGTGTTGCGTGGCCCTGAGACCAAGGCTGTTCTGTCACCTCCTGCAGTATCAGTAGCTTGTAGCGCTAACCGCCTCCACAGACACAACACTACAACACTTCCCAGATCCAAGATGGCGACGCTGACTCAACGATCAACAGCCAGCTCATTTATCTGCCGGCCAAACGCGTAAACAGTGCGACATGACTGGAGTCATGTTCTGTTATCGTGTCATCAACAACAAGGCTCTCCAACACGGTGCTCGCTAGCTAGCCGTAGCTCCCTACCAGTAGCTCCCTACCAGTAGCTCCCTACCCGTAGCTCCTTACCCGTAGCTCCCTACCAGTAGCTCCTTACCCGTAGATCCTTACCAGTAGCTCCCTACCAGTAGTTCCCCACCAGTAGCTCCTTACCCGTAGCTCCCTACCAGTAGCTCCTTACCCGTAGCTCCTTACCAGTAGCTCCCTACCAGTAGCTCCCTACCAGTAGCTCCTTACCCGTAGCTCCCTACCAGTAGCTCCTTACCCGTAGCTCCTTACCAGTAGCTCCCTACCAGTAGCTCCTTACCAGTAGCTCCCAACCAGTAGCTCCTTACCAGTAGGGATGGGTACCGAGAACCGGTACCACTATGGAACCGGTTCCCGTACAACCGGTACTAACCGTACCGAATCAAAACGCATATTTCGGTGCCTCATTTCGGTGCCAGTAGTTAAAATGCCATTTTAAATATCCACCGCATTTCAGACCGGGTATCCTTCTAGTGATTGCATAGATCGTCATACTGCGCGAAGATTTGATGCATTCATCTGATTGATAAAAACCCGACAATGCGCGCCTGCCCCCCCCCCCCCCACTCGCTGGACCTTATTAACTGTTATAAGACGCAGAAGCGCCTGGTCCTGTTCAACTTTACTTGAATGAGCGTAGAAAGACTGGACGTTTTGATCAAGATCACCAGCAATGAGTTGATAAGTGTGACTACAGTCCGTCTTGTGTGTGTGTGTGTGTAAGAAATCGCCGGCAACACACACACCAAGAAGACGGACTGTAGTCACGCTGATCAGCTCATTGCTGGTGATCTTGATCAAAACGTCCAGTGTTTCTACGCTCATTCAACTAAAGTTGAACAGGACCAGGCGCTTCTGCGTCTTAATAAGGTCTAGCGACCACCGCCAGGAATGTCGCATTTTCTTCACATTCTCCCGTCTATGATGATCTTTTGATGGTTTGTTTTTTTCCCACTGTAGAAACAACCACCGGCTCCTCTGTTCCATCAAAGTTATTCATTATTTCATTCAATGAATAATTTCGCTTAAAATCTCTTACGATATGTGTGTGTTGTCTCTGACAGGACTTTGACAGCTGTCACTAGGCTAGTTAAGTCACGGGAATGGCGCGCTGTGATTGGCCGAGCGGATATATCTGAGTCTGCTGAAAATCTGTCGTGGCGTTTATCACAGTTTGGAAAGAAAGGGAATAATATAATAATATAATAATATCATAATATCATAATATAATGCAGAGAAACTAGCCGTTTGTCGCGTTTTGCAGAAACGATTCTTTTTTTTTTTGTTAATGGCGCTTATCGCGTTTTGGAATCAAACTCTTTAATAATTAATTCAATTTTGAATGTCCGTTCGTCCACCATTAACATTTTCGTCCCGTCAACGAAAGTAAAAATAGATTTAGTCACAGTTTTTATTTTCAAAGATCCGTTTTCGTCACGTCAACGTCACGTCTTAGTCATGGGAAAAAGGTCGTTAACGCATATTTTTCGTCAAACATTTCGTTAACGAAATTAACACTGGTTGTTGTTTGCTCTTTTTAAAGAAGGTATCGGTTCTGGCACCGTTTTGGCACCGGTATCGTTTTAAAAGTATCGGTTTGGCACCGGTATCGGATAAATCTAAACGATACCCAACCCTACTTACCAGTAACTCCTTACCAGTAGCTCCTTACCAGTCGCTCACTACCAGTCGATCTCTACCGGTTTCTGAGTGGCTCGTGGTAGGTTAAAAATAAAAGTGGATTATTATTTATTTTTTAATTATTATTTAGTTATTTGTTTTCCCAAACAGTCACTCGGTAAACCTGTTTACATTTCTATCCAATCAAATGCTTCTCTGGGGCCCGGGTGGCCGGTGTGTCCCAGTCTGAGGGCTCTCTGGGGCCCGGGTGGCCGGTGTGTCCCAATCTGATGGTTCTCTGTGGGCTACGAGGGAGCCGGCTGTTCCCCCGCCGTGTCCCAGTCTGAGGGCCCTCTGCGGGCCGCAATGGACCCCGCGTGTCCCAGTCTGAGGGCCCTCTGCGGGCCGCAAGGGGCCGAACGTTCAGTCAGTGAATGAAGAGGATAATAGGGCTTTGTTTCCGCCTCAGACCGAGACTGTTAGATTGACACACACAGCACAGACTGACTGCTCACTAACTCACTGACTGACTGCTCACTAAATCACTGACTGACTGTTCACTAACTCACTAACTCACTGATTGACTTTTCACTAAATCACTGACTGACTGTTCACTAACTCACTAACTCACTGATTGACTTTTCACTAAATCACTGACTGTTCACTAAATCACTGACTGTTCACTAACTCACTGATTGACTTTTCACTAACTCACTGACTGTTCACTAACTCACTGATCTGAACTGTCTGTACTGAGTCCTTACCTGTCTGTACTGAGTACTACTTACCTGTCTGTACTGAGGACTATCTACCTGTCTATACTGAGTACTACTTACCTGTCTGTACTAGGTACTTACCTGTCTGTACTGAGTACTATCTACCTGTCTGTACTGAGTACTACCTTGTGGACATATGTATATATATATATATATATATCATCTGTTGATTAACATGAACTGTCGGCCATGTTCGTGTCCAGGTCCACATGTTGTCTAGTTAGTGACGAGCATGTGGTTGCTGGAGGTTCCAACCTGCTGAGAGAGACGTTCCCTGGTTATCTGTGTTGTCATCAGCAGTGTCTAGACACTCCTCCCTCCTCCTCCTCCCTCCACTCCCTCCTCCTCCCCCCAGCGGCACATGCTGACCTCATCACCATCACACTGGTCACCTGACCCTTCGGGTTAGGGTTAGTAGGCTACCCTCGTCTTATCTGGTTAGTAGGCTACCCTCGTCTTATCTGGTTAGTAGGCTACCCTAGTCTTATCTGGTTAGTAGGTTACCCTCGTCTTATCTGGTTAGTAGGTTACCCTAGTCTTATATGGTTAATAGGTTACCCTTGTCTTATCTGGTTAGTAGGCTACCCTAGTCTTATCTGGTTAGTAGGCTACCCTCGTCTTATCTACCCCTGGTTAGTAGGCTACCTGTGTAGAGGTCAGCTAGACGGTTAGAGGTCAGCTAGACGGTTAGAGGTCAGATATACGGTAGAGGTCAGATAGACGGGTAGAGGTCAGATAGACAGGTAGACGCTGCCCCATGTCTTTCTCATGCCCCAGCAGATGGAGGCTGTAGATAAGACACACGCACGCACACACGCACACACACTGCGCAGTCAACAGCTACCGATGATAAAAACACTGCAGCTGCACCAGAGTGAACTGTTGAGAGGTAGCTGGGAAAGGTTTTGGGAATACTTTAACTTGGCAGTCAACAAAACGGCCGTTTGAATAACTATGATCAATATAAGCTAAAAGAACAGAGGGGTATATGAATATGAGCATTTAAATTAATTGTATTAATTTGTGGATGAAGATTGAATTGATCAAATCGAAACAGAGCCTGCAGTTGTGGGATGACTACCAAGTATTAATAAAGGCTCAGCTGGTCCTAGACCACACGGCCACACTCAGCCAGACAACATGATCCATACCTGGCAACACAAAGCTGAACAATCAGAAGACCGTGGTGTTAGTAGCTAGGATGCAGTCCTGTCCGGTTGTCTCCTCCTCCTCCCTCCCGTTCCCAGGTGGAGGAGAGGGAACACGGTGTTCTGTCTGCAGTCTCCTCAGACAGGCCGGTGACGTAGCAGCAGGCAGTGCAGCACTCAACCTCCACCCCACCGCCTGCGCTGAATCATTTACACTTTTACACTGCAAATCCAAACCAGCAATGAATCCAAAACCCGGCAGGGAATATAATGTATTTAGCAGCTTGATGTCACGATCCACATGCACCGAGGTCGCCCGTCATCCACGAGGGTCTGCCCTAAAGACCCCCGACCCCTCTGGCTCCTGTCCTATCAGTGAGGGGCTGTGGACGGGGCCGGCTGTGATTGGTGGCTCTGTGAGGAAGAGGTTTGGTGGAGTGACCGGTGACCTTTTGAAGCTAAACTTGACCTGGATTCTGTGCTTGGCTGTTGGGCTCTTGTAGGAGAGACTAAACACACGTGTGTGTGTGTGTGTGTGTGCATGTGCGTGCACTGATTTGCCATTATAGACAAACATAGTATATAGTAACAAGCATGGCTTTTTTTGGTATTGAATCAAGTATTGATTATGATGAATTATTATCAACACTTTGTTATGATGGATCCGTTGACACATCTTCACAGTTCATGTCTGTGTTTGCGTTGACATATGCTGCTAGTGTGATGAAAACAACAGCATTACAACATCACAGGGCTTATGAGGTTACCATGCCGTCCTCATAACCCGGCCTTGAGAAACGAAATGTATATTATGAGCCTAAAGTGTATTATTTGCCGGTTTCCCACCATAAGGAGCGGTTATACCGGTCACCTTCCCATTCGGTTCTGTGAATAATGGCTTCATTAGTCTCTGTGTTCACTCGTGTGGGCATTGATTCCTGCTGATTCTGTACGACAGGAGGCTGTGGGCGTCCTCGGTCATCACTTGCTGCACAGTGAAACCAGACCGATGATGAGCGAAACGCAATCTTGAACAGCAGTAGAGTCTCACAAAGCTGCATCACTCAGTTGGACGTCATTCCTTCATTATACCGGAGGTGGTGCTTGTTTTCTGAATTAAGCTAAAACATACCCTTTTGTTCAATACTAGACTTTCAAATGGTTTGTTGACCATTTCAGAGCTTGGTTGTGATTGGTTGATGTGGCATGGAACAATATGTGAACAACACTTGGTGAGCATGTGCTGATTTCATTGTTTCCATGGAGACCCAAAGCCTTCCCTAGAGAGCCTCTAGCGATCACACCAATACTGACTGCACGTTTGGTCATAAACTATCTTCGTAGCGTTGTCTCCTGCTAGTCTGATGTTCATCTAATGATGTTCATCTAGTGCTAAGCTTACAGCCTGCTAGCTCCCAGCCTGCTAGCAGATCACTAGCATGTCAAACACTACATGTGTGTAACTCTCTGCCCCCCACTCTCCCAGAGTGCCCGGAGACGTGTGCACGGCGAGCGTGCACGGCGGCGGGGGAGTGCTGCCACCCCCAGTGCCTGGGCGGCTGCTCCGCTGCCGGGGACGCGGGGGCCTGCGCCGCCTGCCTCCACTACCAGCACGCGGGGCGATGCGTGGCCCACTGCCCCCCCGGGACCTACCGCTTCGAGGGCTGGCGCTGTGTCACGGCGGCGCTGTGCTCCCGGGTGCACCTGCCCGACTACGACCGCTTCGTCCTCCACGCCGGGGAGTGCATGTCCGAGTGTCCCTCTGGGTTCACGCGCACCGCCGTCGACAGGTGAGGGCCGAGCACCAGCAGGGACCGCTGCCGTGTGGGATGTAGGTGGTGGCCGTCTTTGTGATGGACGGCTCTGTTTCCTCTGTGTTTACTCTGGTGTGATTGGTTGTGGTTTGCGCTGTATGGTTGTTATGTGACACGTTGTGGTGGGTATTAGGGATGTAACCGTTTTAACCGTGTTAATGATGAACACTTTAATGACGCTACACTTCCAGGCGGTTAGTAATGTTGTTGTGATATGTAATATGATGTAATGTTGTGTAATGTTGTGTCCTCAGCATGCTGTGATGTGTAATGTTGTGTAATGTGATGTTATGTCATGTTATGTCATGTTATGTCATGTTATGTCATGTGTGTCCTCAGCATGCTGTGATGTGTAATGTTGTGTAATGTCATATAATGTGATGTAATGTAATGTGATGTGTGTGTCCTCAGCATGCAGTGCTCCGCCTGCCAGGGTGTGTGTGATAAGTACTGTGAGGAGAAGCTGATCGCCTCGGTGGACGCGGCTCAGTCTCTGAAGGCTGCACCGTGATCAGAGGAAACCTGCACATCAACATCCGCAGAGGACGTGAGTACTACTGCTTGTACTACTGATACTACTGCTACTACTGCTAGTACTACTGATACTACTGCTGCTACTGCTAGTACTACTGATAATATTGCTGCTAGTACGAGTACTACTGCTAGTACTACTGCTGCTAGTACTACTGCTGCTACTACTAGTACTACTGCTACTACAAGACTGCTAGTACTAGTACTGCTAGTGCCACTGCGTATTTTATTCTATTTATAGTTCTATTTTGTATTTTTACTCTATTTTGTATTCTTTATAATTACTGTCGGCTGTCGGGCGTTTTGCACAAAAAGTTTTTAACTCACTGTTTATACTCACGTGTAAATTGTGAAGTTACAATAAAAATACTTGAACTTGAACTTGCTACTGCTGCTTATACTACTATGACTACTGCTCAAAGTGTCTGTCTGTCTGTGTGTGTGTCTGTGTCTGTCTGTCTGTGTCTGTCTGTGTGTGTCTGTGTCTGTCTGTCTGTCTGTGTCTGTGTCTGTGTGTGTGTTCCAGACAACATGGTGTCTGAGCTTGAGAGCTTCATGGGTCTGATCCAGAGGGTGACGGGTTACGTGAGGATCAGACACTCCCACACGCTGACTTCGCTGGCCTTCCTCAAGAACCTTCGCTTCATCGATGGGGAGGAGCTCCTTGACGAGTACGCACACACACACGTCTCTCGCTCTCTCGCTCTCTGTCTCCTCCTAATTAGCTCCTCCCCTGACCTCGCTCTAAAGGACAAGTGTGTGTGCGTGCGCAATCACGCCATGTTGACAGGCCGGTGTAGTTCTTGATGGCCTTGGTGTTGCCGTGTTGACAGGCCGGTGTAGTTCTTGATGGCCTTGGTGTTGCCGTGGTGACAGGCCGGCGTAGTAGTTTAGCATGCGTAGTTCTCTCTTGTTGCCAGCACCGTGCACGGCAGCAGAGCACATACACACACATCAGCACCACTGCTGGAAACATCGTAGGGGAAACGCTACACACACGCACGCACGCACGCACGCGCATGCTTCTCAATTAGCATTTAATTGGATGGGTTCCATTTAGTTGAAATTGTTATTTGATTTGGATAATTGAGTTTTATCAAGCTACTGCGGCCTGGTTCAGTGAAAGCCGATACTATGAGGAATTGAGTCCATTTCTAGCAGGGAGGTTTCTTGTAAAGTGTCACATTACATGTGAACAAGATGGATATCTGGAGGGCTGAGTGTGTTTCAAGGCTGGTCTCCCAGGGTCACTATGCCCTGATCATCCCTCCTCTCCTCCCTCCTCCCCCCTCTGCTTCCTCCTCTCCTCCCTCTTCTCCTCCCTCCTCCCGCCTCCCACCTCCAGCCTCTCTATACATCTGTGTCTGTCTGTCTGTCTGTCTGTCTGTCTGTCTGTCTGTCTGTCTGTCTGTCTGTCTGTCCATCTAAAGCCGCATTCCTGAGAATAAAGGTTCCTGGAACTTTTAGTCCCAGTAACTATTTTTCAGGAACTACTGTACAGCTCCCTGCTGTCTGCGTTTCCACTGCAGACGAAGATGAGGCTGATGAGTCCGCTGACATATGGAAGGCTGCTGCTAACTAACGTCTTCACAACATGGATGCCTTAAAGAGCTCCTAATGCACACAGAGACATACTTATCATAATCCCCCTCATCCGTCTACTGCCATCCACTACATTATCTTAAACTTGGATTAAAAAGTGAAACTCCATGAGAATGTGATCCTTTAAATAATAAGATGTTTTGGTGAAAGGACGAAGCTTCAGCTGGTCTTCACGAGGCTGGATGAGGTCGAGGGTTGAGTCCATCTGTCTTTTTCACCGGTGCCAATCTTCATTGCTGCATATATTATATGAGGGCAAAGTAAGTCCCTGGAACTTAATCTAGACCCTGGTTACTGTGGTGGAAACCCGAAGCCTCCTGGAAACGCTTTTTATGAATTTGTCTTTGTGTGTGTGTGTGTGTGTGTGTGTATCCACCTGTCCACCTGTGTGTGTGTGTGTGTGTGTGTGTTGCAGTGCGTTTGCCTTCTCTGCGGTGGAGAACCAGCAGCTGCAGTACCTGTGGGACTGGAAGCACCACAACCTGACGGTCCGCAGGGGCAGCCTCCACTTCCAGGACAACCCCCGGCTCTGCATGGCCGAGATCCGCACCATGTGGAACCGGACGGGGATCCGCGGACGCTTCGACGACAACCACTTCCACAACAACGGAGACCGAGCTAGCTGTAAGCTAACACACTGGAGGGCCGCGAGCTGGGGGCACTTCCTGTTTACACTCACTCACTCTCTCTCTCTCTATCTCTCTCCCTCTCTCCCTCCCCCCCCCCCCCCCACTGGTGTAACCTGGACCGCCCTGCTCTGTGTCTGCAGGTGAGAGCACGGTTCTGAGGTTCAAGTCAAACAGCAGCAGCAGCACCAGGATCAAGCTGACCTGGCAGCGCTACCGCCCCCCCGACTACCGAGACCTCATCAGCTTCGTGGTCTACTACAAGGAGGCGTAAGTCCCGCCCCCGGCCCCACCCCCAGCTCAGGCCCCGCCCCCTGCTCTCTCTGGCCTGACTGTGTGTGTGTGTGTGTGTGTGTGTGTGTGTGTGTGTGTGTGTGTGTGTGTGTGTGTGTGTGTGTGTGTGTGTGTGTGTGTGTGTGTGTGTGTGTGTGTGTGTGTGTGTGTGTGTGTGTGTGTGTGTGTGTGTAGACCCTTCCAGAATATCAGTGTGTTCGAGGGCCAGGAGGGCTGTGGCTCCACCAGCTGGACCATGGTGGACGTGGAGCTGCACCAGGACAGGGACACGGACCCGGGGGTCCTGCTGTCCAACCTGAAGCCCTGGACCCAGTACGCGGTCTTCGTGAAGGCCATCACCCTGATCGTAGACGACAAGCAGCTGCCTGGAGCCAAGAGCAGGGTGGTCTACATCCACACCAGCCCTGCAGGTAGGAGTACTACAGTAGTACTACAGTAATACTACAGTATAACGCAACACAGGGTGGTCTACATCCACACCAGCCCTGCAGGTAGGAGTACTACAGTAATACTACAGTAGTACTACAGTAGTACTACATCCATCCATCCATCCATCCATTTGCGTCCGCTTATCCGGGTCCGGGTCGCGGTGGAAGCCGGCTAAGCGGGGCCCCCCAGGCTTCCTTCTCCCCAGCCACGCTCTCTAGTTCCTCCTGGGGGATCCCGAGGCGTTCCCAGGCCAGACGAGATATATAATCTCTCCAGTGGGTTCTGGGTCTGCCCCGGGGTCTCCTCCCAGTTGGCCGTGCCCGGAAAACCTCCAAAGGGAGGCGCCCGGGGGGCATCCTAATCAGATGCCCGAACCACCTCATCTGACTCCTTTTGATGCGGAGGAGCAGCGGCTCGACTCCGAGCTCCCTCCGGATGTCTGAGCTCCTCACCCTATCTCTAAAGGCTGTTCCATACTCCGCGAGACGCGAGAACAAAGTTCTCGCACCGAGGGCCCCGCCCACAAAATGATGTAATTTTGTTCTCGCAGACCTAGGTCAGGTGTTCTCGCAAGTTGTTCTCGGCACATCATCCGGGCCGAACTTTGTTCTTGCGTCATGTCCGAGAACTATTGTGTGATTCTCGCAGCCCTGGGTGCGAGTACAAAGTTCTCGCGTCTTGCGGAGTATGGAACAGCCTTAAGGCTGAGCCCAGCCACCCTGCGGAGGAAACTCATTTCGGCCGCTTGTATCCGCGATCTCATTCTTTCGGTCACTACCCAAAGCTCGTGACCATAGGTGAGGGTTGGAATCGAAAGCTTCGCCTTCCGGCTCAGCTCCCTCTTCACCACAACGGACCGGTACAGCGCCCGCATCACTGCAGACGCTGCACCAATCCGTCTGTCCATCTCCCGCTCCATTTTGCCCTCACTCGTGAACAAGACCCCGAGATACTTGAACTCCTTCGCTTGAGGCAGCAACTCACTCCCAAAGTTGTAGTACTACAGTATAACGCAACACAGGGTGGTCTACAGCCAGAGTACTACAGTAGTACTACAGTAATACTGCAGTATAACGCAACACAGGGCTGTGTGTGTGTGTGTGTGTGTGTGTGTGTGTGTGTGTGTGTGTGTGTGTGTGTTGTGTGTGTGTGTGTGTGTGTTGTGTGTGTGTGTGTGTGTGTGTGTGTGTGTGTGTGTGTGTGTGTGTGTTGTGTATGTAGCTAATAGCAGGCCGTGCCTCCACAGCGCCCTCTATGCCTCAGGATGTGAGAGCGTACTCCAACTCGTCCACCCAGCTGCTGGTGCGATGGTCGCCCCCTCTGGCCGCCAACGGGAACCACACCTACTACCTGTTGCTATGGCAACAGCAGAACGAGGACCGAGAGCTGTACCAGCACAACTACTGCTCTAAAGGTACACACACACACACACACACACACACACACACACACACACACACACACACACACACACACACACACACACACACACACACACACACACACACACACACACACACGGAGACACACACACACACACACACACACACACACACGAGAGACACACACACACACACACACACACACACACACACACACACACACACAGGGAGAGACACACACACACAGAAGAACATAACACGTGTCTCGTATATATGTATATATACACATATATATATATATATATATATATATATAAATATATATATATGTAATTTATATGTCATATATGTATATACATAGCTGGGGGAAAGGTGGACCTGACTACCCAGGGCCCCAGCAGGGAGAGGGGCCCTTGAAAATCCTGGAATTAAAGTTTTGTTTTGTTTGTAATGTTCTTTATTTCGAATGAATTAGTGTCATAACTTATTTAAGTTTGTTGATTACATGTTACATCAATTGAGAGAATGAACCACAGTTCTCCCAAAATATTGGAAGATCTGTGAGACCCCTCTTTGGCGCAAAATGGTTTAGTCCGCCCACAGACTCTCCAAAGGCGCGCAGTTACGAGAAGCAAGGAGAAACGTGATCGCTGATGTCCTACCGGCTACCGCCACCATGTCATTCCCTAAAGTTAAATCGGGGTATCAAAAAAGAAAAGAGAAAGCGCAAAGAGAAAGGAACCAAAGAAAGGTGAACAGAGTTTGTGTAGGAAACAGGAAAAAAATCAGTGTAGCTCTGGTTTGTGACGTTATCTTGCTAGCCATAAGAAGCCAAAGAATTGGACTTTAGAGACATTATCAGTGATTTTGCAAACAAAAAGAGCCGCCAGTGGGCATTTACTGGGACATAATTTACGTCCCAACATCACGTGTCAGCAGGGCTTGACTTTTTTTTCCCACTGTTTTTCCCCCTTTTATTTTGTGTATTTGTGTACAGTTGTTGGCTCCTATTTGTTGTATATAAATGTTCTAAATAAATGTTCTATATCAAAATATGTATGAGAGTCATGGATCAAAAGAGGAAGGGGGCCCACAGAGATTATTAATGTATAGGGCCCAGAATTTGGTGGCACGCCCCTGCGTGCAATATAACGTTATGTGCAATACTTTACTTTATCATGTACTATATTAGTATCATCCTCCTATTTTATTTTTGGTAACATGTTAACATTTAGTACCCTATAAGCCTTGTGGGGCCAGGCCAGACCGGGCCAGGCCAGGCCCTGTTTAGGCCTTGATGGTGAAACCAAGACCATTGAATCGCTTCTCCGGTGCGTCAGCTGCAATAATTAGGACAGAAATGACCGGAAATTGAGAAGAGAAGAATCAATTAGTGGGAAGCGTTTAATTGGAGTCCATTACAGATGTCATATGTTGGCTTCAGAGGGATAATGAATCTCTAGCCTCCATGTTGAAGCCTGTGGTTTGGAGGATTCCTGCTCGTTAAACTTTACGGCGCCACGAGGCCACAGTGTGAAAATAAAGCAACAATCAATCCTCTGATTTAATTGTTCCTGGAATATATAGCTATAAACTAATGGGGATATATAGCCATATATACATGGAATAATATTGGTCTCTCTATATAAAATATAGAATGAATTTATATGTAGTAGGAGCCTAAAATAATATTGTTTCTATAAATCTTATATACAAACCGTGTGGCACATAACCTGCATGATTACGCGTCACCAAGCAGGGATATCATTTATGTATTCATGCTCATCCATAATAGGTATCATCTTGTGTAATGGCCACTATATTGTTGAAGTATATCTGTGTCAAAAGCGCGCAGGTTTTAGCCAATTTATCCCCAGATCTAATCTGATAATGCACCAGGCGCACCAGGCGCACCTGGAGGTGTCGGCGGGGGACGCCGGGGGGGGGGGGGGGGGGGGGGGGGGGGGGGGGGGGGGGGGGGGGGGGGGGGGGGGGGTGAGAGGAGTGGACATGAGGAGAACGAGCGTCTAATTAGCTGATTAGAAGCCGGTCAACATCAAGAGCTGCGCGCTCGGCCAATCACAGCCGCAGGAGAGGAAGGCACAGAATATGCGACCACACACACGCACACACACACACACACACACGCAACACACACACACACACACACACACACAAACAAACTGAGCAGACGAAACCAAAGACGGACAGAAGGATTTACTGCTTCAGACTTAAGGTCAGAAATTGCTTGTTTCCTGAGATGTTGTTGTTGTTGTTGTTGTTGTTGTTGTGTGGTTGTTGTTGTGTGGTTGTTGATGTTGTTGATGTTGTTGTTGATTGTTGTTGTGGGATGGGGGGGCTCCTCTTAACTTAAGAAGTTAAGCAGAAGAAGAAGAATAAAGGGAAGAAGAAGCAGGAGAATAAGACCGGCGGTCCGAGCTCTCCACAGACCAGACCGCCCCGTGGTGCCGCCCGCATGGAGAAGTCCAAGAACTTCCGAATCGATGCTTTGCTTGCGGACAAGACGCACCGGGACCCGCACCGCGACCCGCACCGGGACCCGCAGCGGGACCCGCACCGCGATCCGCACCGGGACACCAACCTGTCCCCTCCGGTCAGCGACAACAGCCCCTCCGGCAGCCCCGGGTCCTGCCGTCGGGCGGACACCCCGTCTCCCCGTGAGATCCAGACCGGAATAATCCCCAAACCTGGCCTGCTCAGCCTCCACCACCACCAGCAGCAGCACCACCAGCAGCACCAGCAGCACCAGCAGCACCACCCGGGCCTCGGGTCGCTGCACCCCGGCGGGATGGCCGGCGTGTACCCGAGCCCCGTGTACCCGCTGTCCGCCCTGGCCGCGCAGCACCCGGCCTTCGCCTACAGCGGCTTCTCCCCGCTCGGCCAGCCGACCGCGACAAACTGAGCGGCGCCACGGCGGGCCCGTCCGCTGCCTGATCCGGGCGGGCCTACTGAGCCGACGGCTCAGTGATTGATCCAGCCTGTTACACCTTTGACGAAATATTAGTCTGGAGGGTGTTGGATAACTAAAAAATAATAATAAAATATAATGAGATAAGAGGGAGTAATAACAGTTGTATTCTATATATACAGCTGCATATATTGAGTCTATAAAATAAATACACTCATCATATAATACAATATATAATACCTCATCACTAAGTGTTATTCATTATGTGCAATATTCTTAATATTTTTCTATCAGGTGCAATACGTCCCCTAACCATTATTATTATCACAGTATTACACTTCAATTATGCCAAATTGTTTGCCATCTGAATACCTTATCTTGCCTATATATTTTTATATTTTTATATTTTGATATTTTGACTGTACATTTGTAAATCTGTTAGTTTATTTTTATTATTCTGTTGATTTCTCTATTGTTTTATTGTACTGTATTGCTATGCAACCTGGCACAAGAATTTCCTTGGGGATTAATAAAGTTCTATCTTATCTTATCTTACATCTTATAATGAGATAACATATTGACGTGACCTCATTATATATCATTTAATGAGGTTGTGTGTGTGTGTGTGTGCGCCTCACCGGGGGGTGAAGATGGAGTTGTGCAGGAAGTTCTCAAACACTTTGCGGTATGAGGCGTCGGCGGCCTCGGCCTCCAGGACCTGGGCGGACTTGGGGCAGGGGCAGCAGGGCCCGGCCGGGAACCCCGCCTGCTCCGGTCTGGAGGCCCGGGACTCCTCCTCCTGGTCGCCAACCCCCCGCGCCGCGATCCGGATGGGCACCTTCAGCTCTGGAGGGGGAGGGGCCTCATCACCACCTCATCCTCTGGGTGTGTGTGTGTGTGTGTGTGTGTGTGTGTGTGTGTGTGTGTGTGTCTCTGTGTGTGTGTGTGTCTCTTGTGTGTGTGTGTCTCTGTGTGTGTGTCTCTGTGTGTGTGTCTCTGTGTGTGTGTGTGTCTCTGTGTGTGTGTGTGTGTGTGTGTGTGTGTGTGTGTGTGTGTGTGTGTGTGTGTGTGTGTGTGTGTGTGTGTGTGTCCTTTGAGCAGTGTTGTGCTGGTACAGCTCTCGGTCCTCGTTCTGCTGTTGCCATAGCAACAGGTAGTAGGTGTGGTTCCCGTTGGCGGCCAGAGGGGGCGACCATCGCACCAGCAGCTGGGTGACGGTTGGAGTACGCTACACACGGGACACACACACACACACACAACACACACACACACACACACACACACACACACACACACACACACACACACACAACACACACGGAGACACACCACACACACAGGAGACACCACACACAGGGAGAGACACACACACACACACACCACACACACACACACACACACACAGGGAGAGATACACACACACAGGAAGAGATACACACACACAGGAAGAGATACACACGCATGGATACACACACATGGAGACACACACACACAGAGAGACACACACACACAGGAAGAGACACACACACACACACACACACACACACACACACACACACACACACACCCAGAGGATGAGGTGGTGATGAGGCCCCTCCCCCTCCAGAGCTGAAGGTGCCCATCCGGATCGCGGCGCGGGGGGTTGGCGACCAGGAGGAGGAGTCCCGGGCCTCCAGACCGGAGCAGGCGGGGTTCCCGGCCGGGCCCTGCTGCCCCTGCCCCAAGTCCGCCCAGGTCCTGGAGGCCGAGGCCGCCGACGCCTCATACCGCAAAGTGTTTGAGAACTTCCTGCACAACTCCATCTTCACCCCCCGGTGAGGCGCACACACACACACACACAACCTCATTAAATGATATATAATGAGGTCACGTCAATATGTTATCTCATTATAAGATGTAAGATAAGATAAGATAGAACTTTATTAATCCCCAAGGAAATTCTTGTGCCAGGTTGCATTGCAATACAGTACAATAAAACAATAGAGAAATCAACAGAATAATAAAAATAAACTAACAGATTTACAAATGAACAGTCAAAATCTAAAAATATAAAAATATATAGGCAAGATAAGGTATTCAGATGGCAAACAATTTGGCATAATTGAAGTGTAATACTGTGATAATAATAATGGTTAGGGGACGTATTATTTATATCACGATATTATCGTATGATATGATATATAATGAGGTGTATATCATATCATATAAATACAACGTAATACCCCCCTCCCCAACCAGCCCCCCAGACCGTCGCCGTAGAGACACAGTTGCCGTGGTGGCCAATGCCACAGTGTCCCGCGGCGCCGATCGGCTGTACGCCAACAGCTCAGTGGCCCCGCCCCTGCGTGCCGGTAGGCTGAATGGCAGCGGGCGGGCGGGGCCACTGGTCCCG
The DNA here is from genome assembly GCA_002895965.2 of Coryphaenoides rupestris. Taxonomy (NCBI): domain Eukaryota; kingdom Metazoa; phylum Chordata; class Actinopteri; order Gadiformes; family Macrouridae; genus Coryphaenoides; species Coryphaenoides rupestris. The sequence goes on along the minus strand of PIJE02000209.1, from coordinate 196,727 downwards.
CCCCTGCAGCAGTTTGACTTCCTGGAGCAGGCGGTGAGCGGGCAGGAGCTGCAGATCTCCGGCCTGCAGCCCTTCACCGTGTACCGCATCGACGTCCACGCCTGCAACCACCAGGTGGCGCACTGCAGCGCCGCAGAGTTCCTCTTCTCCAGGACCAAACCCGCAGGTGAGCCGGCTCCCCCTGGTCCCCTGGGGCAGACCAGCCCAGTCTGCTCCTGGTCTGCCCCCGGTCCCCGGGACCAGCCTGGTCTTCCCCGGGTCCCTTCACCCAACCCACACCCACGCTGTGGTCTGTTCATTGGCCCCGCCCATCTGCTGAGAGCAGCATTGCTATGGTGATGTTTGTCTCACAGAGGGCTGCTGCCCCCTGCTGGTGGCGGGCGTCACAGCAGATTATTAACATTCTGTGGAAGATAAACATGAGTGACCACAACAACATCAACGCTAAAAACACACCTTGTGGACACAGGGCCTTAAGCACTTTCTCCTGAAGGAGGTGGTAAATGGTGTGTAACCACGGTAACATGTAGGATGCAAAAGCTGACCCTGCGTCTCCCCCCCCCCCCCCCCGCCCAGAGAGAGCTGACGACATCCCGGGACTGCTGACCTGGGACGGACACGAGGACTGGGTCTCCTTGACCTGGCCAGAACCCGTCCGGCCCAATGGACTCATCCTCATGTACGAGATCAAGTATCGACTAGCTGCAGAGGTGAGACTGGTACCTAGCCTAGCTGGTACCTAGCCTACAGTAGCTGGTACCTAGCCTACTGTAGCTGGTGCCTAGCCTAGCTGGTACCTAGCCTACAGTAGCTGGTACCTAGCTTAGCTGGTGCCTAGCATAGCTGGTACCTAGCCTACAGGAGCTGGTACCTAGCCTAGCTGGTGCCTAGCCTAGCTGGTACCTAGCCTACAGTAGCTGGTACCTAACTTAGCTGGTACCTAGCCTAGCTGGTACCTAGCCTACAGTAGCTGGTACCTAGCCTAGCTGGTACCTAGCCTACCTAGTACCTAGCCTACAGTAGCTGGTACCTAGCCTACAGTAGCTGGTGCCTGGCCTAGCTGGTACCGAGCCTACAGTAGCTGGTACCTAGCCTAGCTGGTACCTAGCCTAGCTGGTACCTAACCTGTTGTAGCTGGTACCTAAACTAGCTGGTATCCTAACGTGTGTGTGTGTGTGTGTGTGTGTGTGTGTGTGTGTGTGTGTGTGTGTGTGTGTGTGTGTGTGTGTGTGTGTGTGTGTGTGTGTGTGTGTGTGTGTGTGTGTGTGTGTGTGTGTGTGTGGTGTGTGTGTGTGTGTGTGCGCGCCAGGCGGAGAAGCATGAGTGTGTGTCCCGGCAGATGTACCAGGACCAGGGCGGGGCCCGTCTGTCCAACCTGCCCCCGGGGAACTACTCGGCTCGGGTCCGGGCGACCTCGCTGGCCGGGAACGGATCCTGGACCCCGCCGGTCGCCTTCTACGTCGCCGAACGTACGACGCACACCTGTTGAACCACATGACCACACTCTGCTCACGGTCATGTGATGCAGGACACACACCTGTTGAACCACATGACCACACTCTGCTCATGGTCACGTGATGCAGGACACACACCTGGTGAACCACATGGTCTGCATACTGGGCTTGTTGGGATGTAGACCTCATCTAATTATTCTATTCTGTTATTATCTCATCAATATAATTACAGGTTTAAGTTAAAGGAATATTACTCTGTGTGTGTGTGTGTGTGTGTGTGTGGTGTGTGTGTGTGTGTGTGTGTGTGTGTGTGTGTGTGGTCCAACAGGATATGACAGCGTCCTCTACATCGTGGTCGTGGTGATTGTCTTCCTCCTCATCTGCACATCCATCCCTCTGCTCTTCATCCTCAACAGGAAGAGGTCAGTATTCACCTGTCTGTCTGTCTGCCCGTCTGCCTGTGTAGTAGTTGTGAGTGTGTGTGTGTGTGTGAGACATGCGTGTAACATGCGTGTTGTGACGTGTCCCGCAGGACCAGCGAGCGTCTGGGTAACGGAGTCCTCTACGCCTCCGTCAACCCGGAGTACTTCAGCGCCGCAGAGAGTGAGTCCTTCAGAACCTGCATGGGACCACCAGAACCTGCCCCGTCCCTCAGAACCTGCATGGGTCCCTCAGAACCTGCATGGTCCGTCAGAACCTGCATGGGTCTACCAGAACCTGCCCGGTCCACCCTCAGAACCAGGCTGGGACCAGATCCCACCTGGATCAGATGCTCTGGTGTTCCAGGCTCCTCCTCCTCCTCCTCTCCGCTAACGGCCTTGTGTTCTCTTCGTGTCCAGTGTACGTTCCTGACGAGTGGGAGGTGGGCCGGGAGAAGATCCGCCTCGCCCGGGAGCTGGGGCAGGGCTCCTTCGGCATGGTCTACGAGGGCCTGGCCAAAGGTGTGGTCAAGGACGAGGCGGAGACCCGCGTGGCGGTCAAGACGGTGAACGAGTCGGCGAGCATGAGGGAACGCATCGAGTTCCTCAACGAGGCGTCTGTCATGAAGGAGTTCAACTGTCACCACGTGGTACGCGCACACACACACACACACACACACACACGCACAGGCGCACGCGCACACACACACACTTTGAGTTGAAATATCGACTCCTGCTGTCACACCTGCGTTCATAATAACGTACTATAATGCGTATGTTATCACCATTAGCGGAGTGGTTGCTGAGGCTGTGCTGTGATTGGCTACAGGTGCGTCTGCTGGGCGTGGTCTCCCAGGGCCAACCCACGCTGGTCATCATGGAGCTGATGACCCGGGGCGACCTGAAGAGCTACCTGCGCTCTCTGCGCCCTAAAGAGGTACCTGACCTCTAACCCCGCCCCTCACCTGGTACCTGGCCTCTAACCCCGCCCCTCACCTGGTACCTGGCCTCTAACCCCGCCCCTCACCTTGTACCTGACCTTTCACCTGGTACCTGACCTCTCACCCACCTCCTAACCCCGCCCCTCACCTTGTACCTGACCTCTCACCTGCTACCTGGCCTCTAACCTCGCCCCTCACCTGGTACCTGGCCTCTAATCCCGCCCCTCACCTGGTACCTGACCTCTCACCTGCTACCTAGCCTCTAACCTCGCCCCTCACCTGCTACCTGGCCTCTAACCTCGCCCGTCACCTTGTACCTGACCTTTCACCTGGTATCTGACCGCTCATCCACCTCCTAACCCCGCCCCTCACCTTGTACCTGACCTCTCACCTGGTACCTGGCCTCTAACCCCGCCCCTCACCTGGTACCTGGCCTCTAACCCCGCCCCTCACCTGATACCTGGCCTCTAACCCCGCTCCTCAACTGGTTGGATGTGGTTGTTCCCCCAGCAGGCGGAGCCTCTGTGTCTTCCTCCTCTGAAGAAGATGATCCAGATGGCGGGGGAGATCGCCGACGGCATGGCTTACCTCCACGCCAACAAGTTCGTCCACCGAGACCTGGCTGCCAGGAACTGCATGGTGGCCAACGACTTCACTGTCAAGATCGGAGGTTCCTTCCTTTACGCTGTCCAACCAGAGCTGGGGAGGAGTTAGATCACCAGATGGTCTCTAACGAGGGGGAGGAGTTAAATCACCAGATGGTCTCTAATGAGGGGGAGGAGTTTGATCACCAGATAGTCTCTAACGAGGGGGAGGAGTTAGATAGTCTCTAACGAGGATGCCATTCATCTCAAGGGATTCATGAACAAATGAATAAGATATTCTTCAATAACATGATATTTTCTAATTGTGTGTGTGTGTGTGTGTGTGTGTGCGTGTGCGTGCAGACTTTGGCATGACCAGAGACATCTACGAGACGGACTACTACCGTAAGGGGGGGAAGGGCCTACTTCCTGTCCGCTGGATGTCCCCCGAGTCCCTGAAGGACGGAGTCTTCACCACCAACTCAGACGTCTGGTCAGCATAACACACACACACGCACACAGGTGGTGTAATGTTGTAAACTTGATGTGTATAAGGTGTATAAGGGGTGTGTGTGTGTGTGTGTGTGTGTGTGTGTGTGTGTGTGTGTGTGTGTGTGTGTGTGTGTGTGTGTGTGTGTGTGTGTGTGTGTGTGTGTGTGTGTGTGTGTGTGTGTGTGTGTGTGTGTGTGTGTGTGTGTAGTGTCCTTGGTGTCAGTGGGAGGTCGTGACCCTGGCCGAGCAGCCCTACCAGGGCATGGCCAACGAGCAGGTCCTCCGCTTCGTCATGGAGGGGGGGGTCCTGGAGAAACCCGAATACTGTCCTCACCTCATGTAAGACACACACACACACACTGTCCTCACCTCATGTAAGACACACACACACACACTGTCCTCACCTCATGTAAGACACACACACACTGTCCTCACCCTCATGTGAAGACAAAAACAACACTGCCTCCACCTCATTGTAAGACACACACACACACACTGTCCTCACCCTCATTGTAAGACACACACACACTGTCCTCACGTTCATGTAAGACACGACACACCACACACCACACACACACACACGTTCCCTCAGCCTCATGTAAGACACACACACACACACACACACACACACACAACACACACACACATGTCGCTCACCTCATGTAAGACACACACCACACACACACGCACACTTTTCTTCATACATCATTATTAAGGTCACCATGGCTAATGTACGTGGGTGTGTGTGTGCATGGCTGTGGTGTGGTTTGTGCAGCTTTTGAGCTCATGGCGTTCTCTGCTGGAGTTCAACTCTTAAGATGCGTCCGCACCTTCCCCGGAGATCATCGCCAGCGTGGGAGGCGGGAAGCTAGAGCCGTCCTTCAGAGACCTCAGCTTCTTCTACAACCAGTCCTCCCACACAGACACACCCCCCGCCCCCTCGCTCGCTGCTGGCTCCACCCCCTCCACGCCCGCCAAGCCCCCCGGCCCCACCCTGGACACACAGCCGGCAGCCAACGGGGAGCCGGGGGCGGGGCTGAAGCGGTCGTCAGAGGAGGAGCTCCCGTCGTACGCTCACATGAACGGACAGCAGACCAGCGGCTGACCCCCGGGGGAGGGGCGAGGGAGCCTCTCTTTCTCTCTCTCTGGTGCTCCTGTGGCTTCCTTCCTGCTGAATGAGAGACTGACCTCTGACCTCTGACCTCCAGCCTGGTGACCAGTCAGGCCAGTAGAGGCCCAGTGAAACAGACGCAAGTTCTACCTTATCGTTGCCAAAATGTGTCCTCCATTTTTGAGGCGGGTGGGGCCTCTAGTTGACCACAGAAGCACCAGAGCACCACTATCACTGTAGACTGAACCGCTACGAGCTCTAACCCCACCCTGCAGAGCTCTCAAACTCACAGAATGGTCCAACAAAAAGACTTCTTAACCCAAATGACCACTCCCCCATACAGAACCCTGAACACACACTGATCTCATGAATCTCTCCTCAGAGCTCTAACCCCAGATCTCCTCTCCTCAGAGCTCTAACCCCAGATATCCTCTCCTCAGAGCTCTCACCCCAGATCTCCTCTCCTCAGAGCTCTAAGCTGCTATATCCTCTTTCCTTCCCCTTTGGTTTCGGACTAAATTGAAACCTAAAAACAAAGCTGTCGGCCATGTTGGATCTGAAGGGGGGGGGCGACCTGCAGCCACTTCCTGTGTGTCTTCATCATCACCAAGCTGTGGCTGGCCATCCTCATCTTACTAAGGGACGTGGTTCAGGGTGAGGTTGGGAGGGGAGAGGAGGCCCCCCCCCCGCCCACTGAGCCACCAGGGAACCTCCTCTTTTCACCTCAAAACTCTCAACTCGGATCTTTCTCCTCCTCCCCCCAGAATATTTATTTTCCTTGAGTGTATTTTATTTGATGTCAGGATGTGTAAAACCACTGAACATGTGAACAAGCTGCTGGCCCTCTTCTCTCTGGTCACGTGTCCGTGTTGCTGCAGCGTCCATCTACCTCAGTTTAGTTCTCAGAAACGATGTCCCCACTCACACTCACACACACACACACACACACACACACACACACACACACACACAGTCACACACAGTCACACACAGTCACAGTCACACTTAGCCTGGCCAGCAGGGGGGAAGCATTGTCAACAACACTACTGTGGGCTCCCTGAGGTGGGGCCCAGGCCTGGAGCCACCTGGGGCCAAGGCCTGGAGCCAAGGCCTGGAGCCACCTGGAGTCACATGGGGCCAAGGCCTGGAGCCACCTGGAGCCACGGCCTGGAGCCACCTGGAGCACTGCAGCAGGGTGGAACATACCATTGTGTTTCCAGAGCTGCTGCCAGTGTTGTGAAGACTTGGGCCGGTCCAGTGAGATCAAACCCACTGGCTGGGCCTGGGAGGAAGCCTGGAGGACATTTTAAAGGATTATTTAGATAAAAACGCTGTGGTGCAGTTTGAAAGGAGGGCTTCACTTCCTCTGGAAGACTAATAAGACATTTCATCTTTTGTTTTGGTTTTTGTAATTTTATGATAAAAGCATAAATATATCTTCTGTAGTTGAAAGTATCTTTTTGGATGCAGAGTTTGACTTGTGACCTTATCATCTGCTGCCTGTGTGAGGGTGACAGCCAATCACAATCCTGGCAGATGATTTGTTTGTTTGTTTGTTTTTTTGTTTGTTTGTTTGTTTACATGCGGGTGTCCTGATTGGTTGGGCGTGCCAGCGTGTGTTTGATTGACAGACGCGTGTTTGATTGACAGGTTCGGAGGTGAATCCACTTGAAGTTAAACGTTGATCGGTTCTCATCTTTGCAGCAACACAATGTTATTTAGTTGGTCCGTTTTGTACGTTTCTTTTGAAATGAGGTCTTCAGCTGGCGGAGATGATTTATTATTATTATTATTATTATTATTATTATTATTGCTGTCTTTTTTTCTAAGAGTTTACCACGAGATTTACGGTGAATAAAAACGTCTGCAAAATTATTTGGATTTAATTGTTTTCTTTGAATGTAAAAAACTTAACAGTGAAAAAATGTAGACAAGAAAAGATCAAATTGCAAGAAGAAACGACGGGACTACAAGACGTCACGTACAGAACTACAAAGCCCAGCGTGCTGCGGGGGGACGACGACGCGTCGCTTCATGATGACGTCGTCACGTTTTGTTGACTCGCGTCTCGTCGCCGAATGATGCTAAGCTACATGCTAATCAGGCTCGTCTCGCCAGGTTAGATATTAATGTCATATATTATCATTTTATCATATATTATCATGTTATACTGTCGCTGTGAAGATAAAGGGACCAGAATATTACCAACTAAATCACATTTAATAACACGACAGCCTCTCTTAACTATTGTTATGATTATTATCTCATGTTATTACCTTATGTCCCCCTCATGACATGAAGGGTTCATGAGAGGAACATGAGGGGGACATGAGGGTCATGAGAGGAACATGAGGGGGTCATAAGAGGGACATGAGAGGAACATGAGAGAAACATGAGGGGGACATGAGAGGGTCATGAGGGGGACATGAGAGGAACATGAAGGGGTCATGAGAGGGTCATGAGAGGAACATGAGGGGGACATGAGAGGGACGAGAGGAACACGAGGGGGACATGAGAGGAACATGAAAGGAACATGAGAGGGACATGAGGGGGACATGAGAGGATGTCATGTTCCCCTCATGTTCCCCTCATGTTCCTATCAGAATCAGCGTAGTTTTTACAAACAAGGAATGTGCTTTTGTGAAATTGGTGCCTAACGTTGAACATTAGACAGAAGAATAATATAGAAATATATAAAAAATATATATAAAAATAAGCAATTAAAAGGTGCAATTTAAAGAAAGAAAAGAAATGTTCCCTAGGATCGTCCAGACGGTCGTCATGCTGTTGACGGATGTGTCTCCAGAGTCTCTAGCCATGACCTCTGACCTCCACGACGCCATCCGCACGGCCAGGCAGGAGCGCCACAAGAATCTGTTCCTCAACTACAGGAACCTGCGGTGGTTCCCCGCCGAGCTGCTGAGCGGCGAGGGGCTGCAGCACCTGGAGAGGCTCTACCTGAAGATGAACAGTCTGAGCTCGCTGGTACACACACACACACTATATATACACACACTATATATACACACTATACACACTATACACACACACACACACACACACACTATACACACACACACAAAGAGGAACTCCCTCTCGCTGGTACACACACACATAAATCTGGGGTCACCCTGCATGACTCGCGCTCTCTCCTTCCCTCTCTCTCTCTCTCTCTCTCTCTCTCTCTCCCTCTCTCTCTCTCTCACTCCCTCTCCCTTCCTCTCTCTCTCTCTCTCTCTCTCTCTCTCTCTCAGCCTGACAACCTGGCCCAGAAGCTTCCAAATCTGATCGAGCTGTAAGTTCTCTCTACTGTTGCTCCAACCTGCTGCTCTCATGGTCTTGACTTCTCACGGTCTTGACCTCTCATGGTCTTGCCTACTATTTGTGCTTTGTCGTTTATAATTGTAATGCTTTGTTACCCCTGTTTTTAACGCCCGTATGACACCCATTGCCCTCTGAACCGTCCCTGGAAGGAGGGATACTCACTCTGAGCTCCTCCTCCAGGTTTCTTCCTTGTTAATTAAGGGAGTCGTTTCTTGCCCTTAGGGGGGCGGGGCTAGGGGAGGTGTCATAATCACATGACCCACAATAATCTGGCCTGTAAAGCCCTTTGAGACTGTTTTGTGATGAAGGGCTACACAAATAACATTGAATTGAATTGAATTGAATTGATCTCTCATGGCCAGCGACCACCTCCTACAGTGTGTTGATGAGTGTGTGTTTGTGTGTGTGTGTGTATTTCAGGTACCTCCATTCCAACAACATCCTAATGGTTCCACAAGGTACCGCCCCCTCTCACCTGAACACACACACAACCCTGCAGGTGCCTCCATTAAGGGGTGTGTGTGTGTGTGTGTGTGTGTGTGTGTGTGTGTGTGTGTGTGTGTGTGTGTGTGTGTGTGTGTGTGTGTGTGTGTGTGTGTGTGTGTGTGACCAGCCATAGGTCAGCTTTCCCGCCTCAGGTCTCTGGATCTGAGTGACAACTCGCTCCAGATTCTCTGTCCAGAGATTGGTCGACTCCGCTCCCTCCGCCACCTCCGATTGGCCAATAACCAGCTAGAGACCCTCCCCTCGGGTACCGCCTCCTCTCGCTGTCTCTCTCTCTCTCTAGCTGTCTGTCTCTTTCTCTCTCTCTAGCTGCCTGTCTCTCTCTCTCTAGCTGTCTGCTGTCATGTGTCTCTACCTGTCTGTCTGTCTAGCCTATCTTGTCTCTCTTCCTGTATGTCCTCAACCTGTCTGTTTCTCTACCCGTCTGTCTCTCTCCTCAGAGCTGGGGGACCTCCAGATGCTGGAGTCTCTGGACGTGTCTCGGAACCGCCTGACGTGTCTGCCTGCGCGGCTCCACCGCTGTCTGTCTCTCCAGTACCTGACGGCAGACAGGAACCAGCTGAGGCACCTGCCCACACACCTGTGTCTCCTCAAGAACCTCAACGAGCTGTCGCTGGCCGGCAACCGCCTGGCAACCCTGCCACCCGGTCAGCACCGCCCCCTGCTGACCACACAGGGGACTGCACCACACACCCCTGCAGAACCTCCACCCACCCATCAGAACCTCCACCCACCCACCAGAAACTCCACCCACCAACCAGAACCTCCATCCACCCACCAGAACCTCCGCCCACCACACGCCCCCTGCTGGCCACATAGGGGACTGCGCCACCCGCCCCCCCTGCTGCGTCTCCAACCACACACACACACACACACACACACACACACACACACACACACACACACACACACACACACACACTGACCAGCTAATTCCACGGAGAATATGTTGAAAAGGCAAAATGTCCACATGGTGAAGTCTCAAACTGTGTGTGTGTGTGTGTGTGTATGTGTATGTGTATGTGTATGTGTGAGTGTGAGTGTGAGTGTGAGTGTGTGTGTGTGTGTGTGTGTGTGTGTGTCAGACCTGGGTCGTTCTAGGGAGCTGCAGTTTGTGTTCGTTGACAACAACGTGGATCTGAAGGGTCTGCCATCGTATCTGTACCATAAGGTCATCAGCTGTAGCGGGTAACACACACACACACACACACACACCCACACACACACACACACCCCTACCGTGTGTATAGCTGTGTGTGTGTGTGTGTGTGCCCAGGTGTGGTACATCTGACGAGGCCCTCGAGGGAGCCGTGGTTTTCCAGGCCCCGGGTCCGGCCGGGCCCCGCATCCGCATGCCCCCGGAGGTCAAGCATCTGGGCTGGGAGGCGGAGCGAGTGGTTCCCCTGGAGGAGCTGGCCATGAGGAGCCTGCACCGCTCCCACCTCCACCAGCCCCACGGTACCTCACCCACCCACCAGAACTTCCACCCACCCATCAGAACAGCCACTAACCCACCAGAACCTCCACCCACCCATCAGAACAGTCACTAACCCATCAGAACCTCCACCCACCCACCAGAACCTCCATCCACCCATCAGAACCTCCACCCACCCATCAGAACCTCCACCCACCCACCAGAACCTCCACCCACCCCATCAGAACCTCCACCCACCCATCAGAACCTCCACTAACCCACCAGAACCTCCACCCACCCGTCAAGACTTCCACCCACCCACCAGGACTTTCACTAACCCTCCAGAACCCGACTAGTGTTACAGCTCACCTGATTGGTGGAGCTGACACTCCCCTTAATGTTCCGGCCGTTGTGATTGGCTACAGGAGAGCGGCTGCTGCCAAGGAGCCTCCAGCAGCAGCTGAGCTCCCCGCTGGGCCTGTGCCCTCTCTGCAGCCAGACCATGTTCTGCTGCACCTTCCCTAAGGCCCGCCCCCTCAGGACCACCAGGCTGGCCGCCGTGCACCCCCGGTCTGCACACACACACACACACACACACACACACACACACACACACACACACACACTCATAGACACACACACGCACACGCACACACATAGACACAGACAGAGACACACACACATACACACGCACGCACGCACCCACATCCCCCTAGCATTCACCACCATCCACTCATGGTGTGTGTGTGTGTGTGTGTGTGTGTGTGTTCTTCAGAACCAATGTCAGCTTCGTGGCGTACTGCTGCTCCAGCCGATGTCTGCAGCTGTTTGACCTCCAGGGATGACCTCTCTGACCTCCAGGGATGACCTCTCTGGCACCACAGGCCCCGCCCCCTGCTGGGCCCATGGTGAGGCGGGGCGAGGCCTGTGGTGAGGCGGGGCCTGGTGAGGAATGCGGTCAGAATGACGACCAACAGGTTCCACGTTGGACTGTTTACAGATCGGAAGCGTTGCCATGGGAACGCGTGACCGCCTGACGACAAGCAGCCAATCACAAGCCTGCGTTCAGCCGCCTGTCATGTGTTGCGGTGTATTAACATTTTGTGAACAGAAGCCTCAAGACATTTACTGCCGCGCACGTGGTCAGTGTGTGTGTGTGTGTGTGTGTGTGTGTGTGTGTGTGTGTGTGTGTGTGTGTGTGTGTGTGTGTGTGTGTGTGTGTGTGTGTGTGTGTGTGTGTGTGTGTGTGTGTGTGTGTGTGTGTGTGTGTGTGTGCATCCACACCACCAGGGGGCAGCAGACCCTCTAACATCCAGACAAGACATGTCAACACCACTGGTTCACTGGTTCTGTTCTCAACTGGTCCACTGGTTCTGTTCTCAAATGGTTCACTGGTTCTGTTTTCAATTGGAATGCAGACAGAAATAAAGTGTGTTTCTGTGTTCCTCTGAGTGGTGGATGTGCTGGGTTTAGTCCTGCTGGGTTTAGTTCTGCTGGGTTTAGTCCTGCTGGGTTTAGTGGAGGTGTGAGGGTGGAGGACCTTCATGAGTGGAGGTGAGGGTGGAGGTGGTGGTAGGGGTGGTGGTGGTGGAGGGTGGAGGACCTTCATGAGTGAAGGTGAGGGTGGAGGGTGGAGGTGAGGGTGGTGGTAGGGGTGGAGGTGGTGGAGGTGAGGGTGGAGGTTCCATGTATACTCAGGATGTCCAGGGACGCGGGGTTCCTACGTGAGGCTCTGGGAGTATCTGGGATAATGAGCCAAATGCAAAGCAGGGGCTTTACAACGACTTTCAATGAACAAACTGGGACTCATATTTCAACGAGTCTCCAGCGGTCAGGAAGACTGGAACACCACATGGTTTAGTCTGCATATTAGGACAAATAACATAACATTACAACCACAAATAATATTGATAACACCATTAATCCCTACTATTGTTAAATAATACCATTTATATATAATATTGACAAGTAACACCAGTAATTAATGATATTGATCACGCCAGTAATAGATTATATTGATCACACCATCACAGTTGTAAAGAGAGCAGAAAAGATTTAGAAACTAACCAAGACAACGGCCCCTCCCTCTCCTTTCTCTGGATTCCCTGAACCAATCAGAGAAGAGATACAGAGAAGATGATTGGTCAGAAGTCAGCTGGGCGTGGTCTAACTTCAGAAGCAGGTAACACTTCATCTTAAATCTTACCTCCAATCTGGACACATATTGCAGACAGAGGGGGCGGGGCTAGTGGACTAACCAAATGACAGCAAGCTGAGCGTCCTCAAGTCTAATGTTCCTGAAGCATCAGAGAATCAGAAGCGGTCCTGATCAAGCTGTGGACACCTGGACACCATCAGGTAGGTCCATATTACATGTGGGACACCTGGACACCATCAGGTCCATATTACATGTGGGACACCTGGACACCATCAGGTAGGTCCATATTACATGTGGGACACCTGGACACCATCAGGTAGGTCCATATTACATGTGGGACACCTGGACACCATCAGGTCCATATTACATGTGGGACACCTGGACACCATCAGGTCCATATTACATGTCAAGTGTTCAGAGCTGTTCTCACACCATCAGGGTCTTCTGAGATCAGAGAGACTGAGGGAATGCGATGGGGAGGAGGAAGATCCTGATCTCACCAATCCTGGACCAGAGGACCCGGCAGGTGAGCCATGCAGAACACAGCTACTGGTTCTACTGGGAGCTGCCCAGTGCAACCAGTCTGCTACTGGCTCTACTGGGAGCTGCCCAGTGCAACCAGTCTGCTACTGGTTCTACTGTGAGTTGCCCAGTGCAACCAGACTGCTACTGGTTCTACTGGGAGCTGCCCAGTGCAACCAGTCTGCTACTGGTTCTACTGGGAGCTGCCCAGTACAACCACAGTCTGCTACTGGTTCTACTGGGAGCTGCCCAGTGTGACCACAATCTGCTACTGGTTCTACTGGGAGGTGCCCAGTACAACCACAGTCTGCTACTGGTTCTACTGTGAGCTGCCCAGTGCAACCAGTCTGCTACTGGTTCTACTGGGATGTCCTGGTGGCCTGGCGCTGAGGCTGACTGCACGGTGGTTCTGAGCTGGTGGCTCCTCCTCCTCCTCCTCCTCTTCCTCTTCATGACCAGGTGACCTTCACCAAGCGGCGTGTGGGTCTGATGAAGAAGGCGTATGAGCTGAGCGTTCTGTGCGACTGTGAGATCGCCGTCATCGTGCTCAGCGGCTCCAACCAGCTGTTCCAGTACGCCAGCCGGGACATGGACGGCACCCTGCTGAGGTACACGGAGCACGGGCCGCCCGCCCAGAGCCACACCAACGCTGACGTCATGCAGGTGAGGCAGCAGCAGCCTATCGGCTCGGGACGTTTAGCTGGGCTGGCTAGTGAGCTGGATTCTGATTGGCTGGAATATACAGCATAAACAACAGCACTTAGTACCACCCTACTCACATGGTACCACAGATAACATAGTACTTATACTACTACACTGATAACATAGTACTTATACTACTACACAGATAACATAGTACTTATACTACTACACTGATAACATAGTACTTATACTAATACACAGATAACATAGTACTTATACTACTACACAGATAACATAGTACTTATACTACTACACTGATAACATAGTACTTATACTACAGGCAGGCAGGCAGGGTATTATGGTACAGGTATTATTGGTATTATTATGTATTACCTGAGTAAACAGACTGCCTGGTGTTCTGGCTAATGGGTGCTACGTGTGCTGTGGGTGCTGTGGGTGATATGGGTGCTATGGGTGCTGTGGGTGCTATGGGTGCTGTGGGTGCTATGGGTGCTGTGGGTGCTGTGGGTGCTATCGGTACTATGGGTGCTGTGGGTGCTATGGGTGCTGTGGCTGCTATGGGTGCTGTGGGTGCTATGGGTGCTGTGGGTGCTATGGGTGCTATGGGTGCTGTGGGTGCTATGGGTGCTATGGGTGCTGTGGGTGCTATGGGTGCTGTGGGTGCTTGACTGCTTGCCTGTGTACAGGTGTCCCCTGTGTGTGTGGGGGACGTTGTGACCACAGCGTCATGTTACTGTTGTGTCAGGTGTTCCAATGTCTGCATATCAGCAGCATGTCCTCTGAAGGTTTACATGAAATATCAGATTTCTCGCCAAATGCAAATGAATATTAAAATGATGCGGAGACAAACAAAGCCTTCCTGGATTTCATCACATTTACATGATTCAGTCATTTAGTGGCAGAAGCTTTATCCAGAAGGGGACGAGTAAAATGGGAAAAGGACCCAAGCGCAGGCAACAGGATGATTTGTAGTGATTTCAATCCAAACGCAGGCAGGAACAGGTGACCTGAAGCCGGCATGAACACGACAGAACCAGAAAAACAAACTAAACACGACCAGCAGAATACTAAGTCAACACCACCAGCAGAATACTAAGTCAACACCACCAGCAGAATACTAAGTCAACACGACCAGCAGAATACTAAGTCAACACCACCAGCAGAATACGAGGTAAACATGACAGCCAGAATATGACACGAACATGACAATGATCTGGCAAACGCCAATGGGTCCATACTCCACAAGCTGGTCGAAGATGCACTGAACTGGCATCATATCCCAGGCAAGTTCAGAGACCTCATCCTGGACTACTATAACAGCTTCAGCCTGACATTCTCCACAGTGTCAACAACATCAGAATGGCATAAGCTTGAGAAGGGAATCATCACTGGATCTACCATTTCAGTGATCCTTTTCGCGCTTTCCATGAATATGCTGGTGAGGTTCAGTGCAGAGGTCCCCTCACCAAGTCTGTTGCAAGTCTGTCAGTGCTGCAATACAGAGAGTCCTGCGAGTACTGTGGTAATGTTGGTACAGTATACAGTTATGGCCAGATACTAGTGTATTGCTTTATAAGGTCGTTATTAATACCGTACACGGTAGAAGGTGTACTAGTTCTCGTGTCTCTGGTCTCCAGGCGCTGTGTAAGAAGGATCCTCATGGTCGCTGTGAGCCTGCTGATCAGCTGACCTCCCCATCGACCAATGACATCCTCCCTCCCGCACGTCAGTTCAGCGCCACGCTGGCAGCACGTCATCACATGGTACGATGACTGAATGGATCATAATGGATGATTATAATGGATTATTATTGATTATAATGGATTACTATTATATTACAATGGTATGATTATGATTGGAGTGTTGTTATAATCTGCAGTATAACTTCTGACCATCTTCTGCTCTCCCCAGAACCAGCACAGGGTGGGCCTTCCGGCCGCCAGCAGGGTGGTCCTACGGGCCCCCAGTCCAGTATGGGGGGCCCGTAGGACCACCTGGCGCCGGGGGGCCCCACCGGCCCCCAGCCCTGGGTGGGCGGCCGGCTGGGCAGGGACCCCCCCAGGTCTAGCTGGACCCTCCTCCTCAGGTCTGGGTCCGATCCACCAGAACCTGCTCCCCCCCAGACCCCTGAGCTCAGGTACCCTGGGTCTTACACAGAGAATGTGTGTGTGTGTGTGTGTGTGTGTGTGTGTGTGTGTGTGTGTGTGTGTGTGTGTGTGTGTGTGTGTGTCACCAATGCTGACGCAGCCAATGATAAGCGAAGCCGCAATAAACGCCAGGACTATGAATACTGTAAGTTATATATATGCGTTATTTCATTATTAACCAATCGTCTCTTCCTGTGATCTGGCTCCTCCCACCACAGCCGACAAATCAGAGCCACACCCCTCTCCCTGCCGCTCCCCCACAGCAGCCAATCAGCGTGCAGAGTTGTAGCCGAGGAGGGCGGGGCTCAACGGAGCGTCGACCGCCAGGCCAACCGGAACGACTGCATTCCTCTGAGGGGCGTCGCCAGACACCAGGGGGCGGGCTCAGAAGGCGGGGACAGCCAATGGGAGAAGCGTACGCGTAAAAACAGCTGGGTGGCTTAGGAGTCGTGAATCAGAGGTCAAAGGTGACTGCACTCCCTGGGCGGTCGGTACACAGCGTCAAGCAGGAAGTCCATCAGATGAACACTACTCCATCACTACTCCACCACTACTCCATCACTCCTCCATCACTACTCCATCACTCCTACACCACTACTCCATCACTACTCCATCACTACTCCACCACTCCTCCATCTGTACAACTAGATGCTACATTGTGTCTCCTGTGGAACAACAAGATGTTGTTGTTGTTTGTGTGTTTATTCACTATGGTTACGGTTCACATGTTGATGTTTGATACTCATCAGATTCATCACAATATTAAAAAATCTGAAAACGTGATAAAATATGGAAATATATAAAATATGGAAATATATAAAGTATGGAAATATATAAAGTATGGATGTTCGTGATTTCTCACCATCACCGTTGTGTTGAATAAAAGTGAACCTGATTCTCTTGGTAGTTACAGGCTCTCACCACCAGAGGGCAGCACGACGTCTATAACCATATATAAGACCACCACAACAGTCATAATCCTCTAATAGTCCTCTAATAATTATAATAATAATAACAACCATAATAATAATAATAATAACAATTAATAAACAAGGAAGCAAATTATAAATGAACCCTCTAGATGCGTTAAGGGGACTTCATTATCCTCTTGTTAGTCAAGATGAGATCATTATTATTTTTTTTTATTTATTACTATCATTATATTATTATTATGATATTACTGACATCCCCCTGCAGATAAATAGTGTGTGTGTGTGTGTGTGTGTGTGTGTGTGTGTGTGTGTCTGTGTGTGTGTGTGTGTGTGTGTGTGTTGGGAGTGTGTGTTTGTATGTGCGTGTGTGTGTGTGTGTGTGTGTCTGTGTGTGTGTGAGTGTGTGTGTGTCTTTTTTGTGTGTGTTTGTTTGCGACGGCATGTAGACTAGG